>CM039477.1:24711266-24739344 GCA_022433065.1 Begonia loranthoides | reverse complement strand
CACTTAAAAAAAAAAAAATGGTGTGTGAAAGAAAGAGAGAGAGAGAGAGAGAGAGAGAGAGAGAGAGAGAGGGAGAGAGAGAGAGAGAGAGAGAGAGAGAGAGAGAGAGAGAGAGAGAGAGAGAGAGGTAAATTTGCTTGAGACCAAGAAAGGTGGGGAACACATTCATCCAGAAATTGAAATCAATTAGTCACATAATATTGTAGACGAAGCAATTAGTAGGGTGTGTATAAAACTGTGTTTATTTGCCCTAAATAGCACTAGGGATTCTCAATATTTCCCAATAAAAACAACTTTAAAACCCATTGTGTGACATTATTTTCAAATATTATTAATTACTTATCTACATAAGTGCTATAATGGCATTCTCTTGTGGCCATACACAATCATCGACTAATCTTATCATACACTTTTCATTATTGGTCCTTTTAAGACTTCTCTTATGGTAAAAACTTGTATTTTTGAGAGCTTTAGACGAACGACTAAACATAGCTAGAGATTCACACGGTTTAACCTAAGGCTTCATTTATAGGTCGCACCTGAAGACTTAAAATCATAGTACGATCAGCAAGACCTGTAATGTTTTGAAGATGGGGGGAGAGGGTTTGGAGGCATTGACAAATGCAGCTAAAAAGAAGGGAAAGTGGTGTGAGATGTCTGAGTATGAATGGCCTCCATAATGAATGAAAAGGGCAATGAATAATTCTGTCTTTTATTTTTGTTGAATAATTAATTTTGGGCCTACCCTCGCTCTAATTCTTCCTTCCCCCATGAGAGGGACGTGGATGAACATGAGCACACCCATGAATAGGCCCCTACTCCACTCTCTTTATTCTAACTTCTGTTCATCTGTCCCCATTACTGTTTGCTTAATAGTTCTTCTCCATATTTTTATTATATATTAACATTTCACCATCTCTCTCTCTCTCTCTCTCTCTCTCTCTCTCTACTAACTTAAGTTGTTGAATTGATGTATTTTCTAACAAACTAAACCTTAAACTAATCTAACTACCAAAAGAATATTAAGCTATGAAAAATGAACAAAACAATGTTTTTTGATAAAGTTTGGCTTGTTATTGATCCAACTCAATCACTATAAAGCATGAGATGTGAAGTTTGAATCTATATATAGTCAGAGAATTACTTCATTCAAAACTTTTCATATGTAGATCCAATAAAAATAATTGACTTATGTGTGTGATAGAGCATATTAAGAAGTACAAATAATTGATTCAACATGAATCCAACAGGTTAGACAGAAGACTATGAAAACAAAGTGGAAAAAGCCCATCATTGTTCGGCCTAAAATCCAAGTTTAATGCTGTGAGAGATTTTTCAAAATTGTAAAACGGGCCGAAGTGTAGCCTTCTCTTGTGGAGAGAATTGAAGTCCAAATTCATTATTAAAAGACACTCAAAGCTCATATTATACGATTCCAAAATCCAACTTATATAACAGGTAGTTCAAATGACTAAAAATCTACAAACCTTACAAGAGTTTAAGAAAGTTCAAAATAGGACATAATTGGAACAAATAACGAACATATAGAAAATTAAAAAGCTATTATAATATAAAGATTAATATTTTCTTTGTCATGGCGTGAAAGTGGCCTGTAATGGAAATAGGAAACGATTCGACTTGAAAAAGAACCTACCTGTCCAACTCTTAACAAAAACATTAAACTTTGAAGCAAAAGACTTAAAAATGGTACTAAATAGCGAGGACCTGGAGCAGTGGACTATCAACTAAATCCAACCGTTACATCACATATAATATAATAGTAAATGTCTAACATACAAACACACACACACACACATATATATAGGGGTACTAAATTAGAAAAAAAATCTCACTAACATGACAAAGTCTGTAATGACCCGGATTCTTAACTATCCTTTGAAAATGCTTTAAAATTTAAAGAAAATCTTTAAAGTAAATGTTATCAGAGTGCAAAAAATCCGATCGTTACCAAAAAATTCATTTCCATAAAAATCCATTAGTGAAAGATTACCTAATTAGGGAATTGCAGAAGCAATATAATTATTTGTTCTTAAAATTTCGGAAGCATGTCTACGAAGTCCAACTTAAAAAAAACTGTCATTTAAATTAGAGGGAAACTATGATTAATGAGACGACGCGTGTAGTTGGTCAGCTAGGCTTTTGTCGTAATTGAGGTAGAGATTTTTATACTTTGTGCCTACAATGCATCATAGTTTCCAAACTACTATCTTGTGGGTTACCACATATAAAAATTTGACGGGAACTGTTTGACAATACATAAGTATATGTACGTATGTTTTCACGTTTAATTTATCATATATGATATTCTGATTTTTTTTTTGTTATCTGTATATTTGGGTGGATAAATCATTTTGATGTTTTGAATAGTCTTGGTATCAAAGTATCACGAGGCTATCCCGTGCATCTTCTACTGTGTGAAGATTGCTTGTGTGCATGTGTGAAATGGGTAATAGGGCATTTGTGACATGTCTTTGGGTTTTGAATCCCTAAAGTTGAAATGAGTAATGAGACAGTTGTATGCGTAGTGTCATTCAGTTTCGAATCCCTAAACCTGATTAGAGTGTTTAGTCATCTTGTTGTTGTGTTATATGTATGGTGTTGCTGCTTGTTTTCCAAACTACAAACACTTTTTTCTTCAGACTCATGAAGTGTTGTCATTGACAAATGACCACCTTTCTATGCTGTGTGCCAGATGAGGCTCTATGTGACCATCCATTTTCATTGATGATATTTTCAGAAAATGATGCAGACATATTTTATGATATAATTGTCTATGTATACAATGTGTTTTGCAAAAGCCTCATAAATGGCCCATGGGCCTTATTTTTGGATAAAAAGATGAAGTGATTTTTTAAAAGTGATTTAAAAAGTCCATGTACGATAAAAAGATTTATTTAACCATGATTTTTCTGAAAGGTAAAACTAGTTTTCTCATGAATTGCATTTAGTATAAATTTTCTTACTGAGTTAGTCACTCACTCCAATGACCCTTCTATCCCAAGTTTAGTTCGTGGTGATTTGATGTGATGTACGAGGTGCGGTTACCTTGGATTTGGGTTTTCTCATGGCCTATCTTTGTTGTCTTCGATGAATATTTTTCTTTCTTATAATAGTTTTGAGATGTGATTTATAAGAAGATTATCAAAAGTTGAGGCGTTGTCTTCTTCGAAGATCAAACTATTGAAGATATGAAAAAAGACGTGGAGATCAGTGATGTGCATCTAGTAAGAGTTAATATGATGAAATCAACTTTTGATGAGGGAGATGTTGGAGAATCAAGTGATCAAACAACCAATAACGTTGACTAGGATAAATAAAGGCTTTTCTTGAATCACTTGTAGAACCAAAGTTAAAAAGGTCAACAAGAGATTGTTGACCATCAAGAATATACTATATAAACGAGTATGTGATGATCATTGATGGCGATGAATTGGGGTGCTACGAGGAAGCTATATAGCATCAACACAAGAAGAATTGGTTGGACGCCATGCAAGATGAGATAAGATCATTGCATGAAAACCACACATATGAGTTGGTTTAGCTTCCAAATGGAAGAAAGACACTCAAGAACAAATGAGTATACATGCTTAAAGCAGAAGACACGTTCAAAACCTAGGTATACGACACAATTAGTTATGAAAGGCTTTGGTCAAAAGAAAAGTGATGACTTTGAGGAAATATTTTCACCTGTTGCAAAAAATGTCATCTATATGAGTGATATTTGGATTAACCTCAAGCCTTAACTTGGAGATTGAGTAACTCGATGTGAAGACCACTTCCTTGCATTGCATGGTGAATTACAAGAAAAAGTCTACCTAGGTGCCATAAGGGTTTGTTGTTAAAAAAAAATGAACATTTGGTGTATAGATTAAAGAAAAGTTTGTATGGATTAAAGAAAGTTATGTGATATTTGTACAAGAAATTTGATTCATTTATAGTCAATCAAGGATATAAAAAAACTTCTTGAGACCATTGTGTGTTATGTTAGCTTAATAGGCATTAGGTTATTTATTTTAATGACAACTATTTAATTGTTTAAATAAGTTGTTTATCATGTATTTTTTGAATTATGTAAATACGTTGGAGGAGTCACAAAGGCTTTTGTTGGGAAAAGAAAGGATAATATAGAGAGAGTTGAGAGATAAGTGTGGATAGTACTGATTAGGATAATTTTCAGGAAAGAATATTCTTGACAATCTCGTTAGACAAAATTATCTTTCCAAGTTAGTTCCTAGGAAAGGCTGGAAGGGTCACAAACTGTTCTAGTTAAAATCTAGTCTTCTTAGACAGAGATTACTTACATAATACAATTATACCACTAGCCTGTATGAAAAATGATAGCATATGTAGTCTAAAAATATCAAGAATATTTTTTCCACATTGTTATATTAATAGCATAAATAGATATCAAGAATTTTTCCTATTTATAAGGAGAGTTTGACATAAAATGACAAACCATAAAGGGAACACACCCCTTGAAATCAGCAAAGAAGCCACATTCTTATTCACATTTTTTTTTCAAATTTTCTACTTTATAAGGGGTGTCCTTCATCATAAAGATGGATACCTACCTCACAAATCTCCTCTTTCCAATTTATGATGAGGTAAGTCTAGTCCAGCTGAACTTCTATAGAATTCGTTCTTGTCATTTTGCAAGATCTTTGTAATCATGTCTGAGCCATTTTCATCTGTATGAATCTTCTCCAAATATACTTGCTTGGTGTCCAACACATCTCATATCCAATGATATTTGATATCTATGTGTTTTGACTTTGAATAAAAGATTGGATTCTTGCTCAAATGAATAGCACTTTGACTATCACAATACAAAATATATTTGTCTAGTTTATGACTTAGCTCTATTAGAAATTTTTGGATCCACAAAATTTATTTACAAGCTTCTGTAACTGCTATAAACTCTATTTTTTTTTGTTGATGATGCAATTGATTTTTGCTACTTAGATTTCCAAGAATTGTTTTCCCTCCAAATGTAACCAAATACTCTAATGTTGATAGTTTGGAGTCGATATCTCTAGCCATGTCTGCATCAATATAGCGCCTATTAACAAAGATACATATGTATCTACTTCATTGCATTCCAATGCTCTCTGTCTAGATTTGATAGAAATTGACTAACTACTCCAACAAAATATGAAATATTAGATCTTGTACAAACCATAACATACATTATGCTGCTGATTGCAGAGACATAAAATTTTTCGCATTTCTGATTTTCTTTTTTTAGTAGAAGAAATTTATTTGGAAGTAAGTTTGAAATGTTTAGTAAGTAGTGTACTAACCAACTTTGCCTTATCCATGTAGATATGCTAAGAATTTTCTTGATCTATTCCTTCCGCGATAAACATAACTTTTCATTTTTCCTATAGCGAGTGATACTCATATCAAGTATTTGTTTCGCCGGTGATAAGTCTTTCATGCCAAAGACTTACCAAATTCTTTCTTTAACTTAGCAATCTTTTCTTTGTCTGGGTCCACAATCAACATGTCGTCAATAGAAAATAGGAGGATTATAGATGTATCATTCGTGAATCTTTTCTTGAACACACAATGGTCTGATAAAGTTTTTTTATATCCTTGATTGACCATGAAGGAATCAAACATTTTGTACCATTGTTGTGGGCTTGTTTTAATCCATACAAGTTCTTCTTCAACCTACATACCATATATTCCTTTCCTTCAGCGACAAATCCTTCTAGTTGCTCTATGTAGATATCTTTTTCTAGTTTACAATGTAAGAAGACTGTCTTAACAAGGAATTGTTCAATCTCTAAATTTAGACTTGAGGCTAATCTAAGTACAACTCATATGGATGACATTTTTAGGAAAGGTGAAAAAATTTCTTCAAAGTCAATACCTTTCTTTTGACCAAAGCCTTTCACGACCAGTCGTGCCTTATATTTTGGTTGTAAACTATTGTCTTTTACTTTGAGCCTGTATACCCATTCATTTTTTAGTGTCTTTCACCCCTTTGGAAGCTGAATGAGTTCGTATGTGTGGTTCTAATGCAATGATTTTATCTCAACTTGCATTGCATGCAACTAGTTCTTCTTATGTGGATGCTCCATAGCTTCCTCATAGCACTTGAGTTTATTGCCATCAGTGATCATAATATACTCATTTATAGAATATCTTTTCGATGGTTAACGTCATCAATTGCTTGATCACTAGATTCTCCAGCATCTCCCTCATAAAAAATTGATTTCCTAGGATCAACTCTTACTAGATGCTCATTAGTGATCTCGATATCTTTCTTCAAGTCTTGAACGGTTTGCATTCAAACATCTTTAGATGCTTATAAGAGATATCTTTGGTTCATAGTTTGTTTGTCCCTTCTCCACTCAATGGTGTTGATGGAGACAAGTTGATGACATTTACTGCAGTCTTCATTGTAACGACCCAGATTTTTCGTAAATCCTGAAAATGCGTAAAAATTTGAATTTTTCTTTCTTTGAAAACAAGTGTATCAGAGTGCGTCTAAAACAGGATCGCTACTGACTCTTTCTCAAACTCATGAAGAAAACCATTTAAATGCTATAAGAATCATCTTCTAAAATTCTGTGGAAGCGTTAAAATCACCTTTGTAAATCATAGCGGAAACGTAAGTAAGAATTCTTTCAAAAGAAATACTAAACAATACTAAACCATTCAATCATTTCGTTTCTCAAATAAAACTGAACTGTTACTTCATTCATTCAATACTATTTCGTTGATTTATAACCGTTTACTTTTCTTTGTCTTTGCCTTGCCAACCCGAATCTCATGTGTGCGAAATCATTCATCCCTACTTCATTATGTGTTCATCATTTTCTTCTTATCTGTTCATCTTTTTACCTACACCACAAGTAAGGACGTGAGCTTACGCCTAGTAAGGAGATGGGGAAAACAATTATGTAGTCTCTCTTTAATTCTTGTTGGTATGAGGGCCACTCAAACCAACTCTTTCATTACGTTCATTTTGTTCGTTCGTTAAAAACTCGTACATCGAGCCTGGAGATTAAGAGTTTTCCTTTGAGATGGCATAACTGTATGGAATCTAACCTCTTGTGTGCATACTAGTCCCTTTCCCGACTTGGTAAGGGTGTATCCTAGCAGCTAGGCTAGATCCGAACTACCCATCTACCTCAACTCTCTTTTTCGGCATATACCCGCCTTTAGGGTTCTTTCTTTCTATCACGGCATATACCCGCCTTTAGGGTTCTTTCTTTCTGTCCCGGCATATACCCGCCTTTAGGGTTCTTTCTTTCTTTCTTTTCCTTACTCATACATGTAGGTACCATCCGAAGGTTACCCCCTACTTGGTTTCTATTATCATGAAACAACATATACCAATGAAAATTGAACGCATATAATGAAATACAATTGAAATTCATACGAAACCACAAAGAATAATAATGATATTGAAATGAACAAGATACAACAACCATGAAAACGAAATTAATCATATTCTCTGGTCTAGTTGATTACAGGCTTTAACCTATGAATAAAAGGTCGAGTTGATTACATGCTTTAACATACGAATAAAATCTTGTTAAAGAATTAACATCCTATCTAGAATCATAGTACACAATAAGAAACGATGGAATCTGAAACAACTTACAACGTTTTATGCATGATAATCTTAAACTTTTCTCATTCTTTTGTTTAGTTAACTAAACCTTCTTTGTTTAGTCAACCCCTTTTTCATCACCTTGTATTTCACATTTCATTCATACTCATTACACCTTCTTGCCTTTAGGTCATTATTCTCTAGCTTTCCATAACTACATCAAGACTCATTCATCAATTACTAAGCAACAGTATTTTCGCTCCACTATCTCACATTCTAAATCGATATTGATAACAGAAAACTTACACACAACAATCATGCTCACATCCCTAGTTTAAACAACAAGAACTAACTACTAACCATACACTTTTAATGAGTAAATGAACTATAACATTTCTCATCAATTATCAGTGATTACCTAGCATGCTTCTAAATCGAATACGCAGGGGAAATTGTCATGCTTTCTATGCCATAATCAACAACAACATAGCCATTCATTCATTTCCTTTTCCTTCACATTTCAGTCATGATCCTCATGGTCACTTTTCCTCTTATTTCTCATATTTACTTGTTGAGTATAATAATAACATTCATAAAAACGAGATAACAAGGTAGCATCAATAACAACACTAACTCTAACTCACACACACTTTACTTGGGTGTAGGGCACAAGGCCAAGACAACCCATTCCTTACCTTGAAGCTTTAATGTGATCATCGCTTAATCGTTTTCTTTCTTCTCTTTTAGTACCTTCAAAATATAATAACATTTAATTATTAATCAAATCAATCAATTAATTTATTAATCTCGTCGTCTTTTCCTATCTTAAATTCTTATACGTCACTCATTAAAGTTTCTTAAACAAAACACTAAATCACGATAACCCAACTAAATTGATTAATCTAATATAGCAGATTAACCAACCTCCACTAAATGACATATTAACAGTTTAAACCAAGTATAACCTTCCATAACATCTCGCAACAGAGAACAAAACGCAACCTATAATCATGCTTCACAATTGAACACTAAGGCTGTCATCCATAAAAGGTAAATCATATCTCAATCACATGCCAAAATCTCTAACAATAGCTTTTTTAGAATATATCCTCAATTATTAACAAGACAATAGTTACTCAGAGGAATACTCCCAACAACGCCAGGTCAATATCTTAGCATCACAGTTCACAAATCTTAAAAAAAATAGGAACATCTTGCAACACGTTCATATTCTCAACAAATAACCAAACAGTTCCACAGAAAATGGATGGTGGAAATTTGACAGAGAATATATCATAATCCAACCATACAGAGCATCTCTGTATCTGTTCCAAAGTCCAACATAGAGTACATTCTAGAACTTAACACTAAAACTATAATCCAAATACTCAAGACAGCATAGGGAAATCTCACCGACTGGATAGGACAAACCCGAAGCAGCTCACCCGAGGAGGCAGTTCTCCTGAAGTTTTTCTCAACTTTTGGTTCTCCCACACAACTCTTGTATTTATGTACCAATGAACAAATTTGAATGTTGTAGCAATTATTCAAGCTATCCCGTGATTTATGGAGAAAGCGGCAGATTTGAAATGTAATCACTTATCCCTCAGCAACAAAACTTGATTTTTTGGCCAAAATCGCTCATTCAAATCCTCCCAGCCGACAAGTTAGGAAGTGTGGAGTAAATGCGGGAAATAATTGGAGGAATATGCCAAAATGGTTGATGAAGGACTGTCGGCAGAACAATTGAAGTGGGTTCATTATGAAACCAATAGGACTGAACCGCAGCCTTCAACCGAGTTGAAGTCCTCTGTATCCCATCGATTCTGCCAGTCCAGAATTCACCAAACTAAGCATCAGAACAATTGAATGGGAGCTTACCTCGAATCGTTGCCGAAAACGCAGCTCGCGGAAGGGTCCGATTCCGTGCCCTAGCTTCTGCCTCGACTGATCGGACCTCGCCCAACCGAACATCGCCAGCCCACCGCACGCCGGAGTAGTTGTCGGACAGCGCTGCATGAGCCCGCAAGTCGTCGACATCTCCCATCGCGAAGGCCGAGCTCTGATCTCGCCATCTCGATCTCCCCCCTCGGTTCACTCTCTCTCTCCCTCCCCTGTTCTTTCTTCCCGTAAATGGCAATTGCCATTTTCTAATTTTTATTTATTTTATTTGTTTTTGTTTACATATATATATATATATATACTTATTTTTCTTCATTAATCTATTATATGAAGTCCCCACTAATTTAAATCACACTTTTCAATCAATTAAAATTATTTTAATAATTTAATTAAAAAAAATTTATTTAATTAAATTATTCTTAACTCGAGTCCAAATTCTTGATTATTATAAGTATCGTTCAATGATTATAATTGACGATTACGTCCTTGATAATACCCCGATAATTATCCAATTAAATTCAAATATTCCAATTTCTCTCTAAATTATCCTTATTAAATTCTGATATAAAAGTTCGGGGTATTACATTCATTGCTTCTCCCTAAATGTTTTGAGAAGTTTTATATGTGATAACAAATACCTTATATTTTCCATGATTGTTTTGTTCATTCTTTCAGCAACACCATTTTGTCAAGGAGTCTTTGAAACCGATCTTTCATATTTGATCCCATAAATCTTGCAGTATTCTTCGAAGGATCTCATGTATTCACCACCATTGTCTATGAGAATGCATTTTAATTTCTTTCCAGTTTCTCACTCTGTGAAAGCATAAAACTACTTTAAAATGTTGAACTCCTCAACTTTGACTTGAGTGCATAAACTCAAATTTTCCTTGAATGATCGTCAATGAATGTGACCGTGTATTGGGCATCGCCTAACGTTTTCGTTGACATGAGAACACAAATATATGAATAGATGACTTCTAACAAATTTGGTTTTCTTGATGTAAAATTCTTCTAAAAGGAAACTCTGTATTGTTTTTCCGCCAAATAATGAATACAACTTATCATAACTTCCTTTCTAAGATGTGATAGACTTTCTTTTTTGCTAAGCAGTTGAAGTTTTTCCTCTCTCTTGTGATCGAGTCGCTTGTGCCATAACTCAAGGGATGAGTTATCTTGAGTAGTATTTACTAATACTTCTTTCACAGTTACTTGAGTAATATATAAGCTAGATTCTTTGTTTCCTCTTGCTACAACTAGTGAACCTTTGTTGAGCTTTCATTTACTACCAACGTTGTATTTGGTAATATCAAAAGCACCGATTGATATTAGATTTAGTCTAATATTTGAAACATATATGACATCTTTGAGAATCAACTCACATCCTGTGTTGGTTTAGCTATAGATATCACATTTTCCAATTATTTTGGAAACGTGATTGTTTCCCATTTTAACGATGTCAAAATTGCCACTGGTGTAAGTTATAAAATATTCCGGTTTTGAGATAACATGATAAGATGCACCAAGTCACACACTTAACGAGATTCATGAGCCATGAGATTGACAACATCTTCACATATAATTACATTTTCACCATCAGTGACAGTTGTAGTCATACTTTTTGTCTCCACTTTTGCACTTTCTATGCCTTGTTTCTTTTTCAACTTTCAGCAATCTTTTTTCATGTGGCCCATTTTGCCACAATGATAGCACTTCATGAGCTTTTTACTTCTTGATTTTGACCTTCCTGAGTACTGGCTCTAGATCCCTCACGTTCCTTTGATCTTCATCTCATTACAGATAAGACCTCAATGAAGGAGTGCTCCTCGTTTTTCCGTTTACTTTCTTCTTCAAGAATCATAGTTGCAATATCATTGAACATCAATGTTACATTCCCAACACCGTTGGCCAAATTTATAATGAGATGATCATATGAATCAGGTAAACTTTCAAGTAAAAGTTTTGCTCTTTCATTTTCGTCAATTTTTGTGCTCTATTGCTGTAAATTGAGAAAATAACGTGTTGAGAGTATTGATGTGGTGATGTGCCACGAGATTCATCCACTCACATTCAAACATAAAGATTTTCTAACAATATTTCTAATGTTCATTTTGTAGGTCATCATGGAGAAAAGTGCACCAAAGATATCTAATGCATCCAACCAACTTTCAAATATCAAATGGAGTTATTAAAGATCAAACATAAGTGGAAGTTCAAGTACAAGTGTAGACGATTTGGTGGACTTTACAAATCTACCTACAATCTAACCTCTGACAAATAACTGGCATTTTTGGCATTCTGGAAGATATCAAAAAATATTATTTATGAAGATGGTAAATGACTTGCCAAGCTTTCCAAAATGGGTTAGTTAGTTAAATTTGGAGTTTGTTTGCTACGTCAAATGCTCCTTTAACAGATAGATATTTCCACCTGAGGCCTCTTCCTCATCCAACAACTTTCATTTCACTTTTGGAAATGTTTGAAGATGAGTAGACAAGGTGTAATGATCTGACTTTTCCAAAACCTTTTTCTTTATTTAATTTTTAGCCATATAAAATTTTCTCTTTTTAATTTATAAAAAATGTGTGCGAATAAAACTTATTAGAGTTATTAAGTGGAACAATTTAAAAACATCATAAGCCCATATATTACAAAACATTTATCAAATTTAAAACCATAATTGATAATAATTTCCTTGAGCCATAACTCCATAGGTCAACTCAGATGATAACCAAGAGTTCATCCTGAAATGCCTCCTCCTCCACGTTAGTAACATTGATACTATGACAACACCTGTATCACAGGTAATACAATGAGCCTAATGCTCAACAAGAAATAGAATGAAATATGATATGATGTATGATTGTTCGTGATTATGTCATAAGGGAATCCACCCCAATTGTCTTTTATACGTAGTTTCATATTTAACTCATATAATGAGTTGGAATATTGGAAATATTTCCCACAAGGATAATAGCTTTTAACCGAAACCTCCCAGAAGACAAACTCTCACATCCGAATGAGGGAATGTTATAATCTCGAATCTCCTGGTTAGAATCCGAACTACCTCCCCAACCCCCAATTCTCATTTCATTTATTAAGTCTGGTCTCTCCCATGAAATGCCACTCCCATGCATTGTGAATACCAATCCTGCATGACATCACTCTTATTTATATGACATGATGCATGGTAATGTTTATGCAATATCATTAGGAATATATTACAAAGCAAATACAGCACAGAACAATACATACAATCTCAACAGGAAGCAAGTATAAATAACACTACCAAACGAATACAATAAAGAATAAATACATGTAATTTCGACAATGAGGAAGTATAAGGAACAAAACGTGCAATATCGACAAGAAACAAATATAAAGAATAATAAGTGCAATATGGCAGGAATATAAGAATTTACGTGCAATATTGACAGGAATTAAATCGAAGAAACATGCGATAATAGAGAATAATAATTATTAATTTACAAGGAGCACTTCATACTATTACTTTCACAATTTACATATTTTATTTCACATGGAGTATTTATATTTGTTTAAAAGAGAACAATTGATATGTTAGTTAGTAAAGAGCACTTTATATGTCATTTAGCAAATGACAACGTACTAACAGAGAAGAGGACATAATATGTCAGATATATTAAAGGGAGTTATTAGAATAACCTATATACTTATTAATAGAGGTAATTATCAAAACCTGGAAATAGCCAACTTTAATGAGGTAACATCCACTACAGAATTCAAAAGATCAGCCTAACTTTCTTTTTGTTATTTTTAACCCATCATCGAACACTTCTATTTTTCTCAACAACCACGGTCTCTCATCCAACAACAATACGTAGAGTATTATTCAATCCAAGGCAGCAAACTCAACAGTCAACAGATTAAGCAACTCCTCCTTATCTTAACACCTCAAGATTAAGGACTTACCTAGCATTTTTCCAGATTTCCCAGATTAATAGCACCTTACTTCTCGACCAAATATAGCAAGAGGAAATATTTAATAAATCAAATAACAGGGCAACAATAAGATCCAACAGAAAATGGCAAAGAACAATCGATCCAAAATCACAGAAATCAACCAAGCAGAAATTAAAAAAACATACCGTGATGCAGGGCCTCCACCTGGCTAGCTGCATTCCATTTCTTACCTACCTAGAAGAAATCCCCATCACTGTCTATATCAATCTTTTGAAGCAATGAAGCAGCAACAAGGAGGATCCCCCCTTACATGCGCACTTCCTAGGGCGAAGCCAAAAGGCTTCCACTCTTCCTAAGTTTCCCAAAATGAAGCACACTCCTCCAATATCTCCTTAATTTCTTATTTTCCCTCTCCTCCAGAAGACAAAACTCCCTGCCCCTTATTCTCACTCACTCACTTACCCACTTCAAGAACCAAATACCCATCTCTCTTTCCCCTTCACTTAATCCCTCTTTCTTGTTTTCTCTTTCTTTTAGGTGTTTCCCTTCCTCCGCGACGCAGACTCCTCCCTAAATAACTCACCTTCCTCTCCCCCTCTAATCCCCTCTCTGTATCTTCCTCTTCTCTCAGCTCTCTCATCCACTCTCTCTTATCCTCTCACTTAGCCGACGATAATCACTCAGGAGACAAGGTAGAAGACAAGGAGAAAGGAGGAAGAAGAGTGCGGTCCTTTCCCCTAATTCCTAGAGTGTGTCTTCATCCTTATTTGGCAAAACCGAGTGGGCGAATTATTGAAGGAAGAAGACAAAATACGCATCGGAAAACACATTTCTCGCTGAAATGTTCGGGTCTGGTTGCATCCTTCCGACCGAACGTGACCTTCTGACTAGAGCTCCACCTTTCACGTGCGATCGGAGTCACACAACACTTCTCACCCAGACACTGCCGGTTCCGTCCTTCACCTGATGCCTTCTTTTTCCCCATACCACTTTTCCCTCTCTTCCAGAAATACCAAAACCCACTTTCTCCCCAATTTACGCAACCTGAAGAATGAAATAGCATTTTGCTTTGCTTTTTCCATTCTCTCTCTTTCTAGGCATTCTATCTTTTTCTATTTCAATACATCACTTCAAGACAAAAATAAAGATCCACAATCACTATCTCTCTCATCAGTCACTCCCCTTTCCTCACTCATTCCCCTTTCCTCATCCTTTATTTTCCAATTCATATAACTTAAATCTATTTCCTTTCTATTTTAATTTACATTTATTTTAATTATCTTTAATTAATTAATTAACCTAATGTTTAATTATACGTACTGTATGTTAATTGAATCAGTTTTCAATTTCTGATTTATTTCAAATATCGTTTGATAATAATTATCGATTCAAACTAAATTCCCCGATTTAGTTTTCTTAATTAATTTTTCATCGAATAGATCCTCAATAATTATTCAGATAATTTTTTATCCAAATTTACACCCAATTAATTTCTCAATTCTTTATTTAATGTCATTATGAAATTAATTAGGAAATTTCACAATTACACAAGGAAGATGCTCCAAGTTACTCAAGACTCCAAGAAGGTAGCATGAAAACATTTTATGACATTTTAAATTTCATTTGATGTAATGGATAATGTTTGTTTTAGGGTGTTCTCAGTTAGTCTTGAAATTACCGATAACGTTTTTATTGTTGTTTTACTTTGGGGTCATTTTTGTAATTGTGACATTAGGGCAACTCTTGTGGGGTATTTACGCCCTCATTAAGGGCTATCTAAATTTTGATTAGATTCTCATATAAAAAAACCCTTGTGAGTTGAAGTTTTTTCCATATTAATCGGCTCCTCATTTTTAAGGTGAGAACCTAGAGAGTGAGAGCCTCCCATTGATCTATCATTGCTTCTTAGCTTGTCTTGAGGTGGATTTCTTACACTAGTCTTTCCTCATCCCTTTCCAGAGGTGAATGTCCATAGAGAAATATTAGAAGACTTGCTGCAGCTTAAGTTGGAGTGGTTTCATTATTGGAGCCCATTGAAGTTGAAATGTGCAGTCATAGCACCTTTTCGGACCAACTTGTAAGTGTCTATGCATTATTTCTTTTGCTGAACGAATTAGGTTCTGATTTTTGGAGATTCTTTTGTTCACATCAAGAGCGGTACGTGGTCCAAATTTCACACAATTTGGACAAGTATTAATTGGCTTGTGGCTATTCCAATTTCGAGCTCAAAACTGCCATATTGGTGCCCTTACGGCCAGTTTCAGTCGTGATTTCATATCTCAGTCCCCCGTGGTTATTTTTGTGTGATTTTTGGAGGGTTTTCTATAAACATTTCAAGAGTTGCATGGTTCAAATTTGGTGACATTTGGACAAGAAATGAGTAATTTGTGGACAGTCCTTTTCTGGTTTGAAACTATCTCGTTGATGCCATTCCTGGCAATTAATTTTACGTTGACATATCTTTATCTCATTTTGAAATTTTTGAGTGATTTTTGGAGAGCACACTCTAATCGGGGGATATTAGTTGTGGTTCAAATTTTCATGGATTGGATTTCAAATAATCAATTTACAGATTCATGAATTTGGTCTTCTTTTTTTAAAACCATGGTAACCACCATCTTCTAAGAATTTGCTCAAGCTTTGCACCCCTTGGTGCATCATATGGTCTGTCACCGATGTCAACTCTGACATTCGAAAAGAATATAATTTTCTTTTCAAAAAAATTTTACTATGCAACCACTTTGCCTCATATAATTTTGTCAACGTACCTAGTTTTGCTTGAGTTGTCATTTCTGAGAGACTTGACAAATTTCATATGCTAGTGCAAGATGTAAATTGGCGATAACATCCCCATCTGCTTTGATTCTTTTTTCTTCTTCAACGGTCGCCTATCTTTGCTGACGGCCATAACACAACAATCATTCCGCAATAATACTTTCATTTTTAATTTCCACAATGAGAAATTGTTTCCGTTGAATTTTTCAATTTCAACTTTTTCTGCCATAATACCGAGACTTTGATACTACTTGTTGGGAAAAATAAGAATAATATAGAGAGTTGAAAAATAAATGGATAATACTGATCAAGATAAATCACAGAAAATACTACTCTTGACAATCTCCTTAGACATAATTACCTTTCCAAGTAAGTTTCTAAAAAAGGTTAGAGGTGTCACAAACAGTCCCAATTAAAATCCAGTCTCTTTAGACAAAGCTTCCTTATACAATACAATTACCTACTAACTAGTACAAAAAATAATAGCAGATGTAATCCAAAAAATATCAAGAATATTTTTTCCATATTGTTACAACATAGCAGTTAAGAAATAAGAGAGATAATAGCATAAATAGACATCAATAATTTTTACGTGAAAACCCAAATCGGTAAAAAAAACCACGGGACCGGTTCCAGAAAGATCTCACTATGAAAAATAGGATTTACAATATTCTTCTAGAAACTAAATATTCACTAAAAGAAAAATCTACCACTCTTAGATTTCACAATGTGCACAAAAGCATCCCACCTATTTTTCTCACACACTCTTTTTTCTCTCTCTCGAAATAATCTTCAACTCTATTTTCTCACTTCGTCCTCTTCTTCTTCTTCTTTTCTTTTTGGATGTAGAATACGTTGTGACTCTCCCTATTTATAAGGAGAGTTTTCCATAAAATGACAAACCATGAAGGGAATACATCTCTTAAAATCAGCAAAGAAGCTGCATTCTTCTTTATATTGTTTTCTCAAACTTTCTACTTTATGAGGGGTGTTCCTCATCATAAAGAGGGACACCTACCTCACAACTATCAATATCCAAATCTAAGGACAGGAATAAAAAGAAGAGAGAAACAGAGAAAATAGATAGAATTTTTGTGTTAGAGAAATTAAAGAGTATGAGTAAAAAATAGGTAAGGTACTTTTGTGCACATTTTGAGATCTAAGAGTGATGAATATCTAGTAGTGAATATATTCTAGAATATTTTATTTGTAATATTGTAAATTCTATTTTTCATAGTAAAATTTTTCTAGACTTAATCCTCGTGATTTTTCTAATTAGGGTTTCCACATTAAATTCTCAGTGTTTATTTTGTTTATTATATTTTTTACTTATTGATCGTTATATTTTAATAGCTTGAGAAAATATTTCTGGTATTTTTCAAATCGCATCTGTTATTATTTTTCATATTGACTATTTATTTGTCATTTTTCCCAACATAAGGGTTAGTGAATTATATTCCTATGCTCGTTTCCTCTTATGGGTAAGTTTAAATACTAAAAAATTCACTAACAAATGTTGTTACATTTTTTTCGTCAACCTCTAATCAAAACCAATAAAATGAATGTCACCATCACTCATAAAATCTCCACTTTCATTAGATTTGAGTTTCGAAAATTTGATTAGTTAGAAAAAAAATCTGGAAAATTTAATTTTTCAATTCATTTTTTGCAATTGTCTTCATTGATGATTGAATTATCACAATCTTTGTAAGGTAACGATGTCAAGTTACAATCATCAAAATCAACATTAATACTTGTTGTGTCTAATCAAAGAAACTATCAATATCCATATCATTTCCTAGGAAAATCAGTATTTTTTGTTGACTTTTTTGTCAATATTCTGAGCATGTTCTGTTAGATTATTTTCTAATAATCTATAAATGTGGTCTATGTTATTAAAGTGTATTGACTTAATATTATGGTGGTTAATGTGATGATTATTAAGCATAAAAGAATTAACTTGATTGAGTTTTAATTCCCTCACCTTGACTTTGTTAAAGTAAATAATGTATTGTTAAAAGAGATGAAAATAAAGGAGCATAAATGAAATGGTATTTACGTAAATCCCTGTAAAGTGAAAGGGTAATAATTTAAATTATCATGTAAAGAAATATTTTATAAATCTCTTTTAGGAGATTTGCACGGAAGGGGTTTTGTTTTTCAATGTTTTGGTGTAAATGCAAAAGCATTTAATAGTTGAAAAACAAAGAATAGAAAAAGGAAGGAAGAGAAGTTGTATGGAAATTGGCTTCCTCCTCCTCTCAGGAGTCTTCTGAGAGAGTGTGAAAAAGTAATTGTCTTTTGGACTCATCTAAAGGAAGGAGAGAGAAGTCTTCCTCTCTTTATTAATGAGTTCTTTGGACTCTTATAAAAAAGGGGGATAATTGACTTTCTCTTTATCAAAATACTCTCTCTCTCTCTCTCTCTCTGAACAGACCTAACATCACGGTAGTCTTTGGCAAAAGAAGAGAGGGAGTTCATACTCCTTCCTTAATCATCAAAGGGAGACATTAAAAGGAAAAATACTCAAGGCGAGAAAACGTTTTTCAGATCAAGTTTAAGTCAACAAAGCATGGATCAAGATGCGGTTATTGATTATTCGTTTATCCGTAATCAATGGTTAAATCAAAATACGTTAAATGATTTTGGGCAAATTAAAGTATTGTTTGTATAAAAGCATGAAAATTAAAAAAACTAACAATTTATCAGAGTATGGTAATTAACATTTTGATTTGCTAAGAACAAGAGTTTAAATGCTTCGTTGCTGCATAATTTTATGTATCAAGTTAATTCTACTGCATGATTAGATCTACCTAAAAGCATGTTTATTTGCTGCATAATTTTCATGTTGATGCTGCATAAAAGTTTCTGCATATTTATTTGTTTCTATTCTGCATAATTTGCTCATATTTGGTTTGGCATAAAAGTGCAAATTGTGCAAATTGACAAATAAGATTGCATGAAAAGTTTAATATGAGATTATGCATGAAAAGAAGTAAAATATGAAATTGTAAAAATTAAGTTGAAATATTCTGGAGAAAGTTGATTCCAGACAAATTTGTGCAAAGTTTTCGTCATGCGGATGCAAGCAGACGCATGAGGTTGATATCCGGATGAACCAAATTTGAATCTGTAATGAAAAATTACAGTTTTCAGACGATTGCTGACGTGATGAATTACAATATGTAATTCTAAATGTGCTATTTCGGACGATAGCGGATGCAAGTCCCTAGTCTGCTAGTCATCCGAAAGATAGAAAATAAAAGTTAAAATAAATTATATAAATAAAAGTTTACTCAATTAAATATTGATGTATAGAAACTTACCAGTCACCAAGGTGACCTAGTTTGAAGTGATCAATATTAAATTGTGTAATTTATTCATTTAATTATGGTGATAATTATGGTGATGTTATTGAAATGAAATTATTAATTATAAACTAGTAGGTCACCCAAAGGTAGACCAATATTTATAATTAATAATATTCAAGTGACACATTTGAGTATTTGATTAATATATTTAAATATCCAAAGATATTAAACATATTATATTAAATATGTTTATGAGTCTATTAAAGTGTAAATTATAACATCAATGATTGTTTATTTCTTTAAGGATTACCGAAAGGTGACTTAAATAAATAAAATTATGTTTATTTGAATTCGATCAAGTTAATGAATGAGCATGTGTTATATTTTTTGCAGCTTCTAAAAATTTATTCGTTTCTGGTAATTCACTACTCAAGTTCAATGGTTTGAACTATGCTGATTGGTCTGAACAAATTCAGTTTCAACTGGGTGTATTGGATTTAGATTGGGCATTAATTTGTGATAGACCACCAACCATTAATGAGACCAGTACAGAAACTAACAAGTCATAAAATGAGACTTGGAAGCGGTCTAATAGGTTGAGTTTGAACTTGATGAAAATGACAATGGCTAAAAATGTTAAGCCATTAATGCCAAAGACGAATGATGCAAAGGATTTCATGGTGAAAATAAAGGCATATTCCCAATTGGACATTACAGATAAGTCTGTTGTAGGGAATCTGATGAGTGAGTTGACGACCAAGAAATTTAATTGGTCTCAACCCATTCATGATCATGTAACAAACATGACCAATTTGATAGCAAGGCTGAAAACGTTGGGTATGGATGTAAGTAAATAATTATTGGTTCAATTTATCATCAACTCACTTCCTCTTAAATTTGGTCAATTCTAGGTGAATTACAACACAATTAAGATAAATGGAACTTTCAGGAAATTAAGACCATGTTAATTCAAGAAGAAGGGAGGTTGAAGAAATTAAAGGATCATACCGTTCATTTAACATTTCAGAAGGAAGCCAATAGTAGCAAAGGAAAGTAGAGTAAAAAGAACAAACAGAAGGGAAAAGACCAATTAAAGATAAAAGATGGCCAAATCCGAAAAGAGCTTAAATGCTACTTTTGCAACAAAGCTGGACATATCAAGAAAGATTGGCCGAAAAGAAAAGCTTGGTTCAAAAAGAAATGTACACTATTTGTTTCAGTATGTTTTGAATCAAATATTATAGAAGTGCCTAGTAATACTTGGTAGTTAAATTCTGGATCTACTACTCATGTATCTAATATTACGAAGAGATTTCTTTCAATCCAGCCCATAAACGGAACTAAAAAGTCCATGTATATAGGAAACAAAATGAAGACACAAATACATGGAAGTGGAACGTATAGATTGATCCTGGATACTGGATATTGTCTGGATCTAGAAAAGTGTCTCTACGTTTTTGAATGTGCTAGGAATTTAATTTCTGTTGCAAAGTTGAATTATGTAGGATTTAATATTGAGATTGATAATGATGTGTTTTCTTTGTACAAACAAAAATACTATTATGGTTCTGATATTTTAAAGGATGGTTTGTATTGTTTCAATCTTGATGCTAAATATTTTGAATCCCTATTTAATGTTAATAATGTGATTGGAACTAAACATAATGCAACAAATGAAAGTTCTACTTTATTATGGCATAAACGTCTAGGTCATATATCAAAAGAAAGAATTTGAGGTTAATGAAAAGTAATATTTTACCTCAATTAGATTTGAATGACTGGGAAGTGTGTATAGATTGCATTAAAGGAAAGCAAACTAAAAACACATCAAAGTATCCTGCCACAAGAAGCAGTGAACTTTTAGAATTGATACACACTGACATATGTGGTCCATTCGACACTCCTTCATGGAGTGGTGAAAAATATTTTATCACATTTATCGATGACTTCTCACGTTATGGCTATTTGTATCTACTGCATGAAAAGTCTCAAGCGATGAATGTTATAGAAATATTCATCAATGAGGTGGAAAGACAGTTAGATAAAAAAGTAAAGGTAGTAAGGTCTGATAGAGGTAGTGAATATTACGGAAAATTCGATGAGAATGGACAAAACAAAGGTCCATTTGCAAGATTTCTCGAAAGTCAAAGCATTTGTGCACAGTATACAATGCCGGGAACACCACAACAAAATGGTGTAGCTGAAAGGCGGAATCGTACTCTTATCAAAATGATTAGGAGTATGATGAATAATAGTGATGTTTTATCGTTGTGGATGCACGGTTTGAAAACCGCTGCATATCTACTGAATAGGGTTCTTAGTAAAGCAGTTCCTAAGACACCTTATGAACTGTGGACGGGAAGGAAACCTAGTTTGAGACATATCCATGTTTGGGGTTGTCCGACAGAAATAAGGATATATAATCCACAAGAAAAGAAGCTCAATGCAAGAACCGTCAGTGGTTATTTTATCGGCTATCCAGAAAAGTCAAAAGGGTACATATTTTGTTGTCCAAAGCATAGTACAAGAATAGTTGAATCTAGAAATGCTCGATTCATTGAGAATGGTGAGTTCAGTGGAAGTGATAAATCACGAAAGGTGAATATTCAAGAGAATCGGGGGAGGAAACAACACCTAGTACTTCTCATCAAGTTGTTATTCCTTTTGTTGTATCATAGTCTAATAACATACCGGAACAATATATGAATATTGAAACCACACAAGGTAAACGTGTCATTGATAAGCATATTAATGATAATCAAGTCATAAGTGAACCATCACATGAACCAGAATTGCGAAGGTCTATAAGGCAAAGAAGACCAGCAATTTCTAATGATTATGTGATTTATTCACTTGAAGAGGAATTTGACTTGAGTAACGATAAAGATCCAGATTCATATAAACAAGTCATGGAATGTAATAATTTTGAAAAGTGGTTAAATGCTATGAAAGTAGAGTTGCAATCAATTGATGACAATAAAGTCTGGGAACTTGTAGAGTTACCTAAAAGAAAGAAACGTGTTGGTTGTAAATGGATTTTCAAAACCAAACGTGACTCGAAAGGTAACATCGAAAGGTATAAGGCCAGACTTGTCACCAAAGGCTACACTCAGAAAGATGGCATGGACTATAAAGAGACATTCTCTCTAGTTTCAAATAAGAACTCTTTAAGGATAAATATGGCTTTGGTAGCTCATTATGATTTAGAGCTTCACCAAATAGATGTAAAAACTGTCTTTCTTAACGGTGACTTAGAGAAAGAAGGGTATATGGATCAACCAGAAGGGTTTTCATTTCCTGGAAATGAAAAATTGGTGTGTAAATTGAAGAAGTCAATTTATGGATTAAAACAAGCTTCCAGACAATGGTATATTAAGTTTAACGATACCATTACGTCGTATGGTTTTATAGAGAACACGGTTGATCGGTGTATCTATATGAAGTTCAGTGGGAGCAAGTTTACTATCCTGATACTATATGTTGATGATATTCTTCTTGTTGCAAATAATAAAGGAATGTTATATGACGTAAAGCTTTTTCTCTTGAAGAATTTTGAAATGAAAGATATGGGTGAGGGAGCCTTTGTAATTGGAATAGAAATATTCCGTGATAGACAATAAGGTTTGCTAGGGTTGTCTTAGAAAGGATATATCGATAAAATTCGAGAGAGATTCAGAATGGATAAGTGTTCTGCTGGTGTTGCTCCAATTCAAAAAGGGGACAAGTTTAATCAAATGCAATGTCTGAAAAGTGATTTGGAACGTAAGGAAATGGAATCTATTCCATATGCATCAATAGTAGGAAGCTTAACGTATGCAATGACATGTACTCGGCCAAATATCAGTTTTGCAGTAGGGATGTTGGGTCGATATCAAAGTAACCCATGAATGGATCACTAGAAAGTTGTAAAGAAAGTCCTTCGGTATTTACAAGGAACAAAGGAATATATGCTCATGTACGGAAAATCAAATCATCTTGAGGTGATTGGATATTCGGATTTAGATTATGGTGGATGTGTTGACTCGAGGAAATCTATATTCGGTTATGTATTCCTATTAGCCAGAGGAGCCGTATCATGGAAAATTGGAAAGCAATTTTTTATTACTACTTCCACTATGGATGCAGAATTTGTAGCATATTTTGAAGCTACAATTCAAGCATTGTGGTTGTGGAACTGAATTCAGGGTCTAGGAATGGTCGACAATATTGATAGACCGCTGAAAATTTATTGTGACAATTCTGCAGCTGTATTCTTCTCGAAGAATGACAAGTACTTGAAAGGACGAAAACATATGGATTTAAAGTACTTGTCAATCAAAGAAAATATACAAAAACAAAATGTGTGTATAGAGCATATAAGTACAAGTTTGATAATAGCGGATCCATTAACCAAAGGATTGCCACCCAAAGCCTTTAAAGAACATGTTGAAAATATGAGTTTATGTGACAAATCTTTGTATATATGATTGTAAAAGCATAACTTATATTTTATGACACTTTTGAATTCATTATGGAAATGTTTTTGTATACATATTTATTATTCATAGAATGATGTATACAATTAAAGTTGTTTATAAATAATAAGTGAAACTTTATGAAAAGTTAAAGTTGAAAGGTAAATATATAGTGATCCTCAATTAAAGAATTAATGAATTGTGTTAATTTGTGATACATTGAAAGAATCATGTCGTCATTAAAGACTTGTGACTACCATGATCTGATTATACAATTCATTATGAAAAGAACACTTGATAAATTTACATTATGGTACACTATAGAAAGGATTGTGACTTTCAAGTTGTGACAGCTAAAAAGTAATAGCTAGAAACCGATGTTATTAAAGTTAATATAACATAGCCCAAGTGGAAGATTGTTAGATTATTTTCTAATAATTTATAAATGTGGTCTATGTTATTAAAGTGTGTTCACTTAATATTACGGTGCTTAATGTGATGACTGTTAAGTATAAAAGAATTAAGTTGATTGGATTTTAATTCCCTCATCTTGACCTTGTTAAAGTAAATAATGTATGGTTAAAAGAGATGAAAATAAAGTAGTATAAATGAAATGGTATTTACGTAATTCCCTGTAAAGTGAAAGGGCAATAATATAAATTATCATGTAAAGAATTGTTTTATAAATCTCTTTTAGGAGATTTGCAAGGAAGGGGTTTTGTTTTTCAATGTTTTGGTGTAAATGCAGAAGCATTTAATAGTTGAAAAACAAAGAAAAGAAAAAGTGAGGAAGAGAAGTTGTATGGAAATTGGTTTCCTCCTCCCCTCGGGAGTCTTCCAAGAGAGTGTGGAAAAGTAATTGATTTTTGAACTCTTCTAAGGAAGGAGAGAGAAGTTTTCCTCTCTTCATTAATGAGCTCTTTGGACTGTAATAAAAAAAAGGGATGATTGGCTTTCTCTTTATCAAAATACTCTCTCTCTCTCTCTCTCTCTGAACGGACCTAACATCAAGGTAGTCTTTGGCAAAAGAAGAGAGGGAGTTCATACTCCTCCCTTGATCATCAAAGGGAGACATTAAAGGGAAAAAGGCTCAAGGCGAGAAAATATTTTCCGAATCAACGTTTAGATCAACAAAGCATGGATCAGGTACGATTATTGATTATTCATTTATCCGTAATCAATGGTTAAATCAAAATACGTTAAATGATTTTGGGCTAATTAAAGTATTGTTTGTATAAAAGCATGAAAATTAAAGAAACTAACATGTTCATGTTTTTGTCCAATCT
Organism: Begonia loranthoides; assembly: GCA_022433065.1. Lineage (NCBI taxonomy): Eukaryota > Viridiplantae > Streptophyta > Magnoliopsida > Cucurbitales > Begoniaceae > Begonia > Begonia loranthoides. The sequence continues at coordinate 24,714,086 of CM039477.1, read as the reverse complement.
GAAATAAAATAACGTAAATCAAGATCTATAAATTTACCTTTATTTGCCCTTTAATAATTGTTTTGTTCCAATTGGATAACTTTTGCCACATAACTTGCACATTATTGTAAGAAAAACTCCGATTTCATGTATTTTATAGGTTGTAACTTTCGATCTGTTTTGTATCTCATACATGTTAGTTCAATTGTCGCACAAAGCTTCAACTTTTCCTTGTTAACTTTTCTGAAAACTAATTGTTTTTCTTTTTAATATCTCGAACATATTCTACTTTAAAACTTGCCGAGCGAAAACTATTCTTGTTGAATATGACAATAAAAACTTAAGAAAGACAACACATCTTCATGTTGAGCCAACAATGCAAACAAATGTTGAGTTAGCATCTTCAATGATTGTGTGAAATAGGTGAACCTTTGTTGTCTCCCTCGTGACATTATGATTAGAATTATCGGCTCGGCTCTGGTACCAATTGATTTAAGAGAAGTGCGTACATTTACTGAATTTGATGTTACAAAATAGATACAATTTTCAATAGCCTCAACAATTCAAATGCCGATATCATGTTCGGAAGATTGTCTTTATCTTCTTTAATCTTCAACTGATAATATCCCAATCTGAAGTCGACTCCGTGGACAATCCAACCTAGAACAAATAGTTCAAATGACCATATAAAGCATACACACCCTAAAACATATAGGAAAGCTTAATATATGACAGTCATTCAAAATAAGTAATACATAAAAACAATTACAATAAAAGGAATCGTCAAGATCAGGTAGACATCGACACCTATACAAGTGCGCGCTCAAAAAAGCTTTGATTTTACGCTAAAGCTTAATTGCAGAATCTCGATCCGTCCGAAGAACCAGAGGCGCAATCTCTTCATCTGTTATGGTTTTGCTAAACGAAGCCAGAACAATTCCTCCAAATTACGGAGAAGTAATCAAATAAACCAACAAAATAACCAATGCCATGACCAACAGAATCTTCAATTAAGTCTGAGTGAATTACATACAGTAAAATAGATATAAGGACAGAGAACAGAGAAGTAGAGTTGAGGGAAGGAAAGAAGATGGTAGAGAGGAGAATACAGAAAAGGGTTACTGAGGAGAGGGAATAAGAGAGACGAGAACAGTAGCAGTGAAGAAGAAGAAGATTACAAGAAGGAGATTACGGAGGACAAGAAAAAGATTCTAGAGAGGGAGAAGAGATTTGAGAGAGAGAGAGAGAGCAATGATTGTTCACGCCATAATTCTCCTTCAGGCAGTAGTCCTCCCAATTAAATAGCCATCACTATTCCAGGAACCGCCCACTACAGCAGCCCATGGCACCATCTTGGCTGGAAGTGCAGTTGATGGGAAAGCCAGAGATCCCATGGCCTTCATACCTCTTATGCTTGTCTAGCTAGAGTCAAAGAAAAGATTGCAATATAGTGTCCATTTGATTAGCCAACAGATATAGCAATTTCAGATGTAGCTCTAAGAATCATCTTGGAAATTACGATGGATTCATAGCAATTTCATCTTAATTTACAATGAAACCTCCTCAATTTGTGATGCCGGAAATATTTTAACATGAATGCGAAGATGAAAGGAGATTCTTACTTGATTAGAAAGAGGAATCTGTCCTGAGACATCCCCAACATTTAAAGAACTTTCTCTGACATTCCAGACACGTCACTTGCCAACAGCTAGAATCGAACCAAGAAGTCGGCTACGTTTAGATCCAACAGCAAGCAAGAGGTGTTACTGTCAGCTGGGTTAAACTTTAAACGCCAAATCCAACTCCCTAGAATTTCTGAATCGCCATGGCCTTCTCAACATCAGTCAATCTTGATACACAATCACATCCACGAGAAAAAATGTTTAATCATTGAGGCGGCCATTTCACTTCTTTTACTGAAGCGTTGTGAAAGTTTAAGCATTTCATAGAATGAACAATCATGAATGGATTGACAAACTCAATCAATTGCCCAATGGTGTATAATACTACAGAAGTGGAATTACCTCAAGAAAAATGTAAATTTCTGAGTTCTTATAGAGTTAAAACGTTGAAAAATGAACTGATTATGAAATAGATGAACAGATAAATTCTCAGGTTATGTAGTCCAGAGCCATTTTACTAGAAATAGAAAAATTATGATGCAGTATTTTATAATGCGTGAAGAAAATTGACGGGTAACTCAGAACAAATAAATTCCCTAATTAGAACATTAAGAACAGTGTACTAGCAATCCCATCGCATTAGGCAAACCAATTACAATTGATAATTAGCAGCATTTGATGAAGAAGCAAAAAAAAAAATACCCAATTGGGATGGTCAAAGACCCAAAAGAGTAGCCCAACACTATATACCAGGTGAGGAGGGACTGAAGGATTCGGGATCGATTCAAGAACCCCAGATACCGAAGCTGAAGCTGAAGCTGAATCCCCAGAATGGATGTTCGGGTGCTATGAGGCATGAGATTGGCGCGGGTGTATTCAGTTTCGGACCTTCCCGAAGAAGGCAGCTCATTTAGCCTCTTCGGGGAAGGTTCTTTTTCTCTGGGTTCGTCTTCTTCATTGGAAGCATTTGAGTATGGACTTTGCAGAAGATTTATGTCGCCAGCATCTTCTGAATAGTCCTAAGTTCTACGCAGACATTAGAGGTGGCTAACGGGCGGGCTGGCTCGCCAGCCCGCCCGCTCAGCCCGTTACTGTAGCGGTCCGAGCCCAGCTCGGACCGCTACAGTAACCGAGCGGGCTTGGCCCGGGCCCGGTAAGCGGTCCGAGCCGAGCCCGCATGCCTCAGCCCGCCAGCCCGCCAGCCCGGGGCTCGCGAGCC
>CM039477.1:24379219-24710869 GCA_022433065.1 Begonia loranthoides | reverse complement strand
GTTTTTTTCAAATGCTCCGTCTATGTCTATTTGTATTACTTCTGATTTATGGAGTGCACCTAATGCTTTAGGATATATTGTCGTAACTTCTCATTTTATTGATGACTCTTGGCAATTAAATAAAAGAATATTAGGATTTCGTAGTTGTGAATATCCACATAGTGGCGTTACCATTTATAGATATATTGTTGGAATTTTGCAAGAATATGCTATTAGAGATAGAATTTTTAGTATTACGCTCGATAATGCTTCTGCTAACGATGTTGCAATTGGTGAATTTAAAAGGTTATTTCAATTAGATACGGCTCATAATACTCTTTTTCATATGAGATGTGTTTGTCATATTTTAAATTTAGTTGTTCGAGATGGCATGTCATTTATTTCGATTCATATTCAATCTATTCGATCTGCAATTTCTTTTATTACTTCATCTAATACGCGACAGCAAGAATATAAAGAATTTTGTAAAGCTGCTCAACTTAAACCAAGAAAATTAAAAACCGATGTAGATACAAGGTGGAATTCGACTTATTTAATGTTAGAAAATGCTAAGCCATATTGGTTAGTTATTTGTGCTTATATTAGTGAAAAAACAAAATGTATTACTCTTGATCATAGTAGTTGCGATATTGCTAATTTATTTCTTGATTTTCTAAAACCATTTTTTGAAGCTACAAATCAATGTTCGGGAATTTATTATCCCACTACTCATCTTGTTCTCCCAATTTTTATAAAATTAACGGGTACTTTTCAAAAATATAGACAAAGAAACGAATTTAGTGCATTAATTGAAAAAATGGAAAGAAAATTTAAAAAATATTGGCTTAACATACCTCATATTTTTTGTTTTGCATGTGTAATGCATCCTACATTTAAATTAAATGGAGTGTGTATAATGCTTGATAGAATTTCTTCTAATTTAGGTATTTCTTCTTCAATTAATGGTGCTCAATTAAAAAATGAAATTGATAATTTATTTTCTTCTTATGAATTTAAATATTCTAATAATCGTTCAATTCCTTCATATGATATGCATGCTAGTTCTAGTAGTAGTGGTGCTTGTGGTGGAGATCCACAAGATTTTATGTATGATATATTTAAGCAAATAGATAGCAATGTTCATTCTTATAATTCACAAAGAAATGAACTCGATATTTATCTTAACACCTACCATAATATTTCTCGCCCCGAGGATTTTGATATTTTGGCTTGGTGGAAAGTCAACTCTATTTCATTTCCTATTCTTTCTAGAATGGCACGTGATCTACTAACACCTCCGGTCTCTACAGTAGCATCGGAGTCTGCTTTTAGTGCAGGTGGACGTGTGTACGATGATAAACGAGGAAGACTTGCACCAGAAATCGTTGAGGCACTCATTTGCATGAAGGATTGGAACGACGCTGTGACGAGAGATCAACAACGAGAAGATGACATAGTTGAAGAATTCAAAAATTTGGATGTCGAAGACTAAATTTTTATTTAAATTTGAAATTGTAATTTTCATTTTCATATATTTTCTTTATCTTGTAAGTTGTGATTTGAAATTGTAATTTATATTTGAAATTGTAATTTTCATTTTCATTTTGAAATTGTAATAAAAATATTTATTCAATTCAATAAAAATATTTATTCAATTAAATTATTAATTATAGTATTTTTACATTATAATAATAAATGATACCGCACACCAATTACGAAACAATAGTATGCAACAATAGTATGCAATAGTATGCAACAATAGTATTTATCAATTACGAAACATTATATAAGATATTATTATTTATGTATATTTGGCTCGTTAGGCTCGGCTCGTTAAGGCTCGTTAGGCTCGCTCGGCTCGTTAAGGCTCGGCTCGTTAGGCTCGGCAGGCTCGTTAGGCTCGGCTCGTTAGGCTCGGCTCGTTAAGCTCGGCTCGTTAGGCTCGGCAGGCTCGTTAGGCTCGGCTCGTTAAGCTCGGCAGGCTCGACGAGCCAGACTTTTTCAGGCTCGGCCGGCTCGGCTCGGCTCGTTAGCCACCTCTAGCAGACATTAATACGGTTTCGTGTACTACGCGTGCTTGATGTTGAAAAATAGTATTCTCTTCATGTGAAAATACCAAATTACCCATACCTTATAGAAAAACCACAGTGATCTAATCATGTAATCTTGGTAGACTTGTAACACTCAATACTCCATGTTCAATACTCCATGTCCATGAAGTTTCGATGAAACATAATCTTACCGTTTGACATTAAGTTCGAACTCGAGTAAGGCAAATATTCACTGAGGGTTATTTTGGACATTGCTTCAAAACAATGTATATTTATCATTTAAAGAAGGAGAAAGTTGGATTTACTCTAAGTTTATAATCTAAATTTTATGTCCTAACTTAACGTTCAATAATTTGTACAATTAAAATCTTATATTAACTTTTTATAATTTATTTTAATTAGTGAATATCATGTTGTGTTAGGATATAAAAATTTGAGTGTAAATTTATATAGTAAACTTAATATTACTCTTTAAAAACAATCATTTTTCATAAGAGACTTTAAAAAAGACTTTAAATTATTGTTTAATTATCGTGCTAATGGAAATTTGTTATGATCTAAAGAGTATTGACATGCTGTTAAAGCCGGAGTCACACAACTAGCAGCCGACCGACACAATATTAATAGACCAACAAAGAAGCGATCTTGAAAGTCAACAACTTAAGGATCTTAACTTTTTTATGTGCTATTCATATTGTATATATTTGTTTATTAGGTTGAATTTATTGTTATAAATCATTTGACAAATTAAATTTGCTTGAATTCTTTGGTGTATATTGTAATACTCCTATTTCCTTTAGCGGAATTAAATAAGGATAATGAAAAATTAATTCAGGTAATCGAATCAAAGAGATTAAATTGGATCGATAATTATCATTAAACAATATTTGAAATAAATTGAGAATTGAAAATTGAGCTAATTAATATACGATACGTATAGTTGATAGTTATAGATTTATTAAATAAATTGAAATAGAACGAGTGAAGGAAAAGATTATTTAATAAAAGGGTTAAGTTATTAAAAGAAATATTTAAGATAAAATGGAATTAAATTAAAGTAATTAAATAAATGAAGAAATAAAAGTAAAGAATTAAAATGAGAAGGGGGCAGGGTTGAACCGGTTCATCTTGAATCGGTCCGGTTTGAAAACAAGAGAAGTGGCCCCCGTTTTTCTGAAGAAAACAAATGGCTTGACCATTTTTGGGAAGGAAAATGAAATCGGGAGGCAAGGGAGAGGGAGAACTCGGGTGTCCCCGCGGGTAATTTCTCCTTTGGCCAAATCGATTGCGGGTGAGAGGAAGATGCGAGCTCGAAAGGAGCTCGACAACTGGGTGCGACAGGCGAGTCAAGTCGTCTCCAACTGCCTTGCGAACTGCGAAGCTAGGGCTCAGAACAACCGAGCCACCGGACGATTTGAAGCGAAGCTTCCGCGGGATGGAACGACGCAGCACCGATTCGAGGTAAGCATTGTGGTTGAATTCTGCTATGTTGATTCGTGTTCTACATTTTCTATTGTCGTTGAAATGGTTGGTAGCAAAGGTGAAGTGGCAAGGTTGAACACCTGTTCCACCCGTGAATCCTTGGACTGGGCTGGAGTGGGTTTTCTTCAGAAGCTTCTCCCGATGACCCCACGTGATTCTCCATGATTCGGCGAACTCCTCCACGTTTTGAGCGACACCTCCATTTTTTTTGAGTGAACCAAAGACCACAATGATGGAACGGTAAAATAGGGTGATTTGGGGGGGGGGGGTTGTTTTGCGGCGCTGGTGTTGATAGAAAGGATGAACTGAGAGCATCGAAGAGAGAGTGGAGGAGGATTTCATTTCTGTTCGGTGTGAGTTGTGCGTTGGAGCAGCTATTGGTCTAGGCAATTTGTTGATGTGTTTCCCCTGTGCAAAAAACTTTCAACTGTTGGGAATTTTGGAGTAAGAGGTGGGTAGAGTTTTGGCCAATAGAGGCCTTACACCACAAGTAGTGTCCTTTGATTTTTTATTGAATATAGTTGCTGTTAATGTTACTGTCATTTAAACAATCTGGATAACATTGTTGCCTTCTGCATAGTTTTTTAATGCCTCTATCTTGACAAAGTTTTCTGCTTGTTTAAGTTCATGATGCTCACTGTCAAAATTTATATACTTCTGGATGTTGCTTGTTAGGTTTGTTGTTCTTGTATGACTAATCCTTCTGCTGTTTAACTCTTTTAGTTTAGGATTTCTATTCTCTGCTTAGTTACATTGACTTTTGAATTTAGTTACTCTTACTTGTTAATTCTTGATTGGTTATTGTGAATTCAACTCCTAGCATGTTGTGATTTTTGTATGGAAAAATATTGAACTACGAAGTATAGAACTCACGCTATTCATTGCTTAAGATACTGAAACTGTCAAAATAATTGTTGTTCTATGGATAGTTCGATCACCTGTTGTGTAATGACTCTGTTAGTTCAACTTCTGCCTTGCTGCTATTTATGCTAATGATAAGTATTGATTGTTATTCGTTTTAAAAAGAAAAACTATAAGCATTCAATTCACTCTCTATTATTTGATGCATAAACATGTGAATATAAGTAATATTGTTTCTTAGCTTATTAACTAAAATAAAGATGTTAATTTAACTCTCACATATTAGTTGTGTGCTTAACCTTTGGATTGTATCACTTGCTAAGTAGTTGATTTATGAATCTTGACTGTCAATTTAAATGTTAGTTGCCTAACTGTTTCACTGACTATCCGCTGTTATTTTTTGCAAAATCCGAACCACGATACCACGTTTTATTTCGCTGATTATTAGCTGTTGTTTTCTGTTAAATCCGAAGCATGATAACATGTTTTATTTTGCTAATTATTAGCTATTATTTTCTGTTAAATTCGAAGCATGATAGCATGTTTAATTTTGTTGATTATCCGCTGTTGTTTCCTGTCAAATCTGAAGCATGATAGCACGTTTTATTAAGCTTATTATTCGCTGTTATTTTCTGTTAAATCTGAAGCATGATAGCGCATTTTATTTTTTTGTTATTTTCTGTTAAATCCGAAGCATGATAGCATGTTTTATTTCATTAATTATTCACTATTATTTTTTGTTAAATTCGAAGCATGATAGCACGTTTTATTTCACTGATTATTCGCTATTATGTTTTTGTTAAATTCGAAGCATGATAGCACGTTTTATTTCGCTATTATTTGTTGTCGTTTCTATCAAAATTGAAGTAAGTTAATACGTTTTTATTTAAGCTAAACTTGTCCCGCCTCAAAGTGGCCTTAGACAGAATGGAGAACGACTTTGCACGAAAACGAACCAATATTTAATGAGTTGCAAAATCTTAAATATAAACAAGATAGCCAAGGCCCAAATCAAATGGGTTAAAACAAAAGTTCATGAGTAACATTTAAGATAATATAATAATATAAGTTTATAATATAATTGTGGTAGAACTAAATGACAAGTTACAAATTTAAACAAAGCAATGTTTAACAAAATCTAACCTTACAGGGAAATTCACTCAAGACAATAAAACAACTTGAAAGTAAACGCCAAGCTCACTTATCCTCCGACAACTGAGAATCTTCCAAACTAAAACTTAAAATATATGAGTCGTTTAGGATAAGTCGACTAAATTCAATAGGCGAAAAGGTTTATATTCAACATATGGGTGAGAAAAAAGTATGAGCATGCTATTACAAAAAATTTCATAAAAGAGAGTTCAAACTATATAGTAAAGCAAGTTTAGAAACAATCCACTATAATATGATACATACTTAAAATAGACCTCTACTATCAGACGATAAAAGCTTAGTGAAAATAGAGTTACTCACAGACATCGAGCATACCATGTCATCAATAGTAACAGATGGCGATACTTAGGCAATCGCAGCAGTCACAATGACTCTAATCAAATTTAAGGTTTTGCACCCAGAGACACGGCACCTATAATTGTCTCATTACTCTAATTAACAATAACACAAACAAACACTTCTTCTAACAGTCGAATATACATAACGAAGACAAGATCCTCAAATGGGCCTATCAAACTTGGTTCACATGACCAAGATAATCAATTAAAATATTATACATACTCAAATTTAAACATGCCTAGTGAAAATATATATACTATACAAAAATTGATAAACCATCAAAATAAACACGTTATTTTATATGAGAACACATATCAAAATAAACTTTGAAAAATAATGTAATGCTGAATATAAAAATAAACTTTTACTTCGAAGTAGGCCTCCCACCAACCAAAACCCAATAATCCAAAAGTCCAATATCTAAAAATTCACAATTTTTAATTTAATTGTTGGTACCTAATTAAAAATAAAATTGTCTGATTTTTTGTTAAAATTTTATACATTAAAATTTCAAATTTCCTTTAAAATAAGCTTTAATTAATTAAGTAAAAATTTCACAAATCAAGGTTAAAATAAGTTATGAACCGTAACTCAAAAGAGGTTGGACAGTGGCCCAAATAGAGCATAGTTTGCGACCCAAATAGAGTATAGATTGTGGCCCAAACAGGGTAGGACCGCAGCCCAACTAGCACCCAAACCGCAGTCCAAACAAAGTCAAGATCGTGGCTCAGGTGGTCACTGCATAGACCCAAACAAGACAGTGTTGTCTTCACGACGCTGCTTGTAATTCTTTCTCCAATCTCCCAAGACTTTGCCCAACTTTTTGGTGAGTACAAAGTTCGAAATCAACACAATATACGGGGTTGAAATTAAAGCATGATTTATATTAAAAATCCAATTTTAATATGAATTTTCATGGCCACAAAAAAGAAACAAAAATCAGACTTTTACCTTCAACCAATTGATTTTCGATCATCAGAAGCTCGTTCGACTTCGGGAGAAACAAAAATCGACATCACCGAGGTGAAAAAACTTTCAACTTACCAAGGCCAATTCCTTCTAGTCTTCGTTCAATTTCTTTCCTAAAAATTTTCTAAGAAAACTTCTCCAAATTATCAATGGAAATTGCCAAAGAAAGAAATTTACAAAGAAAAATTTTCAAAGAGGGGAATGAGAGGAGAGAGAGAGAGGGTGAAAATCCTTTGTTTAATAGAGATGAAATTTTCTTCTTGAAAACACAAGAAATTTTCCCAAAGAAATTTCTTCTCCTTTTTAAAAAGTATTTCTTCACTTTTTTGAAACTACAATTACCACAAAACCAAATCAAAAAATCCAAGTTGGGTTTCAATTCCATTTCAATGATTAAAATAGGAACCAACTCAACAAAACCAAACTGAACTGACTGGACCCTCTCCCTCCATACAATTGTAAGTAAACGATCAATGTGTGAGAAAGGTAAGGTTGGCCTTCAACAAGAATCATGGCTTGTAAAAGAAAGGGGATAGATGGAGTAGGGTAGGCCTAACCTATCTCTTTCTCTTACATTATTTCCTTTTATTTCTTTTACTATTTTTTTTTTCTTAGACAAACTTTTAAATACAAAATAAAAAATCAAAATTTCCCCACAATAATGAGGCAAGCATGACATCATGCTTTGCAAACCTATTTGGCACAGTATTCAAGTGATGTTTAACTTAGCTAATTATAATAGAGGTTATTATTTTATTATTAATTATTTATAAAATGATATTACATACATTTTATTCAAAATATATTAATTATTCTTCAAATGAGATTTTAATTTATTTTTCCTTAATTTTTTAAACTATAATATTTTTGGATAAAAATTTAATCATTGGACATCTATTGTCAAGAGAACACAAATAAAAAAAATTTATCTAATTATTGAATAAATTATAAAATAAAATATCCTTGTTACCCATAGTTTAAATTTTATTTTAATTTAGTTCTCGTATTTTCAAAATTCTCTATTAAGTTCTTGCTGTTTCATAGACATGTTAACGCGGATAAAAACATAAATAATAGAACATGAGACATTTTGTCAAATTTATTAGAAAATTATTTTAAAATAAAACTAAAATTATAAAGAATTAAGGGAGAAAATTGAAACTCCATAAATCATATTTCAAAATTAATTTGAGTGAAACAAAGTATTACACATTCTTTGACAAAAGTAAAATAAAATAATAAAGGACAAGAAAGAGGGACATCAGCATTCAACCAAGAGTCCTCAAATATTGAAAAATCAAAAGGGTTATGATGGGAAGTGGGGTCCAACCCTAGATGATGATCAAAGGAATGTTTCATCAATTGGGTCAACCCCCAAAGTCAAAATTTGTCAACCCCACCAGGTGGGAGGAACACATGTCCACTAACTCAACTTCTTTAATATTCTAATTTAATTTTATTAAAAAATAATAATTAAAACGTTGAAGCATTTAAGACCCATGAAAGACGTTCTTCAGAGTCACTCGTCCCCATCCTCTAAAAAAATTAATTAAACATTTTAATCTTTAATTAATCTTAGAGAATCATAATGGGGTTTTGTGGTGGTAGGTGAGTATATACTATTTATTATATATTATAATATATAACAAGGATTTGTACATTTTTTTAGCTACAATATAAAGTTAGCATTTTCTCAAAAAATAATTAAAAAAAATTATTTAGTAATCAAATAATAATCACGATATTATTTCATTATAATTTTATTTTAGTATAATTGATATTTATCATATCTTCATGTCACTTTTATAAAAGTAGGCAACTAAGTCTTTCGGCTATTATATACTCGTTTACGTGTATAGGAATTATTTGTGGAGTTCATATTTTTAAATCAAAGTGGAAATCTTAGTTGGTCCCGACGGTGCAAATCACAATATTAAACTTAGATTTTTTGGACGGTGACTAAGCATGTGTTACAATTTAAAATTGATGTTCAATTTAATATTTTCTATATGCACTTAGATTTATTTTTATGGTTTACAAGATTTTGTTACATATTTTATCTACTATGATGCTTTCGTAATTCTAGACTTGGTGAGAAATTCACTCGACCTGTAATATCATCCCTCAAAGCTCTCTCGTCAATGGCAAAACGAGAATGCACGAACTAAATCACGCAATAGGCAAGGTCGTCTTTTGTGCAATTCTTCTTAATATAAGTCGAGTAATTATATTTTTAAAAGATTATCATATAATTAGAGATATCATTAACAACATTTTCTTTGTCCTTTTTTTTAATATTGATTTCTCTACGTTTAATAACCTTTGTTTTTTCGTAAAGAAATGCAAAATGTACCTTCTTGTTTATCAATTTTTGAATCCTATATGACATATGATTTATCTAATAGATTAAGGGTCAATTTGTATTTTTGTAAATTCATAATAATTGATATTACTTGTAATTTTAAAATAATCAGTTATTGTGGCAACTCAACTTGTGAAGGTCAGGAAAGACCCAGACATGGGTCCGACCCATATAAGGAGGGACACAATCCCACATCACTTGGGAGGGTAGAAAATACATGGTTTATAAGTAGGGTTCCCTCCCTACCTAGTACAATGTATTTTGGGCTAACCCCAAGAACAAACTCATGTGGGCTTCGGCCCAAAACAAACAATATTGTACTAGGAGCACCGGGGGAGGTTACAAATGGTATCAGAGTGAAATTCCAATTGGAAGTGTAGCCGACGAGGACGTCGGATCCCCAAGGGGGGAAGATTGTGACAACCCGCCTTGTGAAGGCCAGAAAAGACCTAGGTGTGGGTCCGACCCATATCAGGGGGGCACAATCCCACATCGCTTGGGAGAGTAGAAAACGCATGGTTTATAAGTAGGGTTCTCCTCCCTACTTAGTACAACGCGTTTTGGGCTAACCCCAAGAACAAACTCATGCGAGATTCGGCCCAAAGCGGATAATATTGTACTGAGAGCACTGAGAGATGTTACAATTATGAAGAAGAGTATCAATTATTTGGTATACCAACATGGACTATCATATCACCGAGTGAATGAAAATAAGTAAATAAGTATGTAAATCTAGCTTTATTATTTTTTTGTGAAGACAACCATTTGACGTTAATTTTTTTTTTTACACTCTATATAAGAAAAATGTGTTGGGTGTCGGCTCTTGTGAGCTGGCAAGAGGCCCACAGGGTTTTCTAATAACCCTAAAGCGACCACGAAAATAAAAATAAAAAAAAGAATAAGACAGCAAATAGGAGAGAGAGAAAAAAAAAAAGGCAGTAGCTGGAGCGGGAGAAGACAGTTTCGGATTTTACAGGGGAGGTCTCGGAAATTCTCCGTTTTCCGGCGTTCCAACCGTTGGATCAACCTGAAATGTTGACAGCGGGTTCACGACATCCTGGGCAACATTCTGAACGGTGGAGATCTCGTTTCGTGCTCTGTAAGTCCGTCTTCCAGGTTATACACCAATAAGAAAAATCAGATTTTCTTGTTCGTTTTTGGTCCTCTCTTGATTTCATCTTGATAGGTGATGATTATGCTGTATTGAGACTTAGTTGTACCCATTATTATCGTTGATAGTGGAAGTTTTAAGCGGCCGAATCGGTCCCGTGGTTTTTACCCGATTTGGAGTTTTCCACGCTAAAATTGGTGTGTTGATTTTGTTGGTTTATTATCTCGACTATTATTGCGTCTGCGATATTTGTTTGTGATTCGAATTAGGTACGAAAGCTTGGAAAAACCATATTCCGCATATTTGTTTTAGGTGGTTTTTCTCAACAAAGTGGTATTAGAGCAAGGTTCTCGTTTCTGTGCCTATTCGAATCATGGAATGTAATACAAGTCGGATGGTTACTTTGAATGGATCTAATTATAATGTTTGGAAAGGAAATATGGAAGATCTCCTTTATGTGAAAGACTATTATTTGCCAGTATTTTCCAAGGAGAAGCCGACCAATAAAACAGATGCAGAATGGGAATTATGTCATCGTCAGGTGTGCGGCTACATTCGGCAATGGGTAAATGATAATGTCCTCAACCATGTTAGTGAGGAAAAGAATGCACAGAGTATGTGGAACAAGCTTGAGGAGTTGTATGCTCGAAAGACGGATAACAACAAATTGTATTTGATAAAGCAATTACTAGCGTTGAAGTATCAGAATGGGAAACCAATGACAGACCACTTGAATACATTTCAGGGGATTATAAATCAGTTGGCTGGAATGAAAATCAAGTTTGATGATGAGATTCGGGGTTTGTTACTTCTTGGTACTTTACCGGACTCGTGGGAGACATTCAGAATGTCGTTGTCCAACTCAGCCCCGGATGGTAAATTGACTATGGATGTAGTCAAGAGCAGTGTGTTGAATGAAGAGATGAGAAGAAAGTCAACGGGTTATTCTTCACAGTCAGATATTCTAGTCATGGAAAACAGGGGGAGGAGTCAAAGCAGAGGTCCGAAAGATAAAAGCAGAAGCGGCAGCCATGCAAATTTTCAGTGTCATTACTGTGGTAAGAAGGGACACATAAAGCGATTTTGTCGAAAGTTCATTCAAGAAAATCCCAATGTTAAGGGCAATGAAAAGAAGACCGGTGAGGGTGATATAGACGAAAAGGTAGCCACAGCCACCGATGAGTTCTTAATTGTCCATGATGAGGAAGCCGTAAATCTCGCTTGTCAAGATCCTCATTGGGTAGTTGATTCGGGTGCTTCATACCATGTTACTTCTCAGCGTGATGTATTTTCTACCTACAGTGTTGGTGAGTTTGGTCATGTGAAGATGGGGAACAATGCAGAGTGCAGGATAGTAGGCATGGGTGATGTCTACATTGATACTGATGCCGGATGCCGATTGCGTCTGAAGAATGTGAGACATGTTCCTGATATCCATCTCAATTTGATCTCCACTGGTATACTTGATGATGAGGGATACCACAACCACTTTGGTGAAAGTAAATGGAAGCTTACTAAGGGGTCATTGGTGGTTGCCAGAGGAAAGAAATAGAATTCTCTTTATTTGGTGCAGGCTACTTCTTATAGGAGAGAAGTGAATACAGTTGAGGACTCGTCTACTCAACTATGGCATATGAGGCTTGGACACATGTGTGAGAATGATATGCAAAAGCTTTCTCAGAAAAATATAGTTCCTGGTTTGAAGTTTACAAAGCCAGAGGTATGCACTCATTGTTAGGCTGGTAAACAACACAGGGTATCTTTTAAAAGCTTACCTCCGTCGAGAAGACCAAATGTGTTAGATTTGGTACATACTGATATTTGTTCAATGGATACTATGAGTCTTGGTGGTGCTCGTTATTACATTATCTTTATTGATGATTATTCCAGAAAGGTATGGGCTTATACTTTGAAGACTAAAGATCAAGCTTTAAGTTTCTTCAAACTTTTTCAAGCGTCAGTTGAGAGGGAAATTGGCAAGAAATTGAAGTGTGTTCACTCAGATAATGGTGGTGAATACAGAGGGCCATTTGAGGAGTACTGTAGAACTCATGGGATTAAGTTTAGAAAAACAGAGCAAAAAACGCCTCAGCACAATGGAGTTGCAGAGAGGATGAACTGCATGATTAATGATAGGATCCGTTGTATGCTCTCTCATGCAAAGCTGCCAAAACCTTATTGGGGGGAGGCAATGAGTTTAGCGGTTGACTTGATAAATCTTTCGCCTTCAGTTTCTTTGAATCATGCTATACCTCAAAGGGTGTGGTCAGGGAAAGATATTTCGTATGGGCACTTGAGAGTTTTTGGCTGCAGGGCATTTGTGAATATCCCTAGAGATGAGAGATCTAAACTTGACAGTAAAACGAGGCAGTGTATTTTCATTGGATACAATCATGAGGAGTCTGGGTACAAATTTTGTGATCCGATCAACAATAAAGTTATCAGAAGTAGAGATGCAGTCTTTTTGGAAGACCAAACCATTGCAGACTTTGATAAGACAGAGAAGCCAGAGTCTAGCAGTGAAGAGCAAGTTGATGCAGGTATAGTTTGTCCACCTATAGTGCCTGACAACAGAGATATACAGACATATGATCCTCTTCCAGTTGATAATGAAACAATTGAAGAAAACCCAATAGAGCCACCGGTTGAGCCTCAGTTGAGAAGGTCCAACAGAGACAGAGAATCTTGCAGAAGATATTCTACCAGTGATTATGTGTTACTCACTGAAGGGGGAGAACTAGAGACTTATGAAAAGGTTCTTGCAGATGAGAAGAAAAAAGAGCGGTTGTATATAATGCAAGATGAGTTAAAGTCCTTGCATGAGAACAACACTTATGACTTGGTGAAACTACCGAAGGGTAAGAGAGCTTTGAAAAACAAGCAGATGTTCAGATTGAAGTCAAATGAAAACATCTTACAGCAAAGGTATAAGGCAAGAAAAGTTGTGGAAGGATTCAGTCAGACGAAAGGTATTGACTATGATGAGAATGGATCTCACATGATGATGAAAACTTTACCTCAAGAGAAGTTTAAAACTTGCAGGCAGAGAGCGGGTTTGTTGGAGCCCACTTTTTGAGCCAAAGGGGGAGTTTGTTGGGTGTCGGCTCTTGTGAGCTGGCAAGGGGCCCACAAGGTTTTTTAATAACCCTAAAGAGGCCAGGAAAATAAAAAAAAAAGAATAAGACAGCAAATAGGAGAGAGAGAAAAAAAAAGGCAGTAGCGGGAGCGGGAGAAGACAGTTTCGAATTTTACAGGGGAGGTCTCGGAAATTCTCCGTTACCGGCTTTCCAACCGTTGGATCAACCTGAAATTTTGACAGCGGGTTCGCGACGTCCTGGGCAACATTCTGAATGCTGGAGATCTCGTTTCGTGCTCTGTAAGTCCGTCTTCCAAGTTATACACGAATAAGAAAAATCGGATTTTCTTGTTCGTTTTTGGTCCTCTCTTGATTTCATCTTGATAGGTGATGATTATGCTGTATTGAGACTTAGTTGTACCCATTATTATCGTTGATAGTGGAAGTTTTAAGCGGCCGAATCGGTCCCGTGGTTTTTACCCGATTTGGGGTTTTCCACGCTAAAATTGGTGTGTTGATTTTGTTGGTTTATTATCTCGACTATTATTGCGTCTGCGATATTTGTTTGTGATTCGAATTAGGTACGAAAGCTTGGAAAAACCATATTCCGCATATTTGTTTTAGGTGGTTTTTCTCAACAAAATGAAAGTCAAATAAAAATTTAAAAGAGTGAACTATAAGATAAAGAATAGGTTGTTCTAGATTTTTTTTTTCTCTCTCTATTGGAATTAAGCACTCGCTTTCAATTTATTTATGTAAATACTATTAAGAGAGCGTAAACAAATAAAAATGTGACAATTCAATACATCACTTTTAATAATAAGAATAAAATGATGTGGCATCCTATCCCGTGAAGGTTAGAAAAGACTCACGTGTGAGTCCGACCCATATTAGTAGGGGTGCATAATCCCATATCCCTTGGCAGAGTAGAAAATGTATGATTTATAAGTAAGATTCCCCTCTCTACCTAGTACAACACGTTTTGGGCTAACTCCAAAAACAAAATCATTCGAGTTTCGGCTCAAAGCGGACAATATTGTACTAGGAGCACCAGAGAACATTATAAATGGTATCAAAGCGAAATCTCAACCGGAAGTATGGCCGACGAGGACATATGATCCCCAAAGTTGGGAGATTGTGATAGTTTGTACTGTGAAGACCAATAAAGGCTTAGGTGTGGATTCGAGTTGAGTGTGTACAATCTCACATACAACCCGTTTTTAGCTAACTTCAAAATCAAAATCGCGTGACATTCGACTTAAAGTAAAAAATATTATACTTAAAACGGTAAGAATGTTACAAATGATAACCCTAATTTAGAGACAAATAGAGTACACAAGTCCAAATTTTTTCTTATTTATATTAAAGTCAAGGCATAGCTAGAACCCATCTGAATTTAGGGGCTCTATTTTATCTTCAATCACACACCGATATTCTCGGAATGTTTTTCCATAAAAATATTTGAATATCTTTGAATTCTGATTGGTCGATTACGTCAAAACCTATCAAATCTAGACCGTCAATTTGCCTGAGAAGGTTTACCACTCCCTTGGCCAACCTCGAAATGATGTCGATTGACTTCTTTAAAACGTTTGAAGAAGCTTGTTGACTTTCTAAAAAGTATACCCCCTTGGATACTCACTCAACCCAATCCATCACTCTCACGAATAATCAAACCTTTTTTGAACAAATTTTCAGTGTATTTCTGACATAATAACGCCAAAATTAACCAATTTTCTTAAACTTTCCTCTAAAAATAACATTAAATTAAATTAAACTAAGTTATAGAAATGTTTGTTAAACAATTTCAAAATTAATAATTTGTTGATAATTAGCTAAGCTCTCATTATAATCTTGTTTTAGAAAGAGATCTAACTAAGATTCTAACATGAGTTTCACTCTCCTAAGCATTTAGGGGACCAAAATGAAAAAAGAAAATAATATTAATTGTGAGATTTTTCAGTGATCATAATATGATATTTTCTATTTTTTTGTTGAACCACGTACGATTTTGTTATTAAGATTAACCCAAAACGCATTGTACTAGCCATGAAAGATAACTCTATTTATAAATTATTTACTTTTCGCTATTCCAACCGATATGAGATTATGCACTCCACTGGTATAAGTTGGTTATCACAATTAATAGTATTATTTTAATAGGACAAAATGCAACATTATTTAAAAGATAATTTATCAAACTTAAACCCAAAAGGGTCAGCTAAAATTCTTTTATTTTTACAAAAAATATATATATATATTATTTTATTTTAATCAAATAAATCTCGTTAAATTTACATTGTTTGCTTACCCTAATTTTACAAATGGGTTTACTTTTTGCCCCTATATTTTATATTTATTTTCAAAGTATGTATGATTATATTTTGCCTTGTCATCTTCCACACCTCAAGCTTAGAGCATTATGACATCATTCATTTTTGTTTGCTAGTGTTCTTCTACTTTCTTTGGTTGCTTTTCATTAAATAAATTTTCCTTTTTTATTTATTTTTTATTGAGAGCATCTTGATATTCTAATAAATGTTTTTTTAAAATAATATGTGAACTGATTTTTCTGATTGGTTCTTTAGGGTTTCTCATAAAAAAAATAATTATAAAAATAAAGTAATTGCTTATTTTAAATCTTTCTTTAGAAGCATTATTTATTATTAAAACTTTTCTTTTTAATTTCCACCAAAGCAATTCTATCTTCGAAGTGAAGCCTCTAGAAATGAATGTCCTCCATGATGGAGGTTTATAACGTGAGACACAATTGAGCATACTTAAACATTAAATAGAATGAAATAAAAGACAATGCTTAGAAAATGTATTATAATAAATAATAAATAATTAAAATAATATATAAATTGCACTATAATTGCATGATATGTCGTATAACACATTACATTACTCTTAAGTAAAAATATCTTCGGTATTTGATACATATCCTTAAATAATTACAGTTACCATGGGATTAAATTAACTAAGAAATTGAGCTGAGGTCGATCCACCTCTAACTTGACTAGTTTGAACAATCTGTTAGGTCAACCCACTCGTTTAACATAACTAAGTACGGCCACCACTAATAAAAAGTTGAGACATCTAAATCAAAAGAATTTAACACTTATTTTAAAATCCGTCAATTACCCCACAACTAACAATTTAACACAATTTATAACTTGATCGACTGCAAAAAAAAATAAAAATTAAATTAAATTCATTACATGCTTATTCAAATATTTCCAAGAATCCATTTTCATATATTATTTTGTTTTACATTTAAAATTATAATTTCGGACCATAAATGCATTGAATTGTTTATAATATTTTTAAATTACTCTTAATCATTTTAAGCGAGTTGCATCTCACCAATATGGTGTGCTAGATCTTAATGTAATCTCTAAGTCAAGATCGTACTATATTCCCCAGTGACACTCAGATTTCTAGGGGAAGAAAAATAAATAAAATAAAATAAAAATTAACCTTTTCACACTGGTGATCATGTTCATCAAAGAAAATGAGCATGTGGGTGGGTACGAAATGATTTGAAATTGAAGAACTAGACTGACAACTAATATAATGATAACTACAATCAATATATAAACTATTATAGGGTGTGTGTATATATATTAAATTTAATATATGCTTTTGTCATTCCCTAAATACATTGAATATATATAGTTTTCAAGTGACATAGGTCAAGATAATTATTAATGTGTCAAATTTGAGTATTCTGTATGTAGTAAGAAATTTAAAATAATAATAATAATTTTGTCAAAAAATTAAAAATGTAATTTATTTTTTAGAGGCATTTATTCCATTAAGTGTTTTTATTTTTATAATAAAATATAAATGTATATTTATTTATTTATTTATATATATATTGATGAAAATAGAGGTCATTTTCGAGGCTCTGACTCTTATGGGGGGAGGAAGGGGGTTACCATGGCCCACCTGTCCTGCACGCGTGCACCGCGTGGACCCCACTCGTTGACTAGTGTGCTGATTTTCAAAAGCCAACAATTTAATAAAACAAAATAAATAACGACTTACTCTCCTCCTTCTGCCGCCCGTCCTCCAAAAGTCAATCTACAAAATTTATTTGTCAAATATATTAATAAAATAAATCTTAAATTTAAAAGGTCTTGATTTTTTTAATTATTATTTTTTTAAATTAGGAGAAGAATTATTGAATTTTTGTTAATGATGAAAATGATTTTCTATCTATTGTTTTTTATTTTGACTTGTAGGGTGTACACACATAGTACTAGGATATCTAGACTGTAATAAGTTGTTTAATAATCCTGGTGGTTAAAAATTAATTATAACAAAAATAGTTTAGTATTTGGTAATTATAATAAAAAAATTATGAAAATTACATTAATCCCAGTTTGAATGTGGTAATATTATTGTGAAAAATTAACAAAACAAATTTTATAGTTTGAAGTAAGTGATAAATCAAAACTTAAAGAAATTTTACAAATAACTAAAATATCGAATTATAGGAAATAAAAAACTCAAATCTTGCAATCATATTTTCCGTCAAAAAATGCCACGTTTTCTGCTTAGAAAATGCCAAGGAAGTCACCTAAACCTCCAACGGATGTCTAAGGATTAACTTTGAATGTCCTCCGACGACAAGGAATATCCAAGACTGGTCCACAAGGAGATGGGCATCCATAGTGGCCACTAGATGAAGAGACGAACATTCTACTACGAGGTTGAATGTCCAGGATTGGAGGAGAGGTGCTGACGGACGAAAGTTCATGGTCGTTTGATGAAGGGACAAACGTCTCTCAATGAGAATGAACGGCTATGATGTACCAAAGACATCCTTAAAGGAGCTAGGGACGATACATTGAAAGGGTTCACGTGCAAAACATATGCTATTTTAAATGGGAGTAGAATCGCAAACGAAGGTTATTGACTATTGGATGAACAAGTCGAACATTCTTTAGAGCTGGGAGATGTCTGTCATTGAAAATTGACGTTCATGATGGATTATTGAAAGATGATGTCGTCCCCAGCTTAAAACAAACGTTCATCAGCCAACAATGGATGCCCTTCACTTAAAACAGACGTCCCTCACTTAAAACGGACGTCCCTCTAGCTTACGATGGATGTCCCCAGCTTAAAACAGACGTCCCTAAGCCCACAATGGATGTCCCCTGTTTAAAATGGACGTCTCTTAACTTACAACACACCTTTAAGGATGTCTTTGGTTCATCTTCCTCATCCATTCTCATTGAGGGGACGTTTATCTCTTCATCAATCAGCTATGAACCTTCGTCTGCCACCTTCCCTCCTCAAATCATGGGCGTCCATCTTCTTTTCTTCTTTTATCATTTTCCATCTAATCGTCCATTATTCCTCCTTGTCTGCCGACCACCCTAGTTTGATATGACCTCTCTTACTCCAATTTTGTTCTCCTTTAATCCATATTTTCCATATTTATGTTTCAAGTATTCAACTTGTCGCATATTATGTTTCTTATAATTTATAATCAAAGCTTTTATGATTCATATTATTTGATATCAAAGCTAATCTGATTCCCATTAGACATTCTTCTCTTCATGGATTAGTCTTGGCCATCCCTTATCGTTGAAGGACGTTCAAAGTTGATTCTTAGACGTCTGTTGGAGGTTCATGTGACGTCCTTGGCGTTTTCTAATAATGCATAAGGCTGAATTTGAAATTGTTTCATAAAACTATATTATTGAAAATGTTTCACTAATTATTAAAGTGCGCCTCACTTCTAATGGTTTAACTTGCCAAATGTTCAATAATTTTTTGGTTAGTTTTTTAGGAACACACTTAACAATGAAACTAATAACGAAATATTAGATAAATACTTCAATTTTATATTTTAATAGATCATTGCAAATGATCTATTATTTTTAAATATTTAGGTATAGCGTTTGACCCTACTTGTAACATCCACGTAAACGATGATCCTGCGGAAGCGGGCTGTGAGAACAACACGCAAGAGGGGACATTTGGACTCATTTCGCGATCGACCAAATTTTAAAACATTTGAAGGACATCCAATGGAGGGACGTGCGTGCTAGGTTCTAAAGGTTAGATATTTTTTGATATTGTTCTATAAATTCTTCAAGTTAGTTTCTATCCCCGTTATGAGTTCCGACAAAATTTTTCTTTTTAAAAAATAGAAAAAGTGAATTAATTTAGATATGTATATTTTGTTAGTTTCAAAAGATTAACAAATTTGGACTCTTGATCAGAGTTTATTTTCGTGTCTTTAGTGATTGCCAAGTACCACTGTTACTATATGTCTATGACATGGTATGCTCGGAGGACGTAAGTGATTTCATTTTCACCAATATATTATAAGACCTATTTTATATATGTACCACTTTAAACTGAGATGTTTTCAATGTTTTCCCTACCTGTTTAATTTTTACACTAGTGTTAGAATTATGTTTTTATACTTGACATGCTCCTCTGATTTATCATACTTTATTGTTTTATCCCTATTAAGTTTAGTTGACTTACCTCAATGATATTTTCCTTAAGAACTTAGTTTAGAGAATTCTTAGTTGCCGACACAGGAGTGAGCTAGACGAGACTTTTCTTATATCAGTATTTTCTTTTAAGAGTTTTATTTATGATGTTGTGACTCAATTTAAATTTTGTAACAAATTTTTAATTGTTTACTTTCGTGGCATATTTATTTTGGACTTATATTTATCACTTTATTTCAATGTCACTATTGGATCTTTATTTCAACCCAATTGTTTGGACTCTAACTATTTAACTTTCATTTAAGTCTTCCTCCGCCTCTTTATTTTAAAAGTTAAACGGTCGAACGACACAGTTCAATTTCGAGCTGGTTATTTCTCATTATGTCATTGGTCCCTTTTAGAACGTGACACTACTAACCTTAATACTATTTATTTATCGAACCATATAATATAACAAATTAATTACCAAACATAAATTACTCTTTACAAGCCTCAAAAATGAAAGAGGCCCACCTACACTATTATCATACTACTCCTACTAGACATGTGAGTTGATTAGAAGTAAGAAAAAAGATTGGAATGTGCATCACACGTGTTAGAGAAAGACTTTAGCCATGTGAAAATGACAACCTAACACATGACACATTAAATGAACGGACCATGATCAACAACAAGGAATGATCCATCAATAATAAATTTTTTGTACAATTTCTTATTTTACTTGATTTTGATTGTGATTTGATAACCGAAGAGTCACCACGAAATTCATATAAAAACTCTAGAAGAAATGCTTAGGAAAACCTTAATTAATTAAATTTGTTTCTAGGATAAAACAATTCTTGATGATTCAAAACATCAGATTATACAAAATTATGTACATAATTCTTTTGGTCAAATATGCTTTTAGTTTTTGTCATTAGCCAAAGTGTGTTGTTGAAATAAGCTGAATCTGATTTCGGATCATTTTAAAATTAAATTAATTACAAAATATTTTATTTATTTCAAAAAATAAAAAAATCGATCACAATGGTTTTTTTTTTTAATGTATAATTTTGCTGCAATAAATAAATAAAATGGTAAAAAAAAATTCATTTAACAATTTTTTATTATATTTAATGATAAAAATAGTTTTAATAACTATTTAAAAACAAAACTGAAAGTACAAGGATCATAGTAAACAAATTAATACTACAAAGGCTAAATAAAAAGGACTAATAAACTATGAAGCCTATTAACAAAATTTCCCCTTAGATGGTATAATCTAAATTTAAACTATAAATTTTTTTCACTCTCTCAATCAATAATTAAATGAGAAAGATGGTCTATTTACAATACAAAATGACCATAATAGCCCTAATCAATTCCTTAATTGCTTAATAAGTGATTCACTGTTCAAGACAAAGTTAGGGATTGACACAATCCAGAGGCAGACATAATAGAAACGTCAAGATAAACAACTCGATATTTTGAGAAAACTTGATTGTCTAGTCCAATGCCTAGTTTGCAGCAAAAGTCTTAATCAAAACAATGTCATAGCTCACAAGAAATGAGTCGAGATCCACTTAGTGCTCACTAGAAAAATTGTGCACTAAGTTATAAAAATATTGTATGAGAATACAAACACTGGGAAAATGTTAGAATATTAAACAAATCCAAAACAAAACCCTCACCAATGATTAAAACACTCGAAAGGTATCATATAGTACTGAGCTTTCAATGTAACTTTTGATCAACTACTGCTTTTGACCACCACGACTCTTACTTGGAAAAGAAGGAGGTCGTTTGGGGTAAGTAACTAACTTAGCAGTAAACTTATAGTAGATGCAATGCATGAGAAGAAATATTTTATCATTTCATTTCAAACCATGATGTTTTCAATATATTATGCATGAGTTTCAAAACCCTTGAAAACTCTTAATCATTTTAACAAATAAAATACACGTGCTATCAATGAGGCAATCTTCAAAACTTTGCTATATACATAGACAACTATAGCAAAATAGGTCTCCATCACATAAATAAAAAAGACGTATGATGGCAATCTGAAAACCAGGCGGCGTCAATGTATAACGATCGTTTAAGCAAAACATAACTAGGCCAGGTTTAGGGATCCAAAGACCAGACAACGTCACATAATTCAGAAAGACATACGATGGCAATCAGAAAACCACGCGGCGTCAACGTATAACGATCATAGAAGCACAAGATTTAGGGATTCGAAACTCAAGGAGCACGTCATCCTCGTCTTATTATTCATTTCGAATCATACAAACAAAACATCTTCACGCAATAGAAAGTTTATTGGGATAGCCTTTTGTTGTTTTGACACCGATACTATCCAAAACAATAGAAGTATTCATCCACTAGTGAACATATACAACAAAAGTATTAAAGTACTATACATGTTTAAAATAAATGTGGAAAACATGCGTACATATAGCATAAAAACAAACTTGTTGTCGAATAGATCACGTCGGGTTTTCCTGTGTGATAGCTCATAAAATATGGATTTTGAAAACCATGATACTATGTAGTACAATAAAAAATCTCTATCTCAACGACTGCTACGTTTGTTACTATTAAGAGCAAATATCTCAAAGATAGGTTCAACATCTATGAAATCGTCTAAACCTATAATAAAAACAATATCATAAATATTTATCCAACCAATGGAAAAATAGAGGATGGGTCCTGTACCAAAACTAGAAACTCAAATTAGAAGGAAACGATAAATAGCTGCAAACTTTGTCAAGGCACTATGGGTTTCGGTGACAAAATTTCTCCTTAAAGGCTGACACGGTCATCCAGACCCTATTGCAAACTACATGCACAAACATCCATCCTGAAGCACCTTTTAGCACACACAACCAGACCCCTCTGCATATGCCTAAGGTCTTGCCACATATGACTGGGGCGGACGAATGACCCGAATACCTATCGCAGACACTTGCACTAGATGCAGATGTTCGGGTCTAACTGCATATGACCAACACGAACGCCCAGTCACTTACCACAGACGCCTAGTCCCAAAGCACTTATACTCCCATGGTCAACCGAATACGAACAGAGGTTGAGTAGGGATGATGTTTCCAACGTAGATGCACGAGGAAACTCACCCACTTTCACCATTTTCCACCACCAATAAGTTAAACAGTACTACTAAACTTTAGATCAACTCAAACAACACAAAAACACCCAAAAATTTTGGGTGTCTTAGTCTGAAATACGAATCCAAAAATACAAAACTTCAAACGAGAAAACGAGATTAGATTCGGACTCACAACAAAGAACTTTCACTAAGGCTAAAGTTGAGTATGTTCAATTATGAGTGATTGGATTAGCTTATGAGAAAAAAATGAAGAAGAAAGAGGAGGGGAGAAATTCCATGGAGGTAATTTAGAAAAAAAAAAAGATTATGTACGATGCACAGTTAATATTTGACAAAAAATTAACTGTAGGGGTGGTATCATTTACACAAAAATATATGTTAAAGTATTCTCGTTATGTTACTTCATACAGTGAGATTAAAATTATATTTTATAATTCATTAAATAAACTAAAAGCAACAAAAAAAGCAGAAAACAAAATAAAATTAAAAATAAAAGAAATTCAATTCGGAAACGACCTTCTCAGTGATCTCACAGTCCGGCATAAATGTCAACCTTATTCTCTATTCTTTTCAATTTCAGTGAAACGGCTTTTATTGCCAATATAAATACTGCGATGCAGCGATCCGTTTTCATTCTTTTATAAAAACAGCAAGAAAAATTTCAGAGAGGAAAGCAAAGCTGAAGAAGGTGAAGATTCAGAGCCACGGGAAAGAAAAGACGAAAGATCAGAGAGAATAATTCAAAGCACAGAAAAAGCTTCGAGCTTTTACAGCCATGGCGGATGAGTTTCAGACGAGTGGAAGCTGGTGGGAGTCGTCCAGAAATAGGTTTGAAAGAGGGATATCTCCATCTTCTTCAGCTCTGAGTAGCTTAGGGAGCTTTGGGTGGCCTGCAGAAATGGCGGATATGAAAGCAAGATCGTCGATGGAGTCTGTTTCGGTTTCTAGCAGTTCTTCTTTCGTCTTCCATGATGCCCAGAAGCTTCAAGATTCTGATTCTTCCGCTGGTGATCCAAATTTACAGATGATGGGTTTAGGTCTTTCTTCCCCCACCATTGATTGGAACCAAGCTTTACTGTAAGTAAATAGAATAATAACTTTCTTGCTCATCATTTTCTCCTGAAATTTCACTTTCAACTAGAGGATTCAATTTTTTTTTACAACAACAAGAAGTAAATTTTATTGAAAAGAAAAGAAAAGATATCAACCAATCTTCATGAAGTTTCAAAATTAGTACATAAAATCATGAAAAAGTTTAAATTTTTTGTGTTACAGTCTGGGAGAGAAGTCTGAACCCAGTTTCCGATCGATGCTTCAAGAAAACATGAACTCAAACAGCAATTTTCACCAAGAAAGTGGGCAAAATCAATGGAGGGAGAGATTATTTTCCGGAGATAATTCATCAGAAGCCGAGTTTAAGCCATTGAATCGAGGTTTTTCGTTGGATCAACAACAGTTCAGTGCTCATAACTACAGTGGAGTTGATTCCACAGCAACATGTTTAGGGTTATCTTCCAGCTTTCAAATGGATTCATCAGCTTTGTATGGAAATCCAACAACAATATTACAAGGTTTCGAAAACCAGACGCAGCAAAACTCAAACTCCATGGGATTCTCTTATGGCGGAAACTTTCTCAAGAATTCTAATGAAATTCTGCCTTCTTCTTGGTCTTCTTCTAAAGTTCCTCAGTGTTTAAGAGCTTCATCTCCAAAACAACAGACCCACCATAGCCATTTGCATTTTTCTAACAATGCTCCCTTCTGGAACGCTTCAGAATCCGCCATGAAAGACGCCAAGACAAGCTTTTTCCCTTCCCTGCAAACGCAATTTCACTCACAATCCTTCGAGGAAAAGCCCAAGGTAAGAAGAAAGAAATGAGTTAAATTAAATTCACACTGTTAACTTTATTTTGTGCTGCATGAAACTCTTCGACTGATATAATTAAGTGATATCATCTCAATCTAACAACCCTCAAACCTTAAATTTTATTCGAAGAAATTAATAGAACAACAAAAAAACATGTTCATGATTAGGGTTTTTGGAACCATGATTGAAATTCTTCTCCTCTTGATTGTACAGCAGAATATATCTGAAACTCGTGACTCAGGAACCGTGCCGAGGAAAAGTGGGAGCGAACCCACTTCCAAAAGGCCAAGAAATGAAGCGCCATCGCCATTGCCAGCTTTCAAGGTACAATCAAAGAGACCAATTTTAACATTTTATAAAATGTCTTTTCTTCTGTTAAAAATTTTCATAGCTGGGGATGGAGGAGAGAGAGATGATTCAGATTTGGTTTGTTTAGGTGAGGAAAGAGAAGATGGGGGACAGAATCACTGCACTCCAACAATTGGTTTCACCTTTCGGAAAGGTATATAATTAAGCTTCTGAATTTTCATTAATATATCTATTTTGCTTTCGAAAAAGAGGATGAATATATCTAGCGAGAGATCATTTTTCTTTGTAAATTCTCAAAAGGATTTTTCTTTTAACTTTGTTAAGCTTTAACAAGAATCATTTTTGACTATGTCAGACTGATACTGCCTCAGTGCTCTCTGAAGCCATTGAATACATCAAGTTCCTACATGAACAAGTTAGTGTAAGTGCCAAAACCCAACCTAATTTCCACAAAAAAAAAGTTTATATTATATTGAGTTGAAATCATTAGAGAGAAAATTTGAAATATATTCAATAATTACATGAAGTTATATCATTTTTAAGACTTTGTTTCCTTCTATATCAGGTTTTAAGCACTCCATACATGAAAAATGGAGCTGCAATACAACATCAACAGGTATGTTATTGTCTGCGATTCTAAAGATTAATCTTTTTGATGGATGAAAGAAAGAATTGAGTAGAAAAATGCAAAAAAAATTGATAACATGTTTTAGTTGATTGTGTAATTCATTTTCAGGAGTGATTTGACCAGAAATCACTTACTTTTTTTTCGTTTTCAAATCAGAATTCTGATAAATCTAAGGAACAAGAAGGGCCCAAACAAGACCTTAGGAGCCGAGGGCTGTGTTTGGTACCAGTTTCAAGCACATTCCCAGTTACTCATGAAAGCACAGTTGATTTTTGGACACCAACATTTGGAGGAACATTCAGATGAAAAATGGATCAATGGAGCTGAATCTTGATCTTTCAAGAAATTCCAACTTCTCTCTGCAAACCTAGTACATATCTTATCAAACTTTACCAAAGTTGGGGATGATAAGATCAGATGGGGAAAAACATAGAAAAACCCACAAAAACTGTACTAGCTAGTTTGGGATATTGAAGAGAGAAAAATAAAAAAAATATGATTTTAAAAGTTGACCCTTTAAAGGACATGCCATTGTTGAGACAGCTAGAGGCAAAATGATGCAGCTTTGTCTAATATTTGATGTAGTGGAGAAATTTGAAGTATATTAGTTGTTGTAATGATTGAAGAATTATGATTAGAGCGTGGGTTAGGAGGAAGAACAGGTGCTGAGATAAGAGAAAGTTTCAGATTAGTTTTAGGAAGAATTTGTTGTTAATTAGCAGCTTGGTAGAAGATAAAGAAGCTTTCTAAATTGTCCTTGCTATCTGTTAAATAGGGTGTGCTAGGGTCTATTTAATTAACACCTTGAACTTTTAATTTTATTATCTAATATCTTAAAATTTGAGGAGTTAGCAACGTATATCCTAACCAGTAGGGATTTCGTTAAATGATGGATATTATTTGCAGAAACTATCCTTTCCACAGCGGAAGGCAATCTGCAATGGAAAAAGTGGAAATTACTCTTTTCGATGCAGAAAAAAAAATCTTTAGAATACAACTTACTTTCCACAACTGAAGACAAGTATCCGTTGTAAAAATAATGAAAATTACTCTTTCTGCAGCCGAAGGCAAGTATCCACTGCAGAAAACACTTGTTTGGCAACTGCAACGCTGGTATCCAACATTTAACGAATCTCCTAACGGTGAAAGTGTCTGTTGCTAACGGCTCAAACTTGGAAGTGTTAGATAACAAAAATAAAAGTTCAAAACAATTTAAAAGACTATTAACATTGATAATTACCCTTTCAAATAAAAAAAAAAACAAAAAACAGGGAAGAATAATATACATATTAAGATAATTGAGTGCGTGAGATAATGTTTTTATTGATTAGAAATGTCACTTTTTAATTGTTTATATGTTTGGAATATGTTAGTGGAAGTCAGAAAAGGTGACCCACAAGCTTACTTTTTCTAATTTTTATGATTATTTTTTATTAAAAAAAATGAATTATTAAAGATTTGAATAAGAAAAATAAGTTATAAAATCTGCAGATGCTACCACTTGCTTTTGTTCTTTTCATCGAATGGCCACAACGAGGGGCTTTCATTGGAAGTTAAAGAAGAAGCCAAAATCTCTTCCTAATTATAATAACAATGTTTGATCCTTTGCCTACAAATTTGTTTACTTTTGTGAGTTTAGTAGGGGGGAAGTAGCAAATTCTCCAAGCTTTTCTTTTAAATATACTCTTGAGTGGGTTCAAATTTAAATTGATTCATCTTTAAATAACTATCGAGAATTTGTTCCTAACTATATTATGTTAGAGCGTTGACTCAAATTTAGTTCTGGTTCGGGTGTGACGAAAAGCTTGCGATGCAAAAAAAAATTTGAAATGAAATTATTAATTTTTTTTTATGAGCCCGGTACCATATTTTTGTCCTTAAGTTTTTTAGGTTTATATTCCAGTGCAAATACAAACTCTTATTCTATAATTCGTTTTGATAGTGAATTTGTAACACTCCAAACTCTGTCGAATAATATAATATTATCTGTTTTATACAAAGACCCACACAATTTTGCTATCAGGTTTGACCCCAAAACTTGTTGCGCGAGTTGAATATGGAATGTTTTACACATATAAATCATCCCCAAAACAAAAAACTTTCAATGTAGGGTTATGGTTACATCACTTGATCTTGAACCAGAACAAAGTCTTCACAATCATAGAATGACACAAAAGTTTTAGCTCTTATATGTGTTTTTTTTTCCCTATTAGTCTTTTCACGTAAAATTTTAGTATTCATTTCTCACGTTCTCGTTTTGTGAGAAAACAACAAAACCGGACTAATGTGTTCTTCAACCAAGTTTTAAGAATGTACGAGTAAAGATCAAATTCAAAATTTGCTCTCAAGGGAGAATACTCTTTTCAAAGAAAAAAGAGAAAATCAAACATTAATTACTAACCATAAGAGTTTTTAGTTGTGTTATAATTTTATTGAAATGTTTGATGAGATCGAAAAATGACATCTTTAAGTACATGATAATGTATAAAATTAATTAAATTAATCAATAAATCTCTTGGGATTAGCTTAAAATATTAAACTTTTGAAGGAAAAAATTATTGCAAAGCTGATTTTTGGGATTAATGAGAAAGAAAAGAGAGTGATGATAATAATTAGGGTGATAAAGGAGGCCATGTGAGTCCGAGATAAATATTAACAAAAAAAGCTATTTACTTAGTCTAAATTTGTCTTCTCTTCGAAGCTAATCAACTTTTAAATATGATTGCTTTCACTTTTAATCAACATCTTCTACTCTCATCTACTTTTCTTCCATGAAAATTATAAGAAAGCTTGAGTATAAGCTCTCATTCTTTTTGGACAAGTGTTTTGTATACGCTAAAATGATGCATCTCCTCATCATGTTTATATATATATATACATGGATATTTTGGAGATTTTTAATGATCTATCATACACATAGATTAAAATTATAAAAAATATAAATTTTTCGGCTATTGGAGTCCTTTGCAATATTTGGTGTTGTGTGTTGAGTTTCAGTTCTACCAATATAATATTATTCGTTTTGAGATAAAGTCCGCACAAATTTATTCTTAAGTTTTATTAAAAATGCGTTGTAAGTTGAAATACGAACGGGAATTGAAAAAGAGAAACAGAAACTAATGAACACCGAGATTTATGTGAAAAACTCAAGGCAGGTAAAAAACCACGGGAAGATGAGAGAAATCACTAATGAAAATCGGTACAATCAGTTTTGCAACTCAAGTATATATTTATAGAATAACATGAAACTCTATTCATACTGAAATTTCTAACGTAGGCCAAAACTGGTTTGACCCAATTAGAATCCCGATCACACTAAACCCTAACAACTATATTAGTAAGGAAACTCTAATAATGAATCACTCATAACCACCGTTTTCAAGTAATATAGAATTTTGCACCTCATTTTGATATAGATTGAGCTCTCAAATTAGGTGATCTTTGACTGTCTTTACCGTCCAGAGTGGGAAACCACATTGTGTTCACTCATTCGTGATCTCAATCTTAAGTTGTCTCTCAATTGGTGGTATAATTTTTATGAACGAGACAGTTAAAATTTGGGAATCAAACCATTCTCCAAGATGTTATTCACATACTATTTTTATCGAAGAATCATAAAAAAAAAAGGGTTATGAACTTGAATAAAAAAGTCTTTGCCTTCATAGGGCGGACTATCACAATCCTCCCTTCTTGAAGACCTAACGTCCTCCTCAGCCATACTTCCGGTTAGAAATTGACTCTAATACTATTTATGGAGTCCCCTC
Organism: Begonia loranthoides; assembly: GCA_022433065.1. NCBI lineage: Eukaryota > Viridiplantae > Streptophyta > Magnoliopsida > Cucurbitales > Begoniaceae > Begonia > Begonia loranthoides. The sequence goes on along the minus strand of CM039477.1, from coordinate 24,681,310 downwards.
GTGCTCCTAGTACAAAATTGTCCGTTTTTGGCAGAATCTCGCATGGTTTTATTATTGGGGTTAACCCAAAAAGTGTTACATTAAGTAGAGAGAAGAACTCTACTTATAAACCATTTACTTTTCACTCTCTCAGAATTGTGTACTTTCATTAGTATAGATTGGACTCTCATAATTAACAATATTTTAAATCATTTTATCTTTATAGTGCTTGGGCAACACAAAACTAGCATTACTCTTAAATTAATTATTTTAATATAATCTTATCCCTTAAAATTATTGCGTACTTTCAAGCTGCATGTTCATTCTTGTACGGCTACTACTGAGATTTTTGTATTTGAGAATAACTTTTTAGCAAAACCATATTTTAAAATCTTAATTATACTATTCTTACTTTTACAAGTGCTTAAATATAATTGCAAACGAGTTTAAGCCTTTTAAATTAAGAGATAAATTAAAATAAAAAAGGAATTAGAATCTACGTGTGTGTTCTTAGAAGTAGAATGATTGCTTCGAGATTCCTATTAATTTATCATCTCCTTTTCCTAATCTCCAACAAATTTTAGACCATCACAAAAATCAAATGATCTAAAATATATAAAGATATCTTATTCTAAATTATGATATAACGTCGTATTTGAATATTCCTTCGTACGTACTACTTGCTCTTCACAATAATGCTTCACTTTCTGCACATTGTGTTACCGTGGAAGCATTCATAATCACAAGAAAACATAGATTAAGTGTTATTAAATACAATCAAAAGTTTAAACTTGGGTTAGGAGAAGAAGTGGGAGGAAGTCACATGGGACGGGTGTTTCTTTCTCAACAAAAACAACAGACAAAAGGGAATTAAACTGCTTGAATTAAAAGGGAAGGCAGAGTGGGTGAAAGTAGTCGAATGAGTTATGTTTTGGGTTGTCACCATATCTGCAGTTGCAGTGATTTGTCAGAATTGCTCCATCAATCAACTCCCCTTATTGAGGAACTTATAATTACGCACAGTGTTCTTAAGTCAATAGGAGCTTTGTTTTTTGCTCCAATATGGTATGATGGAGAGCTTCAAGTTTTGAAATTGTGATTGAATATTCTCATTTGTGAATGATTTATTGACAAAATAATTAAAAAAATTAACAAAACACTCACTTAACTATAAAATCAATAACAAGTTAACTACTAAATAATTTTTTATAACAAATAAAACACTCAACTATGATAAATGAACGGAGTAAACATAGTTATCACGTTTGTCATTAAAAAACGTTGTATTTACACTGCGTGAAGTTGTCTTTCCGTTGTGGAAAGTGAGTTCTTAAAATAGAACTCAAGAAATATTATTTTCTACAGCGGAACTATTACTTTCCGCAGAGAAAAAGTTGCAGAAAAAGAGACATTGGAATAGAACTTGTGAAATATTGTTTTCCACAACAGTAAGTTATCTTCTTGCAGTGAAAAATACTATTTGAGCTTCATTTGCTGAATTTTTTATCGTTCTTCAGCATAGCAAAAAAATAAATTTTCTGACGAATTCCCTCATTGAAACGGAAACATGTTTAGAGTGAAGTACATTGATTTTCAATTAATAGTTTTGATATCAAAATCAATTTCGAACAGATTAAATGAAAGTTTTCTATTTTGAAAAATCTAGTCGTTTTTAATAGTTATTTTAACATGTTAACGACGATGTTAGCATCATCCATTTCACATAGTTGAATGTGTTATTTATTAACAAAAAATTATTTAGTAATTGATTTGTCATTTTTTCTCACCACTTAATCAATTATATAACTCAATTGATTTTCTTTTATCGATTGAACTCAAACATGCATGTAAATACGAATTTAAATGGCTGAAATAATTTCGTAGGAGAAGGAATGATCCAAGGTGCATGGGCCTAATTCCAATTGGGGGATGAACACATAAATAAAACAAAACTTTAACAAAATTATAAATGAATTAAATGTTCAGATAATAAATTACACTTCAAAAACTCACGACGCATAATCTCTCTCGAACTCGAGTAGTTCGGGGCTTTAATGTTCATATAATCAAAGAGTATAATCTACACACAAATTTTAAAATTACACGTCTCAAATATCACGATCAACACAATCTTCGCATAAAAAAAAACCAGCGTATTGTTTTATGCGACACACGAACAATCATATGACAAAAAATAAAAACCAACGCTTGTTACTATCGTGTATTTAGAATAGAAATCGGGAATTCAAATTCGAGAGATAGAAAGAATGAAAGTAGTGCAGCAAATATGTTGTTTTATAAGGTGAATGTTGATGCAGTTTTAGGCTGCTCCCTTGAGCTTCTTGGTGATAGTGGCAATGTACTTGCCTTGGTGAAATGCTTGCTCCAACTCCAGCTCCGATGGCTGTCTAGACCCATCGCCTGCGTAGGTGCCCGCACCGTAGGGGCTTCCACCTTTGACTGATTCCATTTCGAACATTCCAGCTCCAAATGTGTAGCCGATCGGAACAAATATCATTCCGTGGTGAACCAGCTGAGTTATGGCAGTCAATCTACAATTTAGGAAACTCAGTATAATGATCATCAACAAATGATATTTTGCAGTCTAGAGAGAGAAAATAGATCCAGACTCTCTCTCCTTTTAATTGAATGATCTAGAAACCAATCAATTTATGCCATACTTCATCGTATAGCATAAGAGTAAATCAAATGTGACGGAATTTAAAGCATAGTGATTTAGTTTCGACATTTTTTAGTGATTTGTGGATTTTATTTGATTGTTGAGATGAGAACTTACGGAGTGGTTTCCTGTCCACCGCCCTGGGACCCAGTGCTGTAAAAGATTCCGGCCGGTTTGCCTGCCAGCTGTTGTGTTCTCCACAGGCCTCCGGTTGCATCCAGAAAGGCTTTGAATTGAGCAGCCATCATTCCAAATCTCGTTGGAAATCCGAAAATAAACCCATCAGCTTCAGCAAGTTCATTAGGAGTGATAATCGGTGTATCACTCTTGGGTGGTGCGCTCATCTTGATAAGAACCTCCTGGGGCAATGTCTCTGGAACCTGCAAGCCACGAAATGCTTCCTACTCAAACTAGCATTGAAATAGAACATGCTTGAAGAATAAGGGGCCACATAATGAATTGTAGATCCACTGAGTAATGTGCAAACAAAGTATTACAGAAACTTAATGTTTCCGTACTCTTAGGATAATCAATTTGTGATATTCATCATACAATCGGAGTGCAAATGAGAAAACAGAGATGAAAAAGAAGATATGATGAAGCAGAAGACGTTGTTCAATATAGAAATTAGAGAACCAATTGAGAAATTATATAACTTATAAAATGAGGGGGCACGAATGTCGTCTTGGAGTAGCATGGTCTTTATTCAAGTTTACAAAGCTCACAAGAACGAAGAGATGAATCATAGCCAATGAAATCCTAAGAATACATTTGAAAAATCTAGAACTTTTCATGGCTTGATATGAGAAATGATCGTCTCCTCGTCAATTACTATACCATATTTGGACCAGGATCCCAGAAAAAAATTTGTTCATATTTTTTATCTATATTTGAAAGAACCAATTATGACAGTTAAAGCAATTGTTTTCAAGATTTTTGGAGTAAAGTTCATTTAAGATATTTTGATTCCCTATATGTTGATCACAGATCCAGGAGTCAGCTCACCTGCCATAATTTGGTTTCCACGCCTTCAACAGATGCTGCCCCTTTCTTTATTTCCTCAGCAAGTCTTTCGACGTGTCCATACATGGAATAGTACCTTTAGCACAATTATTTAACCAGAACAGTTAACTACAACAACTACACTAAACATTTATGTGAAATGACAATGGAAAGAAAAAGCTTTCAGGACAGAAGAAAACCAGAAGAAATAAAGTCGACAACTCTATGTAAGAAAGGAGGGGGAGGGTGTTAACTTCATTTTGAATACTAGAAGAAGATTACAATAATATTAATATTTTTGACCCGGCTAGAAAGTAACAAAAACAAGATTGTTATTTACTCCAGATCCACTCTTTAAGCTTTCCGTTCTATCTAAAAACATACTATCTATGATGCATATTCATTTAGACGTTTGTACCAAGATAATTAATAATGCTTTTTGTTCACATAAGAGTCAGTTCAAATACTACAAGAAAACTCCAAAATTTAATGGAACTTCACTGAAATTCCGCTATTTGCGAGGTTCTTCCCCTGCACTCCACTAGGCAATCAAGCTTTCATTAGATCAAAAACTATGTTCTTCCTACTCTTCAGCCTTCACAAAAGAAACATTTTAGACCAGCTTCTTTTGGATTGACTTTAGAGAAAGTATTATCTTCCAACAACCAAATGCTTATAAATAACTAAAAATTACGTTATTGACTAATATAAACTGTGGTAATGTATATAATATCTAGTAAGTTACGTGAAGGATGGTCCTGCTTTTATCTAAAATTAATGAACTGGTTAGGCATTGATGTCAAAAAAATGTTATATGGCAGATGCTTCAGAATAGGTTGACCCAATGGATTCAAACACGTTGACCTAATGGAGCAGCAATTTTAGACAGTCAAGCAGGGAACTTCACCGCCACCCACCTAACAGAGAATCTGAACACAACTCCACCAAATAAACCTAGGTCAATAGATAAACACTTTTCCGCAATCACGTTTTATTTAAACATTAAAATGTTCTACGTTTGCATAAACTAGCAGATTCCCGCAACAAAAGATTTAGGCCAAATTGTATGATCAAAGGGCTTCCCTTTCAAAGACCAGAGATCCTTTACATAAACTACCAAACGAGACATCTTCAAACTAAAATTTAGAAAAGTCAGTTTTCAATCAATAATGATCAGTTTCCTTGAAACAACTTAACACCCATATTTAGCTCAGAGTTTCAGCAAAACCTTATAAGCCTCCACAAAATAAAAACAAAGAAATTTTATCAAGTCAGAGATCAATGAAAAAAAAAAGTGAATTGAGCATATACTAGGTTTTCACGCATTACTATTCTAAAATAAACTTCTTTCGTTCTTGCTTTTAATAGGGACAAATCCCAAACTACAAGACATCTCGTACTTTTTCTAGATTTACTGCCGAAGAGAGTTTTTTTTTTTCAAATTATTTAGGATATATCTCAAATCAAGTACGAAACACCAATGCACAAATTCTGCAATCTGCTTGTCTGAGGAAACGTTTTTCTATATATATCCAATAGTCAATCAAACAAAAAAATAGGAAAACGTAAGTTATAATGTAAATCAAAGAAAAATGAAAATCAATGTTTTTTTTCCATCATCCTCGGAGAAGAAAATACGGTCAATCAGTGAAAAATCTTCAAAAAGTAAAATTCAGTTTAAGAAATATGTTCAATAAAATATACTCCAGATCCTATTCAACACAATTAAATACGTTAAATCCATTATAACTAACACCGCAGAGCCGAACCACAATAATTGATTCTTTCATATCCAGACTTTCTGGTTCAACGGCGTCAAAGCATTTCATATTTCCACCAGTAATCAACAAAATGAGGGAAAAAATCGCACAAATAGAAGGCAGATTGCAAGAATCAGGAAAGAAAGAGCAAAATGCGAATAATCAGTAAAAGAAGAAACGAAAACGAAAACAAAAGGACAAAAATAAAACAAGAAGATCAGAGCAATACATACACAATATACAATTTAGTGGCCATTGATGACGTCTTCCGAGCTCTCTGTGAATTCTCGCTTGATTACGAGCTATGATACTGGGGAAACGTTGACGATGGGGGGAAGATTTATAGTTGCAGGATGGGTTAAACTAATAAAACGGAGGTTAATTACTAATTAGTAGGTAATTAGTTAAGGTAATGTAGGTGGACCAAACGGTGTCGTTCCAAATGGATGAATATTAATAATGTCAATAGAAGGTAGAGGTTGGCTTTTTGATTTTGAATGATTAATAATATGGTAAGGTGGTGTCACGCTCATCATCATGATCTTCAAACTAATCCTCTAGAACGTTTGATTTCTTTTGCCAAAATAAATTTTATTCTTAGAAATTTTAATTTTTAACTACAAAAAATTAAGGATGAATTACATTAAATTAATCGTGATTACTACCAAAGTAATTTTTTTTAAGGTGAATATTTGCACAAAACATTTTTATAATTGGAAAATTAACACCACAGACTCTATAGTTTGAGATCAATGACAAGTCAAACTCTGAAGAAACTTTACCAATAACTTATTCCAAAAATGATGGGAAACATCGACAGATTTTGATGGGAAACGTGACTGCGAGGTTACCGACATTTTTTTCCATAGTTCAGGATTTTAATTGTCCGTTAATTTTTTTCAGAGTTTGACTTGTCGTTGATTCCAAACTATAGGGTTTGTGGTATTAATTTTCCTTTACAATTTGATGATATTTGTCTTTAACAAGGTGAAAATGAAGATGATAATAAGATATTGTAATGTCTTAAAATGAAATGTGTGACAAGTAAACATAAATTGAATAGTTTAATTATTAGTTGTATTTTTAAAATATTCAGTTTTGAAAAAAAAAATTATTTGATAAATTAATTTTTTTAAATGGTTTAATTATTAAATTATATAAAAAAATATTATAATTTATAGAGATAAATAAAAAAAAGTGAATAAGAAAATTGATACTTAAATGTCACGATTGGACAATTTAAAAAATTAAAATGAAAACATATATATTTTGAAATCGCTTTCACATTATTAGAAAATCAAATTTCAAAAACTACATTTTTCAATGAAATTAAGCTAAAATTGGTAAAAACGTGACAAAACCAAAAAAAAGGATGTGACATTAACTTGAATAAAGTTAGCGAGCAAGTATTTATACTTTGTTAATTTTTCTTCGTTGTTTAGATAAAGTTCATTAATTTCAAATTTTGTTTCTCTTGAATTTTATAAATAGATTTAAGCATTTAAATCAAGGAAATTGTTTTGATTATTATTTTATTAAACCAAAGTTATAATATTTAAGCAACCATAAACAATAAAATAAAAGAAAACAATAATATAAGTATTATTAGGGGATTAAAAATAAGATTAAAACTAATTGGTTATCAATGTTAGTACTTAGTAAGGATATCTTAGCATTACACTTAGAAATATTAAAAAAATAATTAAGTATAGTCAAATTTAATTCAAGTTTGTTACACTTTTTTATTTATTTTGAAGGGAAAAATTGTTTCATGACTTATAAAGCAAAAAAAATAAAGAAAAATTATTTTAATTAATATTTAAAGTAAGAACTTAGCACCATAAAATGAAATACAAATACGATCTATACCAATTTGAAAACCTCAGAAAGTACGGTTTTGAGATTATTTAAAATTTAACCTTTTTCCTTTTTTGAAATTATCGTTTATTCGTTGTGTGAATTGGCAAAGTAGAACGCAGAAGAATTTTGTGCCCATAATCTTATTTAGGCAGAAGCGAAAAACTTGTGGTACGACAAAAATTTCAAAAGAAAAAGCATAAATATTTTTTACCGGGCTATGTGGTAATAGCAAAAGAATTGAATCAGTAGATAAATGCTATGAGTCGTGACAGTGCTAGGACACACCGATACAGTATGAATATGTTTTAGGGTTTTTATGTACTACTATATATATTTATATTTATAGCTGTATTAATATATAGGATATAAATCAATATATATATATGGTATTAAGTCGATGCTATATTTTTTTCATTTGCCAGTAATTTTTTATCTTTTAAGAACTTTTGCACAAATTTCAACATTCAATATATGTTTTTCTTTTTTGTATTCGTGTTCGATTTTAACAAAATTACATCTAATAGTAGACTTAGGATTTAGTCATCCAAAATGTTCTTTATTTGCAAATGAAGTGTGGGAGGAGAACACTTCCTTTGAAAATAGGAAACACCACCTAGAACACTTCCTTTCAATTATTTTCCACAATTATCATCATCCTTCATAATTTAGACAATAGATTGTAGGCCCATCCCCTAACAAAAAAGTAAAAGAAGGATGGCTTTTGACTTCAACAATCCCATCCCACTTTCTTTCTCTATCAAGCTTTCAATTTTGTGCAATTTCATTTTTCATACAAATTCTTGAAATTTATTTATTGATGGATTGTTTATATTTATTTATAAGTGATAATTAATAAAAAAAACTTAAACTTTAAAATTAGCGATAATACAAACTTTAAATTAAGTTTACTAACGATTAAAACATTAAACTATGAGAAATTAATGACATAAACTTTGTAATCATACTTTCTGTTAAAAACTTGCGGATATCTGCTTCATAGTTCACATGTATCTGCTTCCTCCCTAATTAACGCAAGTTACTCATGTCTCCATCATTCTCTCAATCCATGTGACTGCAAGGTTTGCATCGTTCATTTTCCATAATTTAAAGTTTTAGTTGTTAGTAAACTTTATTTAAGGTTTGATTTGTTATTGATCTCAAAGTTCAAGTTTTTTTTTGTTAATTATCCTAAGAACAATTATTTTTAAATTAACTAAAATATTAAATCTAAAAATAATGATATACATAGTTAAGCAAGAATATATCAAAGGGGTTCTTGTAAAACTAAATGCTTAGTTCTTAGAAATTTTGAGCAATAGATATAACCTAGCTAAAATCAACTAATTTTATTTGGTAAGATTTTCTTTATTTCTAGACATGTCTTTTTTTTTTTAAATAAAGAAGAAGGAGAAAATCCCTATATAATTTTGCCATCTATTTGTGTAACAACCCGGATTTTTGTAAATCGTTAAAATGCGTAAAAATTTAAATTTTCTTTTTAAGACAAATCAGAGTACGTAAATCCGAATTGCTACCAACTCTTTCTTAAAACTCGTTGTGAAAACCAACTTATTAAATTTGCGGAAGCGTAAATATTGTAAGGAAAAATCATCTGTTTAAAATCTTTGCGGAAGTGTTATAAAATAACCATTTGTAAATCGTGGCGGAAGCGTAAGAAATCTTTTAAAGGAAATACTAAGCAATTCAAACATTTCGTCTATCAAATAAAACTGAACCATTACTTCATTAATTCAATACCATTTACTTTTCTTTAACTTCGTTGATTCATAACCGTTTACTTTCATTTGTCTTTTGCCTTGCCAGCCCGAATCCTGTGCGTACAAAATCATCCATCTCTGCCTCATTATGCGTTTCTCATCTTCTTCTTATTCGTTTACTATCTGTTCGTCATTGTACCTACACCACAAGTAAGGACGTGAGCTTACGCCCAGTAAGGAGATGGGGAAAACAATTATGCATTTCTCTCTTTAGTTCTTCTTGGAATGGGGGCCACCCAAACTAACTTCTTTCATTACGTTCATTTTCTTCATTCGTTCTTAACTCGTACATCGAGCTGGAGATTGAGGGTTTTCCTTTGAGATGACATAGCTGTACGGATTCTAACCTCCTGTGTGCATACTAGTCCCTTTCCCAACTTGGTAAGGGTGTATCCTAACAGTTAGGCTAGATCCGGACTACCCATCTACCTCAACTCCCTAGTTCCGGCATATACCCGCCTTTAGGGTTTGTTCTTTTTCCGGCATATACCCGCCTTTATGGCTCTTTCTATCCCTGCATATACCCGCCTTTAGGGTTCTTTCTTTCTGTTCCGGCATATACCGTCCTTAGGGTTCTTTCTTTTTCCTCACTCATGCATGTGGGTATCGTCCTGAAGGCTACCCCCTACTTGGTTTCTATTATCATGAAACACACTGCATAACATAACTGAATTACACATTGAGATAAACATACTATAAGTGAACTGGTACATGTAAAGAATCATAAAAAATTGCTGAAAATACGAGAAATAATTATGCTATCGAAATGTAACAACGAGTGAATACAATAAAGCAGTAAAGTAACGTACGACAACTAAACATGCTCATTAAACTAAGTTGGAAACATGCTGAATGAATCTATATAACTAAAAGGTTTCTATCCAGAACTAAGAAATAACATTTAAAGAAAATAGGGAAAATCCGAAATGACTTATAACGATTCATACATCTTAACTCTTTAAACCCTTTTTGGCTTCTTTTGTTTAGTTAACTAAACTTTTTTCCTTAGAGAACTCATCGTTTATTCTTGCTCATCACCCGTCTTCATTTTCAATTCATCATTCTCTACCTTTCCACTATTTCTTCATGCATCACAATACTCATTTATCAATTAATAACTTCTACATGACTATTCTGCAATATTTCGTTCAATTAAATCATACTCTAAATCAAGTTTAACAGAAAACTTACATACAACAATCATGCTTACATCTTGCATTTAGCCAACAAGAATCTAACTACTAAACATACTCTTTTCATGGACAACATAATTAAGTTAATACCCGATTTCATGCTTAGCCCAGATGTGTACTTAGTCTGTTTACATGCTTAAGTGTTGACATTGTTAATTAACATGATAGTTATACATGCTTAAGTAGGTGGACATGCTAATTAATTCATTACACGAAATCTCTTGCTTGATTTATGCTTACACTTAATTTCACAAGTTATCATGCAATGGCAGTAAATTATTTATATGCGTAAGGAATTAAAACGATAGCTACATAGCAAGTAAATATTCAATAGCTCTTTAGCTTACTTTCATCTTTAGCTTTCTTTCATACCTTCGATCACTTAAGCATTTTCATCACATAATGTGACTCTTTCATACTTTACATAATAACTTATCATTTAATCGTCTCACTTTCGTACCATCATCCCTTCATTTGTCACATAATGTAACATAAAACAAAGCTGAACATCAAAAGGAAGATATCACAAATTCACAATAATTCTACAGAACATCTAACAACTATCAACATCCATTTTAAGAACACTAACTCTAACTCACACACACTTTACTTGGGTGTAGGGCATAAGGCCAAGACAACCCATTTCCTTACCTCAATTCTTTCTCGCTGTTGGCACTTAATAGTTACCCATCTTCTCTTCCGATACCTTCATAAATTCATAACATCATATCATTACTAATCATCAATCATTAATCACATTTCTATCATTCATTATCTTCAGAAACATCGACGTCATTAGTTCGAACCTAATCACCTAACGCTTTCCATCGACTTATTTTCAGCAAAAGTCCCAATAACAACATAACCAATCTCATTTATCAAGTAGCCTTAACCATTTAAAATAACATAAATCTCTCACAAACAACAATGCTAAACCAGTATGCTCATGCTTATAGAATGTCAATTCAAAGTTTATCCAACAAACCCATCTAACAGTAGTTATCCCAAATACACAGAGCACTTCAAAAATCCACATCATATACTCCATTAATATGCATCTACTAATTGAACAGAGGAGGAAATGCTCACCCTTCAGCTCTAAGCTTCAATAGGATAGCAGCGTGAAGACCCAAGGCAACACTCTAGCTCTCGGCAGCTTCTCCAACTCCGGCTTCCAGTATGCAACAGCTCACTTCAGCTCCAAAGCTTACCCTCTCTTTGTCTCGGCCTTCAACCATCGAAAGAAGCTCTCTGTCCTCTCCTCTTGCTCTCAATACTCCATTTATCTGCCCATGCCAAAAGACAAAACCCGACAACGTCTTCAATTTATCAACTGCCTACTGTCTGCCTCACCAATTCGTCAACCAATCCCATTGAATGTGCTCCCCATCAAGTGTCGGTAGAGCCACCCAGCTGGAGAGGTGGACCCTGCAACACACCAGACACGGTTCATCCCAAAACCTCACTCCACAAGCGTTCCTCTGCCAAAACACCAACCCCCTTGCATCCCTCTCAAATTTTCAATTCCAATCACCCTATCCAACACCCGACTATCAGAACATGAAGGGTAAGAAAACCCGACCAACATACCTCCAATTCGTCGCCGAAAAACGCCACGGTAGGAGCTCCGATCTTGAGCCCTAAATCGTCGACCCACGCTGCTCGTTCGCATGCCGTCGTTGCAGCAGCCGCCAGACAACGTCGCCTGCTCGCCGGATGTCGTCCTCCTGCTCGTCGTCGCCGTCTCCCTCTCCCTCGTTTGCCCTCGCTCTCTCTTCGGCTTCGCCTCCAGCGAAGAAGGGAAGAAATGGCCTCTGGCCATTTCTTCTTCTTTTTTATTTTTTATTTTTATTTTATTATTGTTTTTATGTTTATTTTATATATATTAACAATTAATTTAATCAATTCATTCTACAAATCCCTCATAATTCTTATTCCCTCATTCATCATTCTCTCTAATGAAATTATCCCAACACAATTATTTAATTTATTAAATTAACATCTATGTTAATTCCAATTTATTTGCTAAAGTAATTTTCATTTAATCGTAATAAATGAAGTTTTTATGACTACGTCATCTGTAATACCCCGATAAAATAATTACCCAATTTAAAAAGTTGGGGTATTACAATTTGTATTTGAGAGTAATTATTCATTTATATTTGAATCACTGCGTCTTAAATTTCGTTTGGACGGTATCGAAAAGCTCACTGAATAATAAAAATGATGAAATAAAATTATAAATTTTTAGGATTTTATATTATCGTACATATAAACTCTTTTATACACTCTTCAATTTTATATTGTGAACTTCTCTTTTTTAATCGTAGGTTTTTTACCCGTTAAGACTTTCACGTAAATTTTGATATGCATTCTTTATTTTTCTTCTTGTGATTCGTGATTAATTCTTATAATTAAGCTTAAATCACTTGATTTAATTAACTAGAGGGAGTGAAATAAATATTAATGATCATACTTTCTACACAATTAATTATTTTTTAGATTTAAATATAAAATATTTGACTATATTGCAAAATGTCACATATTATTTATTTGTTATTTCTATGAAAGTCATCCTCACTATAATATATGGCTGCTATTTACTGTCAATAATAATTGACGCTATTTTGTTACACGGTATTAAAGACTCGCATTGTCCCAAGTTATTGGTCAAAGTTGGTAGATATTCCACGTGGAGGCTATTGTTGGACCGGAGGAATACTATAATGAATTTTTATTGTACTAAAAACCAAAACTTAACTCTATTATCCAAATGTTATAATTTCTCTTTATTATTATTATTTTTAATATTAATAAAAACTTATTTTATAATTTCCTTTAGTATTAATTAAGAGATTCTAGCCATTGATATCTACTATTAACATATACTCTCTCTGGAAGATGGACGACGACTAGACTCATTGTACTGCAATCTCCTCATCTTCATCTTCGTGTTCATCGTTGAGGGCAGAGATCGCAACACAAGGGGTTGGTTGTTGTTCGTCTTTCGTTTTCATAAGGTTATAGCTCTGTTCTCCTCACCACGTGTATGAGTTAACAGTTTTGAAAGGAAGGAGATATTTGTTGCTAACAAGCGCAGTTTAATAAACAAAAAAAATAAATTATAGGATATTAGTTGTGGGGGCCTCTAAGTTTGGGGTTGATATTGTTATCTCCCTTTTTATATTGACATGTAATTTATTTAAAACTTTTTTATGTCAAAATTTTGATATAATTAATCATAGTTTAACTAAAAACACAAGGAAGTCAAGAATTTTATAAAACGGATGTGCTCAAGCAAACAAAATATGATCTGCTTTTGATCAAAAACTGCACAAATATGTTCTTCGTTCTTACTCCAAAACAAATATTCTGTGCGAGAACAATGCTAGTGGAACTGCACTCACTCGATCCAATTCAACATCCTTTGTTTTGACGATATGACCCAAATGTTTTTATCTTTCTAGAATACATTTTGTTATGTATAGTAAACTGTTTAAGTATTTATTAATTCTTCAGTTATTATTATCTTTACGGGACGAACAGTCATAAAAACATTGTTTGTAATTTATAGGATTAGTGTTGTAATTAAAAAATATAGACTATTACAACAAATTTCCCCTAATTTGAAGAAGATAAATTAGACTTTGACAATCAAATTACAAGTATTGAGAGTAATAATGAGTCCATGACTAAGATCATAAAAACTTTGGTTAGACTTTGAAGTATATTGACTATCTAAATTGCGTAAATGACTGAAAAACGATACTTTACTAATTAGACTTTGACAATCAAAGTAATAGAAAAGTTTAGAAATTCTAGAGGAAAGATGAGAGCCGAAGATCAACAATGTTTTGTAAAAATCAACCGAATATTCAATGAAGTCGAGATTGCGATCATAAACTGTAACGTCCCAGTTTTTCTTTCTTAAAACGTGACATCTTTAAAAACATGTTTTCTTTGAAAAGTGGATAAAATTAAAACTTTTATGTAGCAGAAGACTTTTCATTCTTAAAAAACGATAAATAAAATTCTTTTCTATATCTTCTTCGGCTTAATATAACACAAAATTCGAGGTATTACATAAACTCTCATCAATCTTTTAATTGTTAAACTCATTATTTCTACGTCTATTTTGCACATCAAATTTATTTTAAATGAAAATACGACAAAAAAATATCGACATCATACGCAAAGACGCGAATACACGTTTTATAAATAAATTAAGAAAAAAAATTGAAGGAGGTTTTATATAGACTGGGCTATTGCAAAGCCTCTTGTATTGGGCCTAGCAGGCCCACTACAAGATTTTCATATTGAGTTGAGACTCCACACAATTCTTCTTGATTTTTAACACATTTTATTGTACAATAATTGTTAGGCCTAGAATTAGCATAAGTTAGCTTAGCCACTAATGTTCTTCTTATTTTGTGCGGTGCAGACAAGCTTAGATCAAATATTCTTATTCTTTAAAGTGATTCTTATGCTAATGGATCCTCTATGATTTTCATAGTAACGTCTGATAGCAATAGATACACTCTACATTAAAATTCCGTTAAGTTATGCATGCGTTGTGCATGTGATGACGATAACATAGTCTTAAACTCGAGAAAACAAACGACGACCCAACTCTGTGTTGTGATCTCTGCCCTCAATAACGAAGACGAAGAAGAGGCAATTGCAGCACAGTGGATTTAGGTGTTGTTCGAGTGGATTTAGGTGTCATTCATTTTTCGTTTTACTATGATTAGGACTTTGTTATCATCACTACGTGCATAACACGCTAGTGACTTGACGGTTTTGTTGCTAAGAGTTGTAACTATGAGATTTAATTGATCAAAAAATAAATTATGGAGAATATGTTATCATAAGCCCTAAGTTTATGGTCTATAATGTTGTTTACCCTAATTATTGACATGAAATCATATGGTTTAGATTTAATTAGAATTCACTTAGCTAAAGCTAAAATGAAAATCTAAATTGAACCCAAATAGAAAAGATTAATTATTGATTTATTTTTGGGTAATTTTTTTCTAAATTTCAAAGAAGATTTTCATTTTGACTGAGTCATCAGATTATCTTCCTCACCAATATTCCACCCATATCTTCAAATGGCCATGGAACAGAGTCAAACACCAGAAACAGAGGGATTAGATCAGGCAAAACATAAAAAATCAAATCTTTTTCTATATAATTCTGTGTTTCATAACAACAAAATCACCAAGAGAACCACTAATTGGGTATGGATTGAACTAAAAAGAATCTCTAAATTCGTCATCAAGAACTCGATCGAACCAACCCCTCGACTGGTTCATCAAATCAGGGCTTAATCTGAACATCAAAACGCAAAACTCCATCTGATTGAGGGCGCCATCTCCATCGTAGTCCCCTTCGCTCACCATGCACTGCAGATCTTCATCGCTAAGATCCGGCAGACCCAGCAAGGAAGAATTCCTTTTCAGGCTCTCGAAAGTGATGACCCCTTTATTCCTGTCCATCAGTAAATTGAACCCATTGCATAGCTCCTCTATCAACCCTTCCCCGCCCAGCTTTTCCGCCATTAGAGGCAAGAAATCCTCGAACTCCGATTCTCGGACTTGGTTCTTCGCTGCCATTGCTGTAATTCTACAAAGAGAAAGAGGAGAGTGAGAGAGAGAGTTTGATTGGAAGATTCTGTGAGGGAAGTAACAGAGAGAAAAGGATTTATAGTGAAGAAAGAGGGGTGTTTCGTAGAAGGGAAGCCATTGACGCCAACTAAGGAACAGATAAGAGGTACTGCCAGTCTGGTCCAAACCGGCTTGTGTTTCTTCTCAGAAAGACCTCAAGGGTAGAAACGTCAATGTCCAGGTTCAAAGAATCGGTCACCGTCAAGCTCAGTAGCTTCGTCTCCTCGTGAAAAGACAGAACCGAGTCTCCGGCCGTGACTTGCCATTATATTATTTTCTAGAAGTAAATTAACCAAACAAATTTGATGGTTTGAGATAAAAAATAGGAAAAATGACAAATTAACTGTAGTAGTTTATGATTAATTACAAGTCAATCATTATCTTTTATTTTTTAATAAATTAACCACTAACATATAAAAAAATGACAAAATCAATATCGTTGTCACGTTTACCGTTAATAAGCTAATGTGGAGCCGCGGCGGTTCGTAGACAAAACGTCATGGTTCCGTGGTTTTCCAAGAAAAAAGGTCAAATTTGGCCTGGACGCTACTGTGGCATTTCAGAACGACACGGCGGTTTCCCGGGACGCCGCACCGAGACGTTGCGGCGGTTTATCTTGTTAAAAAATTTTTATTGTAAAATTGAGGGCTTAAACACATGATTTTGGGCCCGAGAAAGGGAGTTCATAGGTAAATTCTATGACACGTGATAGATCTCTGAGAGAACTTCGATTTGATACTTTTTGGAACCGATTTTGACACTTGTAGCCAAAGTTATGGTCTTTTGAAGTTGAAGAGGTCAAAAATCTAATAAAAACATTGGATTCGTAAAACATATACATAGGAACTTTGAAGTAGCTATGAAACTCTCTGTTTTTCATGCATAGCTACTTCAAAGTCCGCAGCGGTTCTTTGTTTTTAGTGTTTTATGACTACTTCAAAGTCCGCAGCGGTTCTTTGTTTTTAGTGTTTTATGGCTACTTCAAAGTCTCTATGTATATGTTTTTCAAATTCAATGTTTTTATTAGATTTTTTACTTTTTCAACTTCAAAAGACCATAACTTAGACTACAAGTGTCAGAATCAGCTGCAGAAGGTATCAAGTCGAATCTCTCTCAGAGATCTATCACTTGTTGTTAGGTTTACCCTATGACCCTCCTTTCTCGGCCCCAAAATAATTCATTTAAGCCCTCAAATTTGCATTCAAAACCTTTTTCAATCATGAGACCGCCGCAGTCTCATCACAAACCGCCGTGATGTCTTGAGACACCGCGGTGGCCTCTCAAGACGCCGCGGTGGTTTCCTAACAAACCGCGGCGGCGTCTCTAGACTCCGCCGCGATTTGACTTTCTTTTCTTGGAAAAACACAAAATCACGACGGTTTGTCTACGAACCGCCGCGACTCCACAACAGCTTGTTAACGGCAAACGTGACAGCGATGTTGGTTTTGTCATTTTTCCATACGTCAATGGTTAATTTGTTAGAAAATAAATGATAGTGGTTGACTTGTCATTGATCGCAAACCACAATGGTTAATTTGTCATTTTCCCTAAAAAATATAATAAATCTCTAAAATTTTTCACACATAACTAAAATTTTAAATTATAAAAACATGAATGACATAAATCAATCTTTCACATTTTTTATTTAAATTTGTAGAGACAAATATTGCAGTTAGTCTAACGTCAAAGTCTGTCTAAATCCATCTTAAAATTAGATTTTTCTTACCTAAAAAGTTTTTCTTTTACTGACGATCTCGTCCGTCAGCTTTGACCTCCAAAGTAGATGTTAAACTTTTATTCCTCCAGGAAAATGAATTCTACATTGCGATTGAAAAGAAAATTGAACATTCAAAAATTTCGAAGTTTACCATGGAGGAGGACGTTCGTCGGAGACCTTCACTTTGGCAGCCCACCCTGTGAAGGCCAGGAAAAGCCCAGATGTGAGTTCGACCCATATCAATAGGGGTGCACAATCCCATATCGCTTAAGAGAGTATAAAATGCATGATTTATAAGTAGAATTCTCCTCCCTACCTAGTGCAACACATTTTTGGCTAACTTCAAGAACAAAACCGTGCAAGTCTCGGCCCAAAGCAGACAATATTGCACTAGGAGCATTGGGGGATGTAGAGCGAAATCCCAACTGGAAGTGTGGCTGATGAAGACGTCGGGTCACTAAGGGGGGAGATTGTGGCAACCCGTCTTGTGAAGGCCAGGAAAAGCCCAGGTGTGGGTCCGGGCCATATCTGAGGGTGTACAATCTCACATTGCTTGAGAGAGTAGAAAATGCATTGTTTATAAGCATAGTTACCTTCCCTATCTAGTACAACGTGTTTTGGGCTAAACAAAATTGCACTGGGAGCATTAGGGGACGTTACATCCACCCTCCTTTGTGTTGTCGGCATGCCATAGAGTAACAGGGTTGATCTAGATTGCCAGAGTGATGTCTGTCATAGGTTGAGGGACGTCCGCTTTAAGCTGAGAACGACGATCACCTTTGTCCATTTAAACGAGGGACGTTCGTCATAGTTTGAGGGATGTCCGTTTTAAGTGAGGGACATCCGTAATAGGTTGACGGACGTCTGTTTAACCTTACCTAGATTAAAACGGACGTCTGTTTTACCTTACCTCAATCAAATCGTGACGGGATGGTTTGCGTTGTTTATTTTTCATAGTTTAAGATTTTAATTGTTTACGAAAATTCTTCAAAGTTTGTCGTATTCTTGGTTCAAACTATAGGGTTTGTTTTTCCCTTTTCTTTATTATTTATTAGGGAAAACGACAAAACAACTATTATCTTTTACTGATTATGACAAACCAACCATCATTCTTTTTTCGCTAACAAATTAACCACTGAACTATGAAAAAATGATGTTGCCAACATCGTTATCATGATTGCTGCTAAAAGCGATAATGTCACGCCACGACAATTCGCATACAAACCTCCACAACTCCATAGTTTTAAAAAAATCACACGACAATTTGGATGGCCCGCTGCGGTGTGCCAATAAACAGTTGCGGTGTCATATGACAAGATGGCGGTTTGTATACGAACATTTGCGGCTCCATAGTTTTAAAAAAATCACACGACATTTTTTATGGTCCGCCACAGTGTCTTACCAAACCACCGCGGTGTGAGGATAAACCGCTGCGATGTCATATGAAGGCGCCGTGGTTTGACTATAAACCGCAGCGGCTTCATATGACGCTGCAGCAGTTCAACGTGCCTCATTTTGCGTTCCCTGAGCCCTAATATATAAAAATCACATGTAAGGTCAGACGAGTTCACTACAAACCATGGAATCCTCGGCGACACTGGAAGTGGAAGCAATGTTGGAGTAGAACTCAACGACAAAGTTCTGAGGGTTAAGTACACTACAGTTGTGAGCAAGACGAAAGTGTTCGTCTTCAATGTTTTAGGAGGCTTGGTTTCGGCCATTGTCGGACAGTTGCAGGACTACGAGTGCTCTGAGTCGGTCGCATACAACAGAGCGCCTCAGAGCACTCGGAGTCCTGTAACTGTACCGACAATAGCCGAAACCTAGCCTCCCTAAAAATCGAAGATGAAAACTTTAGTCTTGCTCGCCAGGAAAACCCTAGTACTTAATCCTCATAACATCACCGTTGAACTCTACTCTAACATTGCTTCCACTTCCAGCCTCTCCGATGATTTCGTGGTTCGCAGTCAACTCGCTAAAGCATCAGTTGAGGGATGCCTACTAGGTGAAATGGCGTTTTAAATAAAATGCTACAATGACGTTCATACTTGCTCGAGAAAGATGAAACGTCGTCATGCCTCTTCCAAACGAGTAGCAAGCGGAGCATCGATTTTGCATCACGACAAATCCATTCAATATGTTTGAGTGAGCAAACATACAAGGATCATCTGCAACAGTTTTTGGATGTTCCTCAAGAAACAATACAAATGTTTGATGTGGTTACAACACACCGATTCTTAAAGCACATGTACATTATATGGTTGTAACGGGGTTTGGTTTGTATTTGTCATGAACATATACACGATATAGTTATAATACAATTGGTAAATTAGTTTGTAGTTGTGATACACATGTAGATGATATGTTTGTAATGGAATTGATAATTTGGTTGTTAATGATGAAATAAAAATTGATTATTATGAAACTGTAAAATTAACAACATTTTCCCGAGCCAACATTTCACTTTTTGATCCACTACGTTTCAATTTGCTTGAATATGGGAAGCCTATTTATGCACAGGTTTCTTAAATTGTTGAACGAAGCACGTATTAATCAAATGCGGTTTATAGTTGAACCGTGACGGTGTGACAACAAACCGCAATGGTGTGACAATAAATCGATACAGTATGACAATAAACCATGGTGGTTTCATATGAAGCTGCAGCAGTGTGAAAATAAATCGCGCCAATTTCATATGAAGCCGTCGCGGTTTCATATGAAACCGTTACGATTTATTGTCACACCGTTGCGGTTTAATCGGCAGATCATAAAATTGTAGTGTTATTTTATTTAAATATGGAGCCACGACGGTTTGTAGACAAGCCGCGGCGGCTCAACATTATCATGTTGAACGGAAAGCATGAAGTGATGTTATCGACCTTATTTTTTTTTTTATAGTTTAATAGTTAATTTGTTAGAAAAAAAAATATATGATTGGTTGTTTGTCACAAATAGTAAAGGATAATAGTTGTTTTATTATTTTTCCTTTTTTTTTATTATAATATAAGTCAAAATGCTTTATTTGACGAGTGGGTATGAACTAATCAATCATGTGTTTTTAATGACATTTTTCCCGTGACATGTTTTTTATTTAATTTTGTAAATATTCTAAATAAATTATAAATTATCACAACATATATTAAATTTAATTTTAATAACTATAAAATTACATTTATTGTTTTGTCACACATGTGGATGCCAATTTAATTAGTTTATTAAAATAAATATTACTTAAATAAGTTAGACACATTTCAAATAATAATACAATTTTTTTTTTTACCAAAAACAAGATTTAAATAATAGAATAAATTATAATCTATAATCAGATAACAAATAATGAAAGAACAACGCCGATCTCGCAATCATATTTTTCTTTAAAATATGTTGACATTAACGTTACAGTTTTGTTAATTTCAAAGACCGTCGACCGTAGATGTCCAAGGTAACAACAACGTCAACATGACACTGAAAAACTTCGTTGTTCGATTGTGTTAAGGGATTTAAGGTTGTTTGCACTCACAGAGAGTCCTTACCTGATATATAGGTAGAGTTGAACTGGTTCAAGTTCACCTAACGAATGAAGGACGTCCTTCAAGATGAGAAATGACTTCGTTTAACATTCATAGATGACCATCGAAACTAAAACGGATGTCCCTCGACCAAAGACAGACGTCCGTTGGGGCCTAAACGACGTAGTTTTAAGTCGAGGGACGTTCGTTTCGAGACAAGAGAAGTCCGATTTTGTCACGACCCGGAGGCGGGCCGAACAGAACCGCTAGGTACGGATTCTCGAAGAGAACTCGATTACCCAGTCCAAGGATTGAATTTTTATGCGGAAAACTTAACAGAAATAATACAAAATCCAAGCCCAAATCACATGGATTGAGGCCCACAGAGTGATCAACTAGAGATGTGATAGCATAACAAAGGAAATATATTGTTCAGGAATTAAATCAACAATACCAAAACTAAAATCCCACCGTACCAAGAACGGAGGGATTGAACCACGAGTCTCCACCCATCCACAAGAAGATCGAAACACCCATCAAGAAACACCAGCTTCACTCAGTTGCCACACGCACAAGACCAACGCACCAAACATACACCCTAACATGGGGAAAAATATAGTCTAAGAGGTGAGTGACTAACTCAGTAGGGAAATCTATACAAAATGCGATGCATACTAAAACCGTTTTCCTCATCTTTTGAAAACCATTTTATGCTTCTCATTTACTGTACATGAATTTTAACATTTGAAACCTCTTTATCATTTTAAATAACCTGCCCATGGTCCTCGATATGGCTTTATTAAAACCCGTTGTCTACATACACAGCTATAATCGCAAAATATGTCAACATCATTTTTCGTATGAAAACGTCATCAGCGGAAAAAGATGGCTACTCAAGGACTCATCCGCCACTCATCATCAAAAGGTGGTGTGATCTCTCGGATGTGTCAACAAGCCGTAGCCACCACCGATACGATCCGATGATTTGGCACATTACTAGAGTTGTCGGCGAACTAGTCAGCCACGACACAACTCGTGTAACCACCCAGCACAAGTCACAGAAAAGTGGTTATCCATCAATAGCAATACCTCATGAGGCAGGAAAGAATTCCAATGATTAGGGGTGGGAATCGGTTCGGTTCGAACCAAGTAACCGAACCGAACCGAATACTATTCATCAGTTCGGTTCGATTCCATTAGGAGAAAAAATTTAAAATAGACCCGAACTGAACCGAACCGAGGTTTTGGGTTCGGTTCTCGGTTTTTGTTTTTAAAAACCAAGTAAAACCGAACCGAACCGAAATTTAAATAAAAAAAATATAAAACCTCAAAAACCCATAAACTTATTAATTACTCACCCTAATTTATGATTATTTTTTCAAAAATTTATTCTACTATCCTCTATCCTATTATTCTTAGTTTTATTCTCTTGAAAACTTTAATTACCCACCCCACCCAATGTTTCTATCATACACTCAAATTTATTTTCTTCTTGTATGTGTTTACAGATCGGGGACATATAGATAGAGTGAATTTGAGTTTTTCTTTTGTGTGTTTCTTATATTTTCTGCGACGATAAACTGTATCCAATATATAATTATATTGTCGATGGAAGTTCTTGCTATGTATTTGGGATTATAGGATTAAAAACTTTTTCAATTGGTGGTAAAGAAAATGTTTGTATGGTGAGGTTGAGTGTTACCTAAATTATTGAACTTTGAAATTTGTTCATAGATTGACCAATTGGAGATCTATAAATACATGTATTCTTTGCTTTTGTCTCTCAATTAAGAAATTGTTGTTTGTTTAATTATTTATTCACATTTTAGAATCTGTTCTAATATTAGAATTGTTAATCTTTGTAGAAACTCTAAATTTACTCATATCATGAAACAATGAGTTTGATGTGTTATTTAGTTGTTGTTATGTAATATTGCACTGTTGGATTTTTTTGTGCCGAATAGAGTTTAAAATATATAATTAGGATAATTAAAAAAATTAAATGGCATGAAATATATTAGGAAAGTTATGAACTAAATTAAATCGACAAAAACTAAAAGAACCTAATCGCTGAACCGATCTCAGAATCGAGTACAAAGCTGAAAAATTAAATAAAAAACATAAAAAACCGAACCGATTAGAATCGAAAACTGAACCGATTAAGAACCAAAAACCAAACCGATTAGAACCGAACGGAAGAGAACCGAACCGAGAAAAACCGAACTCAATCGGTTCACTTTTGGTTTTCTAAAATGAAAAACCGAACCGAATCGGAACCAAACCGTCCCACCCCTACCAATGATGGCGATCCACAGATCCAGCACGTCTTCCGAGTCCCAACTCGCATACGGATGAGATTGCCCCATGATAGACCTCTTCTCACTAGAACCTCAGTGTCCCAAATTAACGAGGGCTGCCGTTGAGCAAGCTCAAGTCGTCCAACCAACCCACGAAATGGAACGGTACTGTGATAGGCTAATCTTCGTGACTGACAACACTGTCAACCCGTATGACAATACCCTGGCCAAGTTTAGGGGCTAGCAACCCAAGGAGGCGTCATCACCCTCCCATATGAATTTTCACTTTCAGGACTTGCAAGTTGAGGATACGTCACCAATGCCTCATCCTCTTTTCTTTCGCTTCCAGGACTTGCAACCTGAGGACATGTCATGAATGCCTAATTGTATTTCGAACGTAACGACCAATCTTCATGCAACAGAAGATTGCACGGGGATAGCCTCGTGATGCCTCATCGCTAAAGTCCCTAAAGCATCAAAGAGAATTCATCTTCTCGTTGTACATATTAAACCTTCACGCAGTATAAGATTTTGGGGATAGTCTTGTGATGCTTTAGCGCTAGAGCGCCTAAATCATCAAGAGGATTCATCATCCCAATGTACGTAACAAATATCAAAGTACTCAGATTGCTTCGACATTATTTGAACTAAGTACTCTAATTGCCAATTGAGTGTTTCTTGTATACGGGCAACGTCGGCGAGGGATGCACAGTGCGCATGAGATGAGGAGGGAGCAGCCCCATGATAAGATGAGGGTCACACCTCATTATGGAATGATGGACCGAGCTCCGTGGATGAAAGAGACAGTATAGGCACCAAGGGCTCCTATTGGGGAGCTTCTGGAGAGGCGGGAGGTGCATTGACGGGTCGTACAATCCAATTACCATTTGGATCTTGCATAAATCTCATACGACCAAGGGTTTGAGGAGAATAAATATCCATATTCCGGATATCCAGTTTCTTTGAAGAGACGAGGATCGAAATTTCCCATAGTCGAAAGAGGTTTGAAAGGAGAATGTTGAACAGAAGAGATTGGTTGTGGCTATTTGTAGCCTCAGCCATTTGGTATGCAATGATATAGCCTAAATTGAAGGAGGTATCAGTGTACATACGTTGAAGAATGTACAAGTCTATATAGCTTACATGGTCGCGATGACCACCACGTGGATGAACATTATATTGGAGGGTATGGTAGATGACTCTAGCACGAACATTGAGATCCTTGGTTTTAGGTCTCAATTTGAAGTTGTTTATGGGGTCACGAAGGATCTGATGCAAGAACTCGTTTCCAATTTTTGTGTTAAAGAAACTAGGAGCAACATGTCCATTAAAATACGATAAACTGTAATGGATCACACGTGCCTTAACATTTAAATCTCGTGCCTTGGGTTTGATCAAAGAACCATGCTCGGAATCTTTAAGAATCTGCTGTAACAAACTTATATTAGCATATGAACAAATAAAATTCGAATGCCTTGAATTTGTATAGAACTCTTCATATCTAGACCCTTGCTCAAAATCCAACAAGGAATTGATGTTGTTGGAAGCTAAACAAATGTGTTTTCCATACACAAAGCTCGTCACTTTTAAGGGTCTTGGTTATACTCAAAGATTAGAATAAAACATTCAGATAGGAGCTTCTGAATAGGGACCATTAAAATCAAACAGCTTAAACAAACCCCCATCAATCTGTAAATTTCCTCTAAATCCAAATTTCCTAAACAATGCCAATAGATTTTTCGAGATAAAATCAAAGGCTTAAACTTATAATCTTCTTCATATCTGGCCTTGTATTCAGCATTGATAAAGAAACGGGAAGAAAAATCTTCTGAATGTGACTGAGAAGATTTACCTAGTCGAGTTCGCTTTCTGTGCCACCTAGCCATGATAGATGAGGATTGAAGACTGAAACTGATGAAACAGAGTAAGAATCACCAGAAATCGAAGGAGTCACCGGAAATCGCCGATTAGGTCGTTCGAAATTAGGGTTAGGTTGACAAATCTGACTTAAAATCGATGAAAGAGTCGACCTTTTGTAAGTATACGGTTGACCTTTTCCATCTAAATGACAGAGGAAATGAATCTGTCATTTTTGCGGTTGACCTTTTGTAAGTATGCAATCAACCTTTTCCTTCTAAATGACAGAGGAAACAAATCTGTCATTTTTGCAGCCGACCGTTTTGGTCTGAACAGATTTCTATAATATTTTCGTTAAAATTCAGCCTAATTGAGGTTGAATATCCTTAAACCTCATTGAACTCTCATACTTCAATAATTCAAATTATACCAATTGTTGAATTAAAACTATTTCTAATTTCAAACAACCAATTATTGAAGTATTGTACAAATACAAATCAATGAAATCAAGGATACCAAGAATATTCCATCAAACAAATTCAATATCAACAATTTGTATTGCACGAATTAAACTCAGAAATTCTAAACTATATGCAAGTAATCAAGAGTGAACATCAAAAATACCAATTTGAAAAAAAAAATAAAATCCAATGATATCAATTGTTGAAATAAAATCAAATTTTACAAAATACCAATTGATACAGTCTATCTTTAAAAAGATATTCACGTTAAAGACCATTTTCCTCTCCCTAAATCAAATATCAATATACAATCAATGGAGATTATCAAAGATTAAAACTACAAGATGAAGCATATTTATCAAAAGTTAAAAAAAAAACTTAAACATAAAAGAGCAAATTAATCAACTCTATACAAAATTATCTTATCCTCTTTTTATCCATATGCAAAGTCAATTCAATGAGAGTTATCAAAGTTTAAAGCAGCGGAAGCAAATTTATCAAAAACTAAAATTGAAATCAACATTAAAAAAAACAAGTCAATGATCTCAATTAATTCTCAAACAATTCCATTTTCTCCATACACAAATTTAATCCAAAAGAAGAAACATTTCATCAAAATTCTATGTCCAACAATCTAATGTTTGCATTAGCATATTCAATTTAGACTACCAATTTATTGGAACCCAAATCTCAAGCAAATATGTATACCAATTAAAGAATACTGATTTCTAGAATTGATATCAATCAAGTAGAATTGATATTAATTGAAAACAATGCAACCTAAATAGATCACTATCAATTCAAACTAAATCAAGAATAGAGAAACTAAAATTGAATCAATCTATAATATAATTCATTTAATTTAATTCAAAACAATCAATTATTTTTCAAACCAATATTCAATCAAACAAATCACCAAATTTAATCAACAAAAAATAATTGTGTACCTCCAAGGGAATTAATTCTATTTTTAATGCATTGGAGTCAACCTTGAAGCTTCTCCCCTTTTCATTTTTTGATAGCCTATTATCCAAATCCATTTAGCTCCTTGGGAGAATCTCCAACCTACAACACAAATCATTTTGCATTCTTTGGTACCCAAACTATTTTGGGTCTATTTGTTATAGGCTTGGTTCCTTTAAGAACCCACATAAATTTAGAATTCATATTGGATTTAAATTTAAAATTTAAAATCGAAGAATAAACAAGTTTAGAATTAACATTTAATTTTACATTTGCATTCAATTTGATGTCCAACAAAAAGATTTGTGTCCAACACAATTGCAAGAATTATACGTAGATGAACTAATAAATAAATTATTGTAATTCTTTTTCTTTGCAAAGGGTTCATAGTCAATTCTGACTTTGTCAAATGTAACCTTTTGCGAATTCAAAAACATATTTAAATTTTTGCTCCCATTAGTGAATTTAAGCACAATTGAATTTAACTCATCATTTTTAACTTTCAATTCACTAATTTTATTTTCATGTGATTTGATTAAATCATCATTCCTCATTTTCAAATCACACAACTCATGCTCATGACATTTAATAGTAGCAATCAAATAATAATCTATTATCAAGTTCTTTAGAGAAATCTTTTAAATAGTTAATAATAAAATATTGTATTTCTTGTTTATCAAGGAAATTTATAAATTCTAATTTTTCCATAATACTATTGCATGTATCTGACGATATTTTTATTGTATTAAATGTTGGTTGTTGATAATTTTAATATTTCTTATTCTAATATTTCGGGTGCAATTTAACCTGTATGTATATATATACCAGTGTTTCATTTTAATTATCTGGATATAGATCCAAATAATCATTATCGAATAGATATTCATTAAAGTAGTAAATAAGGTAATCTAGAAGTTGTTCTAAATATATGTTATTTTTCATTTGTTGTATATTTTCATAGTCAAGTTAACCCCGTACAATGACATTATTTATTTATTTTATTCTAGTACTTAATGATTGAAAGTTATTTTTAATGATTGTAATGATGGTTTATCTTTGTTCTTTTTAGGTGATCGCGTAACTAAAGGAATTGGTTCATCAATATGTAATGGTGTTGTTACTAGAGAATATATGGGGAAATCGTATGGTATAAAATTATTAATTCCTGAAAATGATTTACTCCTTAAATGATGTCTATCATCTGTTATAAATTTTTGTTTGGTATTTCGAAGAAATAGCTTTGGAGGAGTTTCTAATTTTAACAAAGGTTCGAATAATTTATCTATGGATATTTTTTCATCTTGTCTAAATATTAAACTATGATGACTATTTGTTAAGGCATAATTAATATTATATGTAACGGTGAAAGGATGATTTTTAGTTTTCATAAAAATTTTTCTTTTTAATTCATAACGTAGTGTTGTCGATCTACTTAAATCTTTATCTTTTAAACTGAGTTCTAATTGAATATTTATGTTAAATTTAATTTTTCCTTGTGATAAATTTACCTATTCCTCTTGCTATGATACATTCATTATTATATATTATTCTGTCATCTCGAATTTCTAGTTCAACTGGAGTATTAATTCCTTCCATACAAGTGTTTTAAATAAGATTTGAATAGTACTACAATGAATATATGAAATTTTCATTCGTTCTGATTGTTCCATTTTGTTTATTTTTTCATAAATTTGTTGTTTATTAATAATGGGAATTATGATATTACCTTTTGTTTGTTCTATAAGAATTGCTTCTTTACCCATTATGATTACATATTTAATTATATTTTTACTTAATAATTTCCAATAAAGAGATATCAAAATTATGTGTTTTTAGTTAATGATAATTCACTCTTTCTTATTTTTTTCATATCTATAATACTATGACATATATATCATAGGTTTTCTTCTTCTTCATACTATTCAATCATATTATTATTAATATTAGGAGAACTAGAAGATAAATAATCTGACATAAAAATACCTGATATGTTTTGTTGCTTGATAATCGGATAGTAGGATGATAAAATATTTACGAATGATCCCTCTAGAAAATTACCTCAAGGATCATACCAACCAGAGCTCTGGTTGAGAGAGTATTGTCATGAGACTTACACCAATTGCTCTTCAATAATTCTGAGTATTCTCAAATAAGAACACCCTTATTTATAGGAGAGGGTCAGCTTCCTTACAAACCCTAGATAACGATTCACTCCAGACAGGAAAAATCATTTAGGATAATAATTTACATAAAGAAAGGAAACGAGAGAGAATATATTCCCTGACTCACACTTTATTTTACATCACAGAACAAAAAGGTACAATAATTTACATACTATTGCAAACTTTAATTATTAAGACTTCATCATTGATTTGCTTATGTTGTTGCTAGTCTTCGAGATTCTTTGTGATAGTCCTTTTGATGTTGTAGCCATGTGAAGTTTTATTCATTAAAGAGATTGTAGGTCTCTGGATGGCTGTAGTCATATAGTACCGTAGTTTCTTTTTTCCTTTTTGTTGCCATTCGTTTTTGCATTAAGAAGAATTGCTGACATGATGCCCGATATTCTTTGTGTTTATCTCCAACTTCAACAAATGATTGTGAACTGATATAAAGTCGTATAACATTAAGGATAATGTCATGGCTTGCCCATGGGTTGCTTCGTTTGGCAAGTGAAATAAGAAAGTCAATGTATGTCGTATGACTAATGTGGACGATATGTTTAATCGCTAGATAATCGAAAGCGAAAATTCTAATCTTCTTGACTTGTTTTTTAGCTTTTTTGCTGAGATAATAATGTCCTCGACTAATCCTTTTATATGCTTCATCATAATTCTTCTTGATCCATAAATATTCACATAATAATCTTTTTTATTCTCTGCTGGGTGCATGTGAATATTCGGCAAAATCTGCTGGATCAGTAAGTAATTGTAATATGTCTTCATCGTGAAGATACTGATGTCGCCATATTGTCTAAATGATGGGTATTCGTATGTTCATGATGAAGGTGTTGAAAGCTCTGATTAAGAGTATTAATAAGTAATTTGAACCGTAGTTCAGTAAGCAAAGACTCTGATAAGAGTAATTAATTATTAAGAGTATTAATAGGTAATGTGAGCCGTAGTTGAGGATTAAAGGCACTAATAAGAGTAATGACTAGGAATTCTTTTGAGTATATTAGTGAAATACATCACTATTACTTTGATAAGTGTATCAATAGGTAATCTTGATAAGTATTTTAAGATATGCATAGGTTTCTAATTCTTGTATTGAATAATTTTGTTTAGTTTTAGCAAATGTTCCTAATAAATATTTGCTGGTAGTTTTTCTGTTTTAATAGAGGTCTCAGTATCTGATTGTGTAATTAGATTGCCTAATAAATCGATATTTAAAATATTTTTTCCGTCTACTATAGCAAGGATACATCCTGCCCAAGTGTTTTGGGATGCGTCTGTTTCTATAATAATAAAATCTTTTGCATTAGGGTTATATAAGGTTGGCAAAAATTGACATTTGTTTTTAAAATATGTTTTACTATATCAGTGTCTTGACCGTATATCTTCTAATTCTTCTAGATTATGATCCATGAATCATTGATATATAGATGATGCTTGTTTTAATCTAAAAGGTAATACGTTTCATTCATATTGTTTCTGTGGAGGACAACTAAATGCGGTTAATGGTTTGGTATCTTCGGCTAGCCTAAGCTACCAGTACTCTGATTTTTCGTCTAATGTGCTAAATAAATTATTTCTTTTAAGTTTTTCTAATATGTAATATTTTCTAGGTAGTTATAACTGTCTCCTATGGTAGCATCGTTTAATTGTTTATAATTTATTATCATTCTTTTTTTTCATCTTTTAATTTCATTCTTATTTTCAACATATAAGACTGGAGCACTATGAGAACTCAAGTTTTCTCTTATAATTCCTAATTCTAATAGATTTTTATATTCTTGTTGGAATTCTTCTACGTCTCTAATACTATATGGTATTCGATTAGAGACATTAATTTCAGTTTTCTATGTTGAAAATAAGAATGAAATTAAAAGAGGAAAAAGAAGAATGGTAATAAATTATAAACAATTAAACGATGTTACCATAGGAGACAGTTATAAACTACCTAGAAAAGATTATATATTAGAAAAACTTAAAGAAAATAATTTATTTAGCATATTAGATGCAAAATCAGAGTACTGGCAATTTAGGCTAGCCGAAGATACCAAACCATTAACCGTCTTTAGTTGTCCTCCATAGAAACAATATGAATGGAACGTATTACCTTTTGGATTAAAAAAAACACCATCTATATATCAACGATTCAAAGATTATAATCTAGAAGGATTAGAAGATATATGCCTAACTTATATTGATGATATTATTATTTTTACCTAAGGTAATAAACAGAATCATATTAATGTAGTATTAAAAATATTACAAAAATGTAAAGAAAAATGATGTGTCATATCACAAAAGAAATCTAAACTACTATAAAGAGAAGTTGAATATTTAGGATTAAATATAAATGATAAAGGCGAAATCAAATTAACACCTAAAATTCAAAAAAAATTATATCAATTTCCCAACAAGTTACAAAACAGAAAACAGATACAAAGATTTTTAGGATGTTTAAAATATATTGCTAATCAAGGATTCCTAAAAGAACTAGCTAAAGAAAGAAAAGAATTACAAAATAAAATATTAGAAAAAATAAAATGGACTTGGTCAAGTCAAGACACTCATATAGTAAAACATATTAAAAACAAATGTCAATTTTTGCCAACATTATATAACCTTAATGCAAAAGATTTCCTTATTATAGAAATTGACGCATCCCAAGACACTTGGACAGGATGTATGCTTGCTATAGTAGACGGGAAAAAGATTTTAAATCTCGATCTATTAGGCAATCTAATTACACAATCAAATACTGAGGCTTCTCT
Organism: Begonia loranthoides; assembly: GCA_022433065.1. Taxonomy (NCBI): domain Eukaryota; kingdom Viridiplantae; phylum Streptophyta; class Magnoliopsida; order Cucurbitales; family Begoniaceae; genus Begonia; species Begonia loranthoides. Next base: position 24,649,646 of record CM039477.1, on the reverse strand, counting down.
TAAAAGAGAGAAACTACCAGCAAAACTATGCAAATATTTATCATGAACATTTACTAAAACTGGACAAAATTATTCAATACAAGAATTAGAAACCTATGCATATCTTAAAATATTGAAAAAATAGAAAATTCATTTATTGGGAACAAGATTTGAACTTAGAACAGATTCAAAATGTGATTGGATTTTGGAAATATAAATTACAAGAAGACTATCGAAAGGGACGATTAATTAGATGACAATTACAATTACATCAATATCAATCATATATCAAATACATAAAATCAGAAAAGAACTATTTTGCAGATACATTTATCAGAGAATGGAAATAATACAAGAACGTATTATTCTTATCAGGAATTCATATTGAACATATCAGACAATCATATTATGATACATATTAGATAATGTGTTACATTATCAAAAAGCATATCTATCAAAATGACCTATCAAAACATTTTATCATATCATTATTGATCATAAAACACTTATCAACATTACCTATTGATACACTTATAAGAGTAATAGTGATGTATTTCACTAATATACTCAAAAGAATTTCTAGTCATTACTCTTATCAGAACCTTTACTCCTGAATTACGACTCACATTACCTATTAATACTCTTAATCATTACTCTTATTAGAGTCTTTACTCACTGAACTACAATTCAAATTACCTATTAATACTCTTAATTAGAGCTTTCAGCACCTTCATCATGAACATACGAATACCCATCATTCAGACAACATGGCGACATCAGTATCTTAACAATGAAGACATATTACAATTACTTACTAATCCAACAGATATTACCGAATATTCTCATGCACCCGACAAAGAACAAAAAAGATTATTATGTGAATATTTATGGATCAAGAAGAATTATGATGAAACATAAAAAATGATTAGTCGAGGACATTGTTATCTAAGCAAAAAAGTTGAAAAACAAGTCAAGAAGATCAGAATTTCCACTTTCGAATATCTGGACATTAAACATCTCGTCCACATTACTCATACAACATACATTGACTGTCTTATTTCACTTGCCAAACGAAGTAACCCATGGGCAAGCCATAACATTATCCTCAATGTTATACGACTCTATCAGTTCACAATCATTTGTTGAAGCTAGAGATAAACACAAAGAATATCGGGCATCATGTCAGTAATTCTTCTTAATGCAAAAATGAATGGCAGTAAAAAGGAAAAAAGAAACTACGATACTATGTGACTACAGCCATCCAGAGACCTACAATCACTTTAATGAATAAAACTTATAAGAAGATATGACAAAAAACATCACATGGCTACAGCATTAAAAGGACTATCACAAAGAATCTCGAAGACAAGCAACAATAAAAGCAAATCAATGATGAAGTCTTAATAATTGAAGTTTGCAATAGTATGTAAATTAATGTACCTTTTTGTTCTGTGATGTAAAATAAAGTGTGAGTCAGGGAATATATTCTCTGCAGTCCTTTCTTTTCTTTATGTCAATTAAGTGTGTGTCAAGGAATATATTTCATATCTTTTCCTTTCTTTACGTAAATTATTATCCTAAATGATTTTTTCTGTCTAGAGTAAATCGTTATCTAGGGTTTGTAAGGAGGCTGACCCTCTCCTATAAATAAGGGTGTTCTCATTTGAGAATACTCAGAGTTATTGAAAAGCAATTGGTGTAAGTCTCATAGCAATACTCTCTCAACCAGAGCCCTGGTTGGTATGATCCTTTAGGTAATTCTCTGGATGGATAATTCCTAAATTTTTTATCATCCTACTATCCGATCAAGCAGCAAAACACATCAGGTATTTTTATGTCAGATTATTTATCTTCTAGTTCTCATAATATTAATAATAATATCATTGAAACATATGAAAAAGAAGAAAACTTAGGATATATGTGTTATAGTATTATAGATATGAAGAAAATAAGAAAGAGTGAATTATCATTAACTGAAAAACATAATTTTGATATCTCTTTATTGGAAATTATTACGTAAAAATATAATTAAATATGGAATCATGATGGGTGAAGAAGCAATTCTTAAAGAACAAACAAAAGGTAATATCATAATTCTCATTATTAATAAAAAACAAATTTATGAAAAAATAAACAAAAATAAAACAATCAGATGAAATGAAAATTTCATATATTCATTGTAGTATTATTCAAATCTTATTTAAAAGCACTTTTATGGAAAGAATTAATACTCCACTTGAACTAGAAATTCGAGATGACAGAATAATAGATAAGGGAAAATGACAAATTAACCATCATGGTTTGCGATCAATGACAAATCAACCATTACCCTTTATTTTCTAACAAATTAACCACTGATGTATGGGAAACTGACAAAGCAAACATCACTGTCACGTTCGCCGTTAAGAAGCGGATAGGGCGCCGCGGCGGTTCGTAGATAAAACGCTGCGGCGCTGGGTTTTCCAAAAACAAGAAGGCCAAATTTGGCCTGGACGCCGCGATGTCTTAGGAGACCGCCGCAGTGTACTAGGAAGTCGCGGCGTCCAGGCCAAACTTAACCTGCACGCTACGGCATCCAGGCGCTGTCCTGGGACGCCGCGGAGTCCAAGCCTAGGTCGGTCCTGGGACGCTGCAGCGTCCCCCCAAAACACTGCAGCGTCCCTCTTTTAAGTCAGTGGTCTACATAACCGCGAACTCCCCGCGATGTGCGATATTCTCAAGCATTTTGTAATCAATTAGCTAACCCTAGAGAATTCGGAGAGCTGAAGAGAATGATATTTTGGCGAGTTGAAGAATTTGTTGAAAAGCAAATAGCATCTTTGAGTGTTGAAGAATCTGTTATTAACCGTCAACTTGAAGAGGGACCCACAGCCACATGTTTGGCCAATGAGAATGAGGTACGCCGAATTGGAAATGAAGCTGCAATTGTGTTGCATTCCGTCTCAGCAACTCTACACGAGGAGGACGATGAGGACCTCCGTTCATTATGTCAATCCACTAGTGACAAAGACATGGACATGACAGAGAGTAGACCTAGACGCCCAGCAAAAGCAAAAGGCAGCTTCATTGGAATGGGCCTTGACAAAAAGTATAGTTCATTGAACAAAATTAGAGAAGAAATTGTCGATCATGCATTGAAAAATGGGTACGGGATAAAATTCACTCACAGTGACGCTCATTGATTGAGGGCTGCTTGCCAGGAAGGATGCCCGTGGCGGTTGCGCACCTAAAAAATGCAAGGTGAAATGACGTTTCAAATAAAGTTTTACAACGACATTCACACTTGCTCGAGAAAGATGAAAAGTCGTCATGCCACTGCCAAATAGTTGATAACGCATTACTGAGACAGATTTGAAAGTCAGGTCGATTGAGACCTTTCTTCCATATTTGAGACAGTGAGGAAGAACTTTAATGTCAACATCACACCAGTCTTGTTAGAAGGGCAAGAAATGCGGCAAAAAAAATTAACAAAGGTGATGGCAATGAGCAATACAAGCTCATATGGTCCTATGTCAAGGAGATTCGGAGGTCTAATCTTGGAAGCTCGGTGCGCGTTGACCTGGACATGAGTGCATTTAAAAGAATGTCCATGTGTTTGGCTACATACAAGATGGTCGTCCTGAACTGTGGTAGACCAGTTATTTGTTTGGACGGTTACCACTTGAAGGGAGCGACTCCAGGCCAGCTGCTCACTGCTGTCACTATATACGGGAACGATAGTATATATCTGATTGCTGTAGCAGTGGTTGAAGCAAAAAAATAAGGCTTCATGGAGCTAGTTTCTAGAATTGTTGCTCGACGATCTAAACACCCCATCTAGCAATGGGTGGACAATCATTTCTGACCGACAAAAAGTGTGGTTGATTGTTTTTGCCTTCTGTGTTTATGTTATGCATTTTGTACCAATGTCTGACTAATATTATGAATCTTTGCAGGATCTAGTGCCAGCTGTCAGAGAGGTGGCAGGGTAAGCAGACCATCGGTTTTGCATCCAACACTTGTATGTCAATTTTCAAAAATAATTTAAAGGCAGGTTGTTAAAGGATGCAATGTGGGCCGCATTTAGAGCCACAACTGTGAGGCTATTTGAGAGAGAGATAGATAAATTATGTTTGCTTGACCCGGCAGCCCACAACTATCAACGAGAAATAGATGTGACGTGCTGGGCAAAACATGCCTTCTGCTCCATCCCAAAGTGCGACATATGTCTCAACAACCAGAGCGAATCCTTCAACGCCTGCATCCTACCTGCATCGTGAGCCACATGCATGAGGTGCTCAACAACCCAGTGAAGAACCTGCCGTACAACTGGCTCATCCAGAGTATCGTTGAGCAGTTTGAGGTACCCATCTCGAAAAAAGAGCTGAGAATTGAAGAGTCGGTCAATGACGTGTACAACAAAGCTAAATTGGACCGAATAGATATCACCCAAGTTGGAGGGTAATGGTTCCGCAAGTCCAAGAAGCAGGCAGCACCTGCAACCTTTCAGTATGCGGGTCCGATGTTCGCTCTAGCAGATAAAGTATTCCTTGACCTACACTTATCTTTTGCGATCAAGGATTTGTGCCCGAAACGAACCAGGAAAAAGGCGAAATAATTTAGTTCAAGGCTTGACGTTGTAATTTATGTTTAGTTGAATTTGTGTAAATTTACATTCTAATTTATGTGTAGTTTACATTTATATTGCGAATGACATATTTGGATGATATGTGTAGTTTATATTTACTGGATGAATGATGTGTTTGGATGATACTGGAACTGCTTGGGATTTTGTGCAGGATGTATGAGCATAGCTTTGGGGGAGTAAAGAAACAAGGGAGACTCTGGCCAAATTTTTATAAATTGGGGTGAGGATAAGTGAAAAGTAAATCCTGTAATCAAATTTCATGAACACTCCACAACCAAACGTATGGAACCAATATATGAATTCAAATTGCTGAAACGAAACCAATTCAAATTTATAAAACCAATTCATATGTATAAATTCAAAATTTACAAATATAGTGTACAGTTCAATCACATATATATCAAACCTAATCTATCAAACAAATGTATCACGGAAGGTTAAGGTCCACATTTGTGTACGTTTGTGTTTGTGGACCTTGCGCATCAAACTCCTATAGAACACATTGCAAATGAAATTAGCATAGTTCAAATAACAATTGAAAACGTAAACGTGATAATGGGCTCACCTGCATCTCATGAACTCTGTCGGAAACTGTCTCAGGGACTATGGAAGGAATTGTCTCGGGGGTTGTCTCGGGGACTCTGAAACCCATAAATGTGCCCGCCGACCTTCCTCTATCGCCTCTGTCTCTCCCTTTGTCGCCTCTGCTGGCCCCTGCACTGGACTCGCCTCCCCTTTCGCACATGAGGGAATTGTGCCCCACACCCCCACACCGGCCACAAGTGATGTTCAGATGTCTTCTGGTCAGCACTGTCTGGCTTGGGGCCTCGTCCCCATCCCGTATTATACGTTTGTGCGGCCTTTCTAGAAGCCTTTTAAATGGCAGTGGGATAATTGGATCAAGATTCGTCACATGAGGTCACTCGATTGGTCCATTGACGGGGCGAAGAAAGTGGGAGTACATCGTCGTGTATGTTTCCCGGTGATAGCACGCATGCACAAATTCCTCAAAAGATCTCCTCGTGAAGTGAATGCACGGGGCTGCATGAACACATGGGATGCCGGTCAACTCCCACCGGTAACAGGTACAAGTACGCCTGTCCAAATCGACAGCGTACTATTCGTTACCGTTGCTAACCTCAAACTGCGCAGCTCCTAAAAATTGGGGGCTCCAATTTCAACAAGCAAGTTGTAGTTTGGCGAGCCAGTTGCTGATCATTGGACACAAAAGGTCCGTCGAGCTAGCCATCTTTTCATTTTTTTTTCACGATCCTACCCATAATGCCCTTTCGAATGATCTTGAACATACTTAAAATCAGTTTGTCCCGGGGTGGTAGGATGCAAGCGTTGAAGGACTCGCTCAGGTTGTTGAGACATATGTCGCACTTTGGGATGGAGCAGAAGGCATGTTTTGCCCAGCACGTCACATCTATTCCTCGTAGATAGTTGTGGGTCGCCAGGTCAAACAAAAATAACTTGTCCATCTCTCTCTCAAATAGCCTCACAATTGTGGCTCTAGATGCGGCCCACATTGCATCCTTTAACAACCTGCCTTTAAATTGTTTTTGAAAATTGGCATACAGGTGTTGGATGCAAAACCGATGGTCTGCTTACCATGTCACCTCTCTGACAGCTGGCACTAGACCCTGCAAAGATTCATAATATTAGTCAGACATTGGTACAAAATGCATAACATAAACACAGAAGGCAAAAGCAATCAACCGCACCTTTTGTTAGTCAGAAATGATTGTCCATCCATTGCCAGATGGGGTGTTTAGATCATCGAGCAACAATTCTAGAAACCAGCTCCATGAAGCCCTATTTTTCTGCTTCAAACACTGCTACAGCAATCAGATACATTGATAGGATCCAAGAATCACCTAGAACACAATATTCAAATCTGTCCAGAAAACTGTGAAACCCGGACAAGTATTACTAAAACAAAAATAACTCGCAATTCCCACGCGAACTTGAGCTGGAATTTGGAGGATATCAACTTAACATTTGAAGCTAAATTGTGTCAAAAATACGTTACAAAAACCACTCTGGATTAGTAGATATAGCCGAAACAACAGAACCCTGAAATTAGGGTTTAGAGCAGTTCAGATTTACTGTCTATCTTCTAATTCGAATATCTCGAATTTCCTACAGCCAATAGATCCCAAATTTGGAGGGCAAATAATTAACTCAGAATAGAACAACTTTCCAAAAGGAACCAAATTGAAACGAATATGGCAAAAGTCTCAAAACAGGACCTCAAATCGAAATTCCAGCACCCAGAAAATTAAATAGATTCAGCGGCAATAAAACATTCCATCAATAACTCATTCTAACCTGCATTCCATAAACGAGCAACCAAGGGCAGATTATCAGCATCCAAATAAGAGAACTTCAAAGCAACAAATAACCAAAAATAGCATGAAGAACCTTCAAGAATCGAGAAGAAAACCAAGGAGTCCGTGGACCTCCTAGTGAGAGAGACGACTTGCGGTTTGTTTAAAAACAAACACTCTCCAAGATTGGAAACCTACCTTTATCTCCACACCACAATCCTCACCACAAAGATAAAGGATTGGAAGAGATAATAACCCTAAAATTGCAAGGATAGGAGGCTTCAAGAACTCATTGCAAGGGGGATGGAAGAATCGGCTCAATGGTGGGGGAAGGCCGCGGCTATGCTCTCCAAGAGAAACAAATTTTGTATTCAATCCAAATCACGTTTTCATTCAGCAAGGAGGGCTTATAAAACCCTAAGAGTTTTACAATAAAGGAAAAAGACTAAAATAACCCTAATTAGAAAATGACCTAAACAGCCCTTTAACAATAACAAAACAATAAATCTGATTTTGAAAATCAGTCTCTGTAAAAGGAACATTAGATATAGTAAACCAAACCCAAATAAAACACCCAATATGTCTTTGGAAAGCTCTGTTTGTTGGCTGCATTTGATATGAAGGACGAAAGTTGAAACGACGCCGTCCCGATTGTCGAAATAGCCCTTGAACGTTTGCTGATCAGATTCTAGACGGAATTGGACAGCTCCTAATTTTCTTCTATGATTGCATGATATCCACTAGTCCAAATACACCAAATCCTCTTTGTGACATTGAATAAAACTTTCCTCCAAATTGGATAGAAAAGAAATACCTACAAAACAAATAAAAAGTAAGAAATAAAGGTGCCCAGGGCACCGCTCAGGCGATGGGAACTTGGAGCACATCATATTCCCGAGGTTGAAAAGGATTTGCCCTCAAATCCAGGGAGTATTCATCATTATCTTCTTTGCATGCCTTCCACCCGAATCAAATGGAAAAATTTTGTTTCCACCTTGAGGCAATTTCTTCATAAAGGAACTAGCAAACCGTCTTGCCAAAGATAAGAGAAGAATTGTGAGTTCGCACAAGACAATATCCGGATCTTGTAGTGGTCGTAACTTTGAATCAAAATAATCTTCAATCTTAGAATTTCTTCCCTCAACTACAATATTAAAACCCTCTTTCCAAAACTCAAAATCAGCAACAACAACAATAGAATTTCCCATCCACCCAATTTTAAAGAACCATGTAATTAAGGAAACTAATGGCAGGTACCTTTCTTGGTGGGCGTGCTCAATGGGAGTGGATGTATAACTGGCAAGAACACAATCATGCGGGGGTAGAAAAATAGGGTCACAATAGTTCTCAAACAAAACATCAAGATTGCCCATCAACACGTCTTCCATCATCAAATCAACAACTCTTTCACCACTCAAGCAAGCATCATTAATCACAAAATTCAAACATTTATCCCAATTATGATAATCTCTTTTCTTAACTACCAGAAAATCAAGCTCAATACCATGGTGCTCTTTAGTCACTAGTGTCTCAATAGTTGTACCACTAAGCATGCAAAGGTCAACAACCTCATTTGACATTTCAATATGTGAAGAAGGCCCATTAACAACAGCATAAATGAAATTTCTAATCCGCAGCAATATAAAAAAGTCAAAATGACCAAGATTTTTAATCCAGCTAATTTTAGAAGAATAATCAATGAGTGTGTTTAATAACATGTACCTCTTGGAATTAGAGATGGTTGCATCCCATTCTTCAAGCTCCCTTCGAAGTCCAATCAACACTGAAGGTTCTTTTTTTGACAACCCGAATGGAGCATCACATAACTCAGTTGTTATTTCTCCTATCTCAGAATTCACTTGGAAAGCTGAACTTTCACGTTGAGAAATAGCCTCTTCATTAGATTTCTCTTCCTCAAGATCTGATGCCCTTATTTCAATATTATCATCTTCATAACAAGTCTTGGAAATTTCTGTTTTGACATAAACTTCCTTTTCTTCAAGAATAAGTATTGGGGAAACATTATTACTAACAAGATTCTTAATTTTGTAGACACCCTTTTCCTCACCTTTGCTAACCACTTCATTAGTTTCTCTTCTTAGAATAATCTCCTTTGAATTCGGGCATTGCAAGGCATTGTGGCCAAATCCCAAGCATTTAAAACATTTCACATCTCTCGATCTCGGTTTGCTATTGTCATTGAATGGCTTCTTTTCATCACTATATTTCACGGTCTTAGGCTTGCCTTCAATCTTTGGAATTGGCTTTTGGTAGATATTGGCTCTTTGGAAAGGCCGAGTCATGTCTTCCTTAAGTTTCCTCTTCCCTTGTCTTTCTATCTTCAAAGCCAATTGGATAACATCATCAAGAGTTTCATATGATTGCAATTTCACAATGTCACCAATCTCTCTATGTAGCCCTTTTATGAAACGAGCTCCACCACATTGTATCGAATCCTTAAAATTTCAAACTCGGTCAAGTATTCGTCAATCGTTAGTGAGCCTTGTTTCAATTTTTGAAGTTGAAGGAATAGTTTTTGCTTGAAGTGCGAAGGGACAAATCGTCTTCTCATGAGTTCTTTCAAAGCCTCCCAACTTCGGACCTCAACTTCCCCAGTTTTTCTTTTTTGCGATTTAAGGTTTTCCCATCATATACTAGCATATCCGGAGAGCTCTAATGTCACCATTTGAAGCTTCGTCTTTTCGAAATAATCGTAACAATCAAAAATACGATCCACTTTTTCAACCCATTCTAGAAAATCATAACCATTAATAGAACCTTTAAATGGAGGAATAGAGACCTTATCATGCCTCATATCATGATTACCGTGAGATCTCCTTCTAGGACTTGGTGAATCTGAATCCTCAAGTTCCTCCCAATCTTCGTCAAATAAGCTAGCATCCCGTCCTCTAGATTCATTTGAAGTACTAATCCTCCTTCTAGGTCTTGGAGTTCTAGGACCACGTACATGAACATTATCTGAAGTTCCGACTTGTTGCTGTAGTTTGAGGATCATTTCAAACATCTCCCTCATAGAAGGCTCGGTTGGCTCATGATTTTCCTCGGGTGGTGGTGCATTTGAATTATTTCTCATTTCACTAGAGTTAAGATATTGAGCCTCACTTATAGTACTCATAATAAACTCCTTAAATCACAATAATAGCAACAAGAGCGCAACACGGCTCTGATACCAAATGATAGGGTCCAAGAATCACCTAGAACACAATATTCAAATCTGTCCAGAAAACTGTAAAACCCGAACATGTATTATTAAAACAGAAATAACTCGCAATTCCCACGCGAACTTGATGTGCCCCAAGTTCCCATAGCCTGAGCCGTGCCCTGGGCACCTTTATTTTTTACTTTTTATTTGTTTTGTAGGTATTTCTTTTCTATCCAATTTGGAGGAAAGTTTTATTCAATGTCACAAAGAGGATTTGGTGTATTTGGACTAGTGGATATCATGCAATCATAGAAGAAAATTAGGAGCTGTCCAATTCCGCCTAGAATCGGAGCAGCAGACGTTCAAGGGCTATTTCGACAATCGGGACGGCGTCGTTTCAACTTTCGTCCTTCATATCAAATGCAGCCAACAAACAGAGCTTTCCAAGGACATATTGGGCGTTTTATTTGGGTTTGGTTTACTATATCTAATGTTCCTTTTACAGAGACTGATTTTCAAAATCGGATTTATTGTTTTGTTATTGTTAAAGGGCTGTTTAGGTCATTTTCTAATTAAAGTTATTTAGTCTTTTTCCTTTATTGTAAAACTCTTAGGGTTTTATAAGCCCTCCTTGCTGAATGAAAACGTGATTTGGATTGAATACAAAATTTGTTTCTCTTGGAGAGCATAGCCGCGGCCTTCCCCCACCATTGAGCCGATTCTTCCATCCCCCTTGCAAGGAGTTCTTGAAGCCTCCTATCCTTGCAATTTTAGGGTTATTATCTCTTCCAATCCCTTATCTTTGTGGTGAGGATTGTGGTGTGGAGGTAAAGATAGGTTTCCAACCTTGGAGAGTGTTTGTTTTTAAACAAACCGCAAGTCGTCCCTCTCACTAGGAGGTCCACGGACTCCTTGGCTTTCTTCTCAATTCTTGAAGGTTCTTCATGCTATTTTTGGTTATTTGTTGCTTTAAAGTTTTCTTATTTGGATGCTGATAATCTGCCCTTGGTTGCTCGTTCATAGAATGCAAGTTAGAATGAGTTATTGATGGAATATTTTATTGCCACTGAATCTGTTTAATTTTCTAGGTGCTGGAATTCCGATTTGAGGTCCTGTTTTGAGACTTTTGCCATATTCGTTTCAATTTGGTTCCTTCTGGAAAGTTGTTCTATCCTGAGTTAATTATTTGCCCTCCAAATTTGGGATCTATTGGCTGTAGGAAATTTGAGATATTCGAATTGGAAGATAGACAGTAAATCTGAACTGCTCTAAACCCTAATTTCAGGGTTCTGTTGTTTCGGCTATATCTACTAATCCATAGTGGTTTTTGTAACATATTTTTGACACAATTTAGCTTCAAATGTTAAGTTGATATCCTCCAAATTCCAGCTCAAGTTCGCGTGGGAATTGCGAGTTATTTCTGTTTTAGTAATACTTGTCCGGGTTTCACAGTTTTCTAGACAGATTTGAATATTGTGTTCTAAGTGATTCTTGGATCCTATCATATGGTATCAGAGCCTGCCATGTCCATTGTGATCATAGTCTGCGAGGGCACGGACCTTCTTAGTGGGGGAGGGGAGTTGGGTGTATGCCCCCAATTCCCACATCGAATATGGGAGAGCTGGACTGGTCGCACTTAAGTGGGAGCTGGTGCTCCTCCCATTACGAGGCCTTTTGGGGCTTGGGCTCTCTTAGGAGGGTCCGCCCCAAGAACAAATCCGTGCGGGTATGGACGGGGAAGACCCCGGCCCAGAGCTGACAATATCGTACTGGGAAGCCCATGGTCCACTTGGGTGCACATCATACATACTATCGTTCCCGTATATGGTGACAGCAGTGAGCAGCTGGCCTGGAGTCGCTCCTCTACCATAGTTCAGGACGACCGTCTTGCATGCAGCCAAACACATGTACATTTTTTTAAATGCACTCATGTCCAGGTCAGCGCGCACCAAGCTTCCAGGATTAGACCTCTGAATCTCCTCGGCATAGGACCATATGAGCTTGTATTGCTCATTGCCATCACCTTCGTTAATTTTTTTTTGCCGCATTTCTTGCCCTTCTAGCAAGACTGGGTGTGATGTTGACATTAAAGTCCTTCATCACTGTCTCAAATATGGAAGAAAGGTCTCAATCGGCCTGACTTTCAAATCTATCTAAGTAATGCGTTATCACCTATTTGGCAGTGGCATGACGACTTTCCATCTTTCTCGAGCAAGTGTGAATGTCGTTGTAAAAATTTATTTGAAACGTCATTTCACCTTGCATTTTTTAGGCACGCAACCGCCACGGACATCCTTCCTGGCAAGCAGCCCTCAATCGATGAGCGTCACTGTGGGTGAATTTTATCCTGTACCCATTCTTCAATGCATGATCGACAATTTCTTCTAGGGGTGTGCATGGGACCGGTCCGGTCCGGTTCTGACCGATCCGGTCCCGGACCGGCCGGTCCGGTGCCAATTGTGTGAAGACCGGTACTGGAACCGGTCAGAACCGGTTCCGGTCCGGTTCTGGACCGGGATTTCCGGTACCGGTTCCGGTCCGGGACCGGTTTAGTTTTCTAATTTTTTAAATATTAAAAATAATATAATGTAATAGTTTTTTTAAAATTAAAAATTAAAATTAAATATAATGTAATAGTTTTTGTAGTAGTTTTTGTAATATAATGTAATAGTTTTTGTAATAGTTTTTAAAATATAATGTAATAGTTTTTGTAATAGTTTTTTTAATAGTTTTTTTAAAATTAAAATTCTAATTAAACTACATAAACCGGTTCTACAACCGGTCCGGTTCCATGGTACCGTGACCCGGTACCGGACCGGTTGTAGAACCGGTCCCGACAGTACCGGGCCGGATCCGGTCCGGTCCGGCATTTTCAAGGACCAATCCCGGTACCGTTGAACCGGTTCCGGTCCGGTTTTCCGGTACCAGGCCGGTCCTGCACACCCCTAATTTCTTCTCTAATTTTGTTCAATGAAGTGTACTTTTTGCCAAGGCCCATTCCAATGAAGTTGTCTTCTGCTTTTGTTGGGCGTCTAGGTCTACTCTCTATCATGTCCATGTCTTTGTCACTAGTAGATTGACATAATGAACGGCGGTCCTCATCGTCCACCTCGTGTAGAGTTGCTGAGACGGAATACAACATAATTGCAGCTTCATTTCCAATTCCACGTACCTCATTTTCATTGGCCAAACATGTGGCTGTGAGTTCCTCTTCAAGTTGACGGTTAATAACAGATTCTTCAACACTCAAAGACGTCATTTGCTTTTCAACAAATTCTTCAACTTCGCCAAAATGTCATTCTCTTCAGCTCTCTGAATTCTCTAGGGTTAGCTAATCGATTACAAAATGCATATCATAAATCGCGGGGAGTTCGCGATTATGTATACCACTAAGTTAAAAGATGAACACCGCAGTGTCTTCGGGGGACGCCGCGGTGTCCCCGAACCTGCCTTAGCCTGGACGCCGTGGCGTCCCAGTACACCGCGGTGGTGTCCTAAGACACCGCAGCGTCCAGACCAAATTTGGCCTTCTTGTTTTTGGAAAACCACGACACCGAGGCATTTTGTCTACGAACTGCTGCGGCGCCTTGTCAGCTTCTTAACGGCGGACATGACAGCGATGTTCGCTTTGTAATTTTCTCATACATCAGTGGTTAATTTGTTAGAAAATCATTTTCCCAATAGATAATAATGAATGTATCATAACAAGAGGAATAGGTAATTTATCACAAGAAAAAATTAAATTTAAAATAAATATTCAATTAGGACTCAATTTAAAATATAAAGATTTAAGTAAATCGATAACACTACGTTATGAATTAAAAAGGAAAAATTTTATGAAAACTAAAAATCATCCTTTCATCATTACATATAATATTAATTATGCTTTAACAAATAGTAATCATAGTTTAATATTTAAACAAGATGAAAAAATATTCATAGATAAATTATTCGAACCTTTGTTAAAATTAGAAACTCCTCCAAAGCTATTTCTCCGAAATACCGAACAAAAATTTATAACAGACGATAGACATCATTTAAAGAGTAAATCATTTTCAGGAATTAATAATTTTATACCATACGAATTCCCCAGATATTCTCTAGTAACAGCACCATTACATATCCAAAACGGTCGACTGCAAAAATGCCAAATTCGTTTCCTGTCATTTAGAAGGAAAAGGTCGACCGCATACGTACAAAAGGTCGACCCTTTCATCGATTTAAGTCAAATTTGTCGATCTAACCCTAATTTTGAACGACCTAATTGGCAATTTCCAACGACTCCTTCGTGCTCTCCTTCGGCGATTCTTCCCCATTTTTCCTCCATTTCATCAGTTTCGGTCACTTCAATCCTCATCTATCATGACTAGGCGGCATGGAAAGCGAACTCGGCTAGGTAAATCTTCTCAGTCACATTCAGAAGATTTTTCTTCTCGTTTCTTTATCAATACTGGATGCAAGGTCAGATATGAAGAATATTATAAGTTTAGACCTTTGATTTTATCTCGAAAAATCTCTTGGCATTGTTTAGGAAATTTGGATTTAGAGGAAATTTACAGATTGATGGGTTTGTTTAAGTTGTTCGCTTTTAATGGTCCCTATTCAAAAGCTCATATCCGAATGTTTTATTCTAATCTTGAGTATAGTCCAAGACCCTTAAAAGCGATGAGCTTTGTGGATGGAAAGCACATTTATTTAACTCCCAACAACATCAATTCCTTGTTGGATTTTGAGCAAGGGTTTGTATATGAAGAGTTCTATACAAATTCGAGGGATCCGAATTTTATGCGTTCATATGCTAATATATGTTTCTTACAACATATTCTTAAAGATTCCGAGCATGGTTTTTGATCAAACCCAAGGCACAGGATTTAAATGTTAAGGCACGTGTGATCCATCACAGTTTATCGTATTTTAATGGACATGTTGCTCCTCGTTTCCATAGCGCGAAAATTGGAAACGAGTTCTTGCGTCAAATCCTTCGTGACCCCATAAACAACTTCAAATTGAGACCTAAAACCAAGGATCTCAATGTTCGTGCTAGAGTCATCCACCATACCCTCCAACATAATGTTCTTCCATGTGATGGTCATCGCGACCATGTAAGCTATATAGACTTTTACGTTCTTCAATGTATGTACACTGATACCTCCTTCAATTTAAGCTATATCATTGCATACCAAATGGCTGAGGCTGCGAATAGCCACAATCAATCTCTTCCGTTTAACATTTTCCTTTCAAACCTCTTTCGACTATGGGAAATTTCGATCTGCGTCTCTTCAAAGAAACTGGATATCCAGGATATGGATATTTATTCTCCTCAAACCCTTGGTCGTATGGGATTTATGCAAGATCCAAATGATAATTGGATTGTACGACCCGTCAATGCACCTCCCGCCTCTCCAAAAGCTCCCCAACAGGAGCCCTTGGTGCCTATGTTGTCTCTTTCGTCCACGGAGCTCGATCCATCATTCCATCATGAGGCTGGACCCTCATCCTATCATGCGACTGGTCCCTCCTCATCTCATGTGCACTGTGCATCCCTCGCCATATTTATTGCTCGTATGCAATAGGGGTGTTCATGGTACCGGTTCGGTTCAGTTCCATAGTGGAACAGTACCGAACCGGTCGGTACCGGTTTTGATTTCCAAAACCGGTACCAGTCCCATGGAGATCGGGTACCGAACCGATACCAGACCGAAAATTCGGTACCGGTTCAGTACCAAATATATACATATATTTTTTAAATATTATAATAAAATTTTATTTAAAAAATGCAAAAAAAAAAAATCCTAGCCAAATGACATACTCTACCGATGCAGCCACACTTCCATCGACTTTACAAGAAACTACATAATAATCTTCCATAAACATGCAAAATGAATTACCAGAAATTACATGACATAGATCAATCATATGGATTACCAGAAATTACAAGTAATTTAAATTACCAGAAATTTAATTAAACAAACTAAATAAAAATAAGTTTAATCAATCCACATATCCATACGATGGTTCAAGCCTTCAAGGTGGCATGAAGGGAGGCAGAATCTGCTACTTTATCTTCTTTTAGCGAGTTGGTTGCAGAGAGGCTGTCAATTCAACTGGTTAAAGAGAAGGCTGATGGAGATCTGTTACCCCAAGGTGCAACATTGCTCAAGTTCTGGGCATTCTCATATGTCAATATCCTTTGGAGACTTGCAAATCAATGGTCTTGATGCGGGACATATGGATCCTAGATGTGGCAAGTCATACAACCATAGTTTACTTAACTTGGGAAGAGTGATTTGTGTGATACCCTCATTTACATCTTTCTCATCATCCAACCACTCTCCTATTTTCTCTTCCAATTCCTTGCAATCATTGACATTTCCAGGTTGTTGAGGTTGGACAAGAATCCAATATTAAATACTACCTTCATTCTATCACACCCACTGATTTCCAACTCTCGAAGACAAAAAAAGGGTATAGAGAACTAAAGAAACCCTAATTCTCTGTTTCAATTTTCATGACTTCTTTAAACATAAATAACTCTTACTTGAATAACTACGTCATATGTATCTTTCATTGGGTCAATCGACAATGGACATTCCTTGAACTACGCCGGTTAGAAGAAAATCAAAAGATCACTAGCCAAATGAACAACAATCAACAGATTCATCAACAATCAACAGAGAACTATCACAATTCTAAATTCAGAGGACCAACATCACATAAATCAGAACAGAACAGAAATCACAATTAGGGTTCATATACTGACCTAGCTGGCGACGGAAGCCGGAAGGGCCAGATCTGGAGACGGAATCGGGACTGGAGCGCCGGAGACGGAATCGAGACAGGAGCTCGGGACTAGAGCTCAGGACAGGAACTCGGGACTTCAGACTTGAGACAGCAGTGGGAGACGAAGTTGGGAGTCGGGACTGAAGCTCGGGACTCTAGAGCGCCGGCGTCAGAGTGGAGACGAAGGCGGGACTGGAGCTCGCGGGAGTCGGGACTGGAGCTTGCGGGAGTCGGGACTGGAGCTCGCAGGTGCGGGATCATCAGGGACACAGGTGTGAAGCAGTGAAGATGCCCTAAATTTAATCGATCCCCAGCCTTCTCGGTTCTACTGTCGGTACCGGTTCTCAGTACTGAGAACCGAGAACCGAACCGTAAAAATTCGGTTCTGCTAAAACAGAACCGAATTCGATCTGGTACCAAGTAAACCTACACCGAACCGGTACTGAACCGCCGGTTCCGATCCAGTTCTTCGGTACCGGTTCGGTTCTGCACAACCCTAGTATGCAATAAACACTCAATTGGCAATCAAAGTACTTAGTTCAAATAATGTCGCAGCTAGAAATCATGGATAAGCGTATAGATGATATTGCACGTGGTGTGTGGAACATCAGAGCTTCCACTCCATCAGATCATCAAGATATTCCATCGGCTTCCACTCCTCATGACTTGGACGACACTAAGCTTCCCGATGCATAGCCTAGTTGATGATCTTAGAGTTTAAGATTAGATGTTTGTGATTTTTGGAATCAAATTTTTGTAAACAAAACATGGATGTAAACTCTAAGTATGGTTTGTTTGTTTTGGTTATCTAATTTGGACTTGTAACTTAATTTGAATTGCTTAATCTTATATATTTTATCTCAATGTTCTATTCTCAATGATGTGGATCTCTCTCTTATTTCAACTTTGAATTATATGTTTATCGTATATTTGAAACATATTGGTTGGACTAGAATAATTTGAATTGCGTTTACAAGTTCATGTCTGGCATTTTACGGGAGTCTAAAAACAAACATAAACATGACAATTTTTCCTAAAAACCATGCTCTTCTACTCTATTTGTTAATCATTAAGGGGGAGCCTTATATTTTGTTGATTGTCTTCTCCTTCTATTCTTTTTTAATGTGCCAAAAAGAGAGAGACATAGGTTAAGCTGGTATGAAAATGCTTGATAATATGTTACATACATTGAGAGGGAGCATTTTTTAAATCTCTTGCTTTAATATTTCTAATATTAGCTTGGAATTGAAAATAAACAACTTAACATATTTTGTCATCATAAAAAAAAAGAGAGATTGTTAGCCTAAGAGTGTTAGCCTAAGAGCATTATATTTTGATGATGAATAATATTATTGAGTTTTATAAGTTGTTTATTAGTTGAATTTATAATTATCATATTTTACCTCTTAAATTGGAAATACCCTTAATAAGGGTATTGGTAATATCTAATGAATTGTTCTAAGTCCTTGTAGTAAGAATGAATATTCATGTAACTTAGAGGATACGTTTCGTGCAACTCCGAACTATTCTGAGTAAGTTCAGACTACATGCGGACGAGTGAGGACGATCCAGAGTCGTCCGAAGAAGTCCAGGTTTGCGTATCAAGGATGAATCAAGGACGAGCCCCTTCTGCAAAATGTTCGTGCGGACGAGGCATGGATAAATGCGAACGTGATTAGGCGTCTACACCTTCTCAGGATTGCGGACTCCAGATCGTGACTGAGGACGAGAGTTTGCGTCCCCGTCTGAAGTATGTTTTTGTGGACGATATGCGGACGACTGCGGGCGAAGATGAGCCATGTCCGTTTTGAATTTGTAATTTTCAAGGTGCAATTCGGACAATATGCGGACGAAGACGGGCCACGTCTGTTTTGAATCTGTAATTTTCAAGGTACACTGCGGACAAGTTTTTGACGACATGAGGACGCAGTTTCACGTTTGAAGTAGACATTTAGACGAGTGCAAATGCAAAGAGGATGTGATCTCGCGTCCACAAATACCCAATTTTTTGCAACGGCTAGTTTTCAACGGTCGGATGCCGACGAGTTGGAGTTCGCAATCCTGAGAGGGTGCAAACGCCTAATCACGTCTGCGCCTTGTCTGCATGAACATTTTCCAGAAGGGGGCATGAAATCTCGTCCTTGATTCATCCTTGAAACGCAAACCTAGGCTTCTTCAGACGACTCTGGATCGTCCTCACTCGTCTGCATGTAGTCTGAACTTACTCAGCATAGTTCGGAGTTGCACGAAACGTATCCTCTAAGTCCCACAAATATTCCTTCTTACTACAAAAACTTAGAATAATTCATTAGACATTACCAATATCCTTATTAGGGTATTTCCAATTTAAGAACTAAAATATGAGAATTATAAATTCAACTAATAAACAACTCAATAATATTATTCATCATTAAAATATAAATATGTCTAACACTCTTAGGCTAACTGAGGATTCATCCCTCAAACAATGGCACAGAATCATATCATCAATATATATGTACAAGTATCAACAGTAAATCATGTACGGAATGTAAACGTGAAAAAACATACTAATAATAAAAACTAACGTATTGTCGAACAGTTCCCATTAGGTTTTCCGGTGTGATAGCCCACAAAATATAAATTTTGAAAATCATTATGCAATGCAGTGCAGAAAGTATAAAGTTCCCTACCTCGATGGCGACCATAACACGCTTATCGACAAATCCGCTCCACGCACTGTCATAAGCGAAAGGTCGAAACATCTGACACCTCCAGAACCTACAACAAGGCTGGAGTCAACATCCCAACAACATAACAAAGATATCATACAAGTCCTAAACAAGACTAGAATCCAAAATGGTTTCTAGGGACAACACGAGTCTCAACCCAAAAACCAAATCTAGGATTACAACTTGTATATTGGATTAAGTTTAACATCCAAGTTCCAATAAACATAAACAATAAATTGAATATCCCTCATAGTGGCTATCAACAAGAAACTAGATAGAGAATCAAACGCAGAACTGAACCCAATCAGTTGAGCAATAGCTCTCAATGATTTCTATCGGCAAAAACCTAACTCAAGGAATAATCTAATCACCTAAGAATCCACCAACAATAACAGGGCATTATATCCTTAGTTCAATTTTCCAAACAAAATCTCAGTAACTAACGAATCAAACAACATCAGTTTAACCCATGAGAGAAACCACCAACACAGCAAAAGAATAACCCATGGCATCACTAACAACTCTCCTCGGGTTATGCCTTCAACAATTGAACAGCCAATACGTCAAAATTCCCACTATCCATGACAGCAGCCCACAATAGAAATCAACACAACAAAAAAGGGGATCCAACAAAATAGGGAACAAATATGTCATCTAGGACAACAAAATAGGAAGCAACCAACGGAAATTTCCGTCCAAACAACAACCCACTCTAAAATAAAAACAGAAACCAATGATTTAATCTAAGCAGCAAGACAGGATCAAATTTATCAACCCTGAAACGAAATTCCAACATAGCAACATTCAGAAATTTCACTCAACCTGAAATTCATCACCAAAATCCACAGAGCCCCAAAACAGCAGCTAAGTAGAACACTCTCCACGGATTCAACAAAGCCCCAATGTTTCTCCCATACAGTCACAGCCCCTCAACTCAACTGTAGCAGCAAAACAGGAAAAGACATTATTTCTAGTTCTATTTACAGAACCGTGAGCTAAACCAATTCCTTACTACACCGTGATAAATTAAACATAAACATCACAGCAACACTCAAAGGAAATCCATCACTCAATCCAGAACTCAAAGGTTGATCACACTCATCGGGTGTTTTCCATTCAACAGACCAAAAATCTGACTTGGCCAAGAGACCCAAACCAAAATGCAGGACTGGACTCAAACCAAGGACTTAACCTAAACCAGCTACGATTTTCAACCTCCATCAATCAACAGAGAAAAATAAAAAACTACAACTCTGTAAAACAGGGGCAAGTTCAGGGCAAACCGGCCGTAGCCCTAACAAAAACCGCACCAACAAAAATGCAGTAATCATCGACAAGGGAGCAGACAGAATCGAAAACAAGAGAATCCCCGGTAATACTCACCGTGAATCAGAGGAACGTCCGAGCCGGGAAGCCTTAACTTCCCGAGCTCGCAGCTGCCAAAATCAACGTTTCCCGTCGCTCGGCTCCGTGCCATTCCACGATCGAACGCCCAGAACAGCGATTCCTGCCGTCCAGAACGCTCTCAGCCCGCGAATCTCCTCCCCGCGACATCACCCTCTCTCTCGTTCGATTTTCGGTTCGCAGACGAAGAACGGAGAACAGAAGCTTCTTCTGAAATTTTTCCCTTTATTCTTCCCTTAATTATAATTAAAAATTTTTAATTATAATTATATATTAAATAATTTATAATATACAATATATAATCTATTTTAATTTAATTAATTTAGATATCCCATTCAAATTCCGACAAGTTTCAAAGCATCAACCCAAAATAGTTTTTTAGCCAAAATAATTAACCCAAACATTTCCGAAAACAAAATTTTCGCTCAAAAAAACCCAAATTGATTATGTTACTGAAAAACACACATGTCGCCGCTACGTTATAAAATTGGTCAACCTTTCACTTTTAACCAATAAATTCGTGAAAAATTTACACGTACAATTTTAAAATCATTTAAAAATTTTCAGCTTTTACATATCTGGGACGAGAGACATCCGTTTTGGGTCGAGGGTCGCCCGATTTAGGAAGAAGAATGTCCGTTGTGGAATGAGGGACATCCGTCTTAAGAGGAGGGAGTCTGCGCCTTTTAAAAATGCGGGTGTCTTGCACGTGACTCCCTTCAACGTTAATGCCTTTGAAGTCCATCTTGGGCGTCCATTTTGATAGAGGAACGTCTGTCCCTCAATCCAACGATCATGAACTATCGTCCGCAGAAGCCTTTGGGGGATGACCTAAATCCATTCTACCCATCCATTCTGATTGAGAGACGTCAGACCCTCAATCTAATGACCATAAACTATCATCTGCGGGCTCCTTTAGGGGATGGCCTAAATCCATCATGGTCGTCAATTTCGATCAAGGGACGTCTGTTCCTTCATCCAACAGGCAAGACGGACGTCTCCCAATTATTTACTTCCTTCATTGCCAGTTGGATTATCCACTCATCATTGTGGGTCGCACATTGTTGCTGCCTTGGACGACTTCGGTCGACAGTTTTCGACATTAACGAAACTGCGGCGTTAACGTCGACGTATTTTGACGGGAAACGTAATTGCGAGATTGATATTGTTCTTTTTTTATAGTTCAGGGTTTTAATTGTTCACAAATTTTCTTCAAGATTTGCTGTGTTGCAGATTCCAAACTACAAGGTTTATTTTATTAATTTTCCTTAATTATTTATCTTTTTTTGGGTAATTTTTTTCTTAATTACAAAGAATATTTTCAATTGAGAAAATGACAAATCAACCATCGTATTTTGTAATTAATGACAAATCAATCACTGAACAATTTTTACTAACAACGTAAACACTGAATTATAGAAAATGGATGTTACAAATATCGCCGTTACCGAATTTTACAGCGAAGACGCAGCCAACTCACTACAACTCTCTGCAAATTCTAATTTTTAAGCAAAAAATTACAATAATTGAAGTAATGTTACAGAGAAGACAATTATGAGAAGCTCCGGCATGGTTTGGCCTGTCATCAAAAATAATTTCACGTTTTCTGCTTTCCAAACATCTTTTTATAGTAAAAAACAATTCTCTCTCTTCAATTACACCTTCCAATTCTCATCACTATCTTTTTCTTTCTCTTCCTAGTCTATCGTCATCGTCTAGTATTCACCAACATCTCACTTTTTGCAGAATAAATTATTTTTCTACTGCGAAAAGTGATCATTCCATAGCGAAAAGTGATCTTTCTGCCGCAGAACAATAACGTTTCATCGTGACACTATAATTTTTTATTACGAATAATGAAAAGATAATGTTTTGCCATCAAAAAAATAATGTTGTGCAGTAAAATGACAAAAAATTTTAATGAAAAAATGTGATTTTACTGTTTGCTCTATTTTCTATAAATAAAAGGATAAGTTATTAGTAATTGAGATATCATTAATCACAAAATCTGATTGATTATTTGTCATTTTGCCTTTTCAATTTGACTTAGTCATCAGATTATCTTCCTCACCAATATTCCACCCATTCCTTCAAACAGCCAGGGAACGGGGTCAAACAGCAGAAACAGGGGGATTAGATCAGACAAAACATAAAAAAAAATCAAATTTTTTCAATATAATTCTGTATTTCATAACAACAAAATCACCAAGAAAACCACTAATTTTATGGGTATGGATTAAACTACAAAGAATCTCTAAATTCATCATCAAGAACTCGATCGAACCAAACCCTCGACTGGTTCATCAAATCAGGGCTTAATCTGAACATCAAAACGCAAAACTCCATCTCATTGAGGGCGCCATCTCCATCGTAGTCCCCTTCGCTCACCATGCACTGCAGATCTTCATCGCTAAGATCCCGCAGACCCAGCAAGGAAGAATTCCTTTTCAGGCTCTCGAAAGTGATGACCCCTCTATTCCTGTCCATCAGTAAATTAAACCCATTACATAGCTCCTGTATCAACCCTTCCCCGCCCAGCTTTTCCGCCATTAGAGGCAAGAAATCCTCGAACTGCGATTCTCGGATTTGGTTCTTCGCTGCCATTGCTGTAATTCTCGAAAGAGAAAGAGGAGCGTGAGAGAGAGAGTTTGATTGGAAGATTCTGTGAGGGAAGTAACAGAAAGAAAAGGATTTATATAAGAAGAAAGAGGGGTGGTTCGCAGATGGGAAGCCATTGAAGCCAGTAAGGAACAGATAAGGAGGTAACGCCAGTCTGGTCCAAACCGGCTTGTGCTTCTTCTCAGAAGGACCTCAAGGATAAAAACGTCAATGTACAGGTCAAAGAATCGGTCACCGTCAGCTCAGCAGCTTCGTCTCCTCGTGCAAAGACAGAACCGAGTCACCGGCCAATCCTATATAGTTTGAGATAAAAAAAATAGTAAATCTTGCAGAATTTTTATAAATAAATAAAACCTCACCCTATAAAAAATCAACTACGCAAAATACTCTGTGATGTATTTTCATTTAAAATGATAGAAATAAATGTCACATTGTTGTTCAGACACTCAAAAACTTTGCTGTTCGATTGTGTTCAGGGATTTAGAGTTGTTTGATCTCGCAAAAGACGTCCTTATCAATTATATAAGCAGAGTTGAACTAGTTCAAGTTCACATAACAAATGAATGACGTCCTTCGAGTTGAGAAATGATGTCATTTAGCCTTTAGGGACTACCCTCAAAACTAAAACTAACGTCCCTCGATTGAAGAAAGACGTTTGTTGGGGTTTAAACGACTTAGTTTTAAGTCGAGGGACATTCATGTTGGGACGAAGAACGTCCGATTTAGGACGAGAGACATCTGTTTTAGGACGAGAGTCGTCTGATTTGGGACGAGAGACATTCATTGTGGAATGAGAGATGTCCATCTTAATAGGAGGGAGTTTGTGCCTTTTAAACAAGCAAATGTCTTGCTTGTGACCTCTTTTAATGGTAATGTCTTTGAAGTCCATCTTGACCATCCATTCTGATTGAGAAACGTCCGTCTCTCGGTTCAACGCCCATGAATCATCGTCTGCGAGGTTTTTGGGGATGACCTAAATCCATCGTACTTATCCATTGATAAAAGGACCCTTGTCCCTCAATTTAATAATCATAAAGCATCGTCCATGAGTGTTTTTGATGATGACCTAAATTCTTTCGTGACCTTTAATTGGAGGGTCGTTGATCCCTCAATCCAACGGGCATCAGATTATCTTCTTCACCAATATTCCACCCATTCCTTCATGTTAGGAAAATTAGGTTTTATTTATCTTATGTTGTATGAGTATATTAGTCTTTTTACTTTACCTTATTTTGCTATTTAGTTTTCCCTTAAAGTTTGTATATTCATTCTCCCTATTTTTCAAGATATGAAACCCTATCCTCCATATGTCTCTCTCTCTCTCTTTCTCTCTTTGTCTCTTTGGTGATTTGCATAACTTCTCATGACACATTTGAATAGTTTTCATGGTATCAGAGCATAATTCATTCCATGGCTTTCGCAGAGCTAACTTGCCTCAGCCGATTCATCTTTCTTTTGATTTTGTCTCTTAATCGATTGGTAATTCGTCTTTCTATCTTTAATTTATTAGCATGTATATTTTGTGTAACGACCCGTCTTTTAAAACCCCTTTTTCATAAATAAAAACATAGCGGAAATAAAATTTTCCTTTTTAAAACTAGAGCATTCATTCATAAAACCAAATCAGAGTTCTTAAGCGGAATTTAAACATTAGGTTGTACAAGCCAAAATAGGACAACTAAATCAAAACATTTGACCTCAAATGGACTTAATTAAAACAACCATTTTTACTTAGGAGGGCCACAACCACAAGTCTACCTCGCCGGATAACTCGCCTCCTCCACGGGAAACTCCCCTTCGTCAACCTCTGGATAGATTGACTCATAGTTACCTACACCACAAGTAGACACTGTAAGCCCAAAAACAGGCTTAGTAAG
Organism: Begonia loranthoides; assembly: GCA_022433065.1. NCBI lineage: Eukaryota > Viridiplantae > Streptophyta > Magnoliopsida > Cucurbitales > Begoniaceae > Begonia > Begonia loranthoides. The sequence continues at coordinate 24,624,153 of CM039477.1, read as the reverse complement.
GAATGAAAACAAACAATACAATAACACATCAAATGCCTCTCACTCATATGCAATCGGAAGGGTTTCAACCAACCGTCTTTACTTATCGTCATCTTTACTCGAAAAGGATCGAGTGGGGAGATTAGGGAACCCTAGCGGGCAATGGGGGTGAGTTTCGGAATCCAATACCCTAGAGTGGACCATCATTCATTTTGTTTCGTTTCGTTTTGTTTCGTTTCACATAAATCCCATGGGCGGGAACATCTTTCATTTTGTCCACCGATTAAATTCCGACCCATTAACCCGGTCTCTATCTCCCTTTTACATACTTTATTAATTCATTTCGCTCACATCATGAATACCTCCCAAGTGGTGGTATTTCCTAAGGTTGCTAAGACCATGAACTTCATCCTTAAACTCTAACAATTCACATTTATAGGGCAATTCAATGAAAACATAATTAATAGGCATTATGAAACAAGGAACTCAAACCTAGCATGAAATATATAAACGGGATTACTCGATTAAATCTAGCATACGTGCATCCTACATTTTCAATTAACCAAACTTAAAAGCATGGAAAATCTTAGGCAATTTAGGTGCCTTTCTAATCCTAACCAGTCCCAAACTCCGAACGGAGTTGCATGCATAAAACGAGCACAATAGGATGCTAATCAATCCAAGATTTCATGCTATGCTAATTCAATAATCCAAAGACATGCATTTGACTTAAACTTTAGCATTGACAAAGTGGAAACTAGCATTTATGCAACAAAATGAAGGAAACCTAAACAACCAACATATATTCCTACTTTTGGACCTAAACAAGAGGCCATTACTTGTGGTGTAGGGCATTTGGAATGCCAAGACCTATTCCTTACCTTGGTTTTCTTGTGGAAACTCGGAGGTGTAGAAATCCTTTACAATTCTTGTGCAAAAACCTTGACTCCAAGCTTTTTCCTCACACTTTCTCCTCTACCAAAGCACACTTCACCACCACACACTCTCCAGCAGGTTTTTTATCCAAAATGAACTCCAATTTTCGTGGGAGGAGGGCTTTTATTGCAAGGTGCCATTAATTGCATATTTTACTCAAATAAATGGGGTAAAAGTCATCAACCCATCCCCTTCCCCATACCCTAACCCTCCCTAGGCAATTAAAACCCTTAATTTAGGTGCCTAAGGTCGAGTCCATCTTAGGGGGACGATTGAGGGTCAATGCATAAGGGATGGCATGGAGATGGAGTGGTTGACTCACTCAATCCCGCGATTCTGCGATCTTGCGGACGCCAATCATCGTCCTCACTCAGCGTCCGCATAAGGCAAAACAGAGGCAAATCGGACGCTAAAGATGGCGTCCGCATCGTCCGCTTGAACCGTCCGCATCAAGCAGGATAGTCCACAGGCGAACCGGACGCTAAAACTTTCGTCCGCAGCGTCCGCTTGAACCGTCCGCATCAAACAGGATAGTCCAGAGGCGAACCGGACGCAAGAAATGCCGTCCTCCTCGTCCGCGGCGTCCGCAAAAGAGGCAAGTGAGGACGCAGAACTGCGTCCTCTGCGTCCCCAACCCGAGAAATCACAATAAAAACCTAACAAACTACTTCCACACTTACTCTAATTTATAACCACTTATTCCAACACTTAAATTAAACATAACCAACTCCAAAAATGTCATTGATGACCAAAAATGGATCCAATTTACAATAACGAGGAAAATGGAGGAACACGGGTATTACATTTTGTGAAAGAGATAGTTACTATTGCAATGGCCGGTGAAAAAGATGATTCTCTTCAGCCAATAACTCATTTACCACAGAATCAACAGATGGAAGGAAATTACGATGCAAAATTATGCCACAAAGACCTTCAAAATCATCTCAAAGAGCCATTAAAAACTGAACTAAACATTGTTCTTCTCGACGAGCAATATATGGTGCAAATTCCCTTAACTGCACTGATTCTGTAAGGGCTAGTTGGTCCCAAAGATTAGACATAGCAGAATAAAACTCTTGAATATTCATGTTATTTTGTTCAATAGCACGAATATAAATCACTAGACCTGATATTGCTTATGCTATTCATATTGTTAGCCAATTTGTTGCTTCTCCGACTACAGTTCATTGGGCAGCCGTGCTTTGTATTCTTCGGTATCTTAGAGGCACCCAATTTCAGAGTCTACTTTTTCCTTCTACTTCTGCTTTAGAGCTACGTGCCCACTCAGATGCAGATTGAGGTGGTGATCCTTTTAATCGCAAGTCTACTACTGGCTTTTGTATATTTTGGGTGATTCTCTTATTTCTTAAAAGAGCAAAAAACAGGATGTTGTCTCTCGCTCATCTACAGAAGCAAAATATCGTGCAATGACATCTACTACCTCTGAAATTGTTTGGTTGCGTTGGTTACTTGCAGATATGAGTGTTTCTCTTATAGACTCTACTCTCCTGTATTGTGAGAATACTAGTACTATTCAGATTACTCGCAACTCTGTATTTCATGAGCGCACAAAGCATATCGAGATAAATTGTCATTTCACTCGCCATCATTATCAGAATGACACTATTACCTTACTTTTTGTTTCTTCTTCCATGCAAATCGTTGATTTGTTCAACAAGGCACATTCTACTTTACGCTTTCGATTTTTGGTTAGCAAACTCTCGATATTTTCTATTAATACATCGGAGATGTTAAAAAAATTAAATTTTATTTATGTTATATTGTATGAATATATTAGTCTTTTTACTTTATCTTATTGTACTACTTAATTTTTTCTTAAAATTTATATATTCATTCTCCCTATTTTTTAAAATAGAATCCATTTATCTTTCTCTCTTTTATCTCTTTGGTGATTTGCTTTAACTTCTCGTGGATACATTTGAATAGTTTTGATTTCAAACAGCCAGGGAGCGGAGTCAAACACCAGAAACAGAGGGATTACATCAGACAAAAACATAAAAAATCAATTTTTTTCTATATAATTCTGTGTTTCATAACGACAAAATCACCAAGAAAACCACTAATTTTCTGGGTATGGATTAAACTACAAAGAATCTCTAAATTCATCATCAAGAACTCGATCGAACCAAACCCTCGACTGGTTCATCAAATCAGGGCTTAATCTGAACATCAAAACGCAAAACTCCATCTCATTGAGGGCGCCATCTCCATCGTAGTCCCCTTCGCTCAGCATGCACTGCAGATCTTCATCGCTAAGATCCTGCAGACCCAACAAGGAAGAATTCCTTTTCAGACTCTCGAAAGTGATGACCCCTTTATTCCTGTCCATCAATAAATTGAACCCATTGCATAGCTCCTGTATCAACCCTTCCCCGCCCAGCTTTTCCGCCATTAGAGGCAAGAAATCCTCGAACTGCGATTCTCGGACTTGGTTCTTCGCTGCCATTGCTGTAATTCTAGAAAGAGAAAGAGGAGAGCGAGAGAGAGAGTTTGATTGGAAGATTCTGTGAGGGAAGTAACAGAAAGAAAAGGATTTATAGAAGAAGAAAGAGGGGTGTTTCCTAGAAGGGAAGCCATTGAAGCCAACTAAGGAACAGCTAAGAAGGTACTGCCAGTCTGGTCCAAACCGGCTTGTGCTACTTCTCAGAAAGACCTCAAGGGTAGAAACGTCAATTTACAGTTTCAAAGAATCGGTCACCCATCCGCCTAGTAGCTTCGTCTCCTCGTGAAAAGACAGAACCGAGTCACCGGCCGTGACTTGCCATTATATTATTTTCTTTATTATTTATTATAGTTGAATTCAAAATGCCTCATTTGCCCTTTTAGTGGGTATGAACTAATAATCAATCATGTGTTTTTAATGACATTTTTGCTACGAAATATTTTTTTATTTAATTTTGTAAATCTTCTAAAATAATTCTAAATTATCACAACTTATACTAAATTTAATTTAAGAACTATAAAATTACATTAACTGTTTTCTCACACTTAGTTTGATGCCAATTTAATTAGTTTATTAAAGTAGATATTACAATTTTTCAAATAATACAATTTTTTTACGAAAGAAAGGATTTAAATAAATGAATAAATTATAATTTGTAATTAGATAAAAAAAGACTGAGTCTTATTTTAATGGTCAAAGTTCAAAGTCTTTGTATAAAAAACACTCCATCACCATGGATATGGAGGATTACCCACTACAAATTCTTTTGTTAAGATAAGACTTCACTTAATCTTATCCCAAGTATGTATGCATTTATTAATGGGTCAAGCTAAAATAATAGGTTTGAAAATTAAAAAAAAAAAAAAAAGCAAATAAATAAATAAATAATGGGTAGCGCGAAAATGGTAAATGTAGATGTTAGGTCATGAATGATGTAGGCATTTTGTATGGTTGGAGACCAATTAAGGTGGACTTTTTCAACGACCTTCAACAAAATTGGTCAAAAGTGTCTCTTCCAAGTTCTGACCTTTCTTTTATAATTAAGTTGTTTAATTTTAAGGATTAAAATTATGAAATTTGAATTTAATGGGGTGAATTTGTAGGAAATGATGAGAATGTGTTTTCCATAGAATAGTTTTTAAAATCCTAATAATATAATCTTGTTTGTTCACCAACCTTAAATGTAGAGGCATTAAATTTAGGTCCTATAGGGAATAAATGTGCACCGACTTGCTATATCTAAATGCATAACTTGTTTTATAAGATAAGATCGTCAAATTCACTCGATTAATTTTTTATGTGCTTTCGCAAAAATTAATGTAAAATTGTAAGTGATAGAATGATAGCCACAACACATGTTCCATACAATATATTATCTAACCAACTCTGTAACAATATTTACGTTTAGAAGGTTTTCCACAATTGTGTATAAAAGCACCACGCTATTATTGTAGTATGTAAATTTTCCTTGATATAAAAACCAACCACTTTACCTTTGTCAATGTTATGATTGTGAGGGCAATGTGCACTTGAGAGATAAAGAGACAGCTAAGTTCTTGGGGATTTCTTTGTATGACTTAGAATGAGAGAGTAAGAGAAAGTATGGACGAGTACAAATGGGTTGAGATTGAGAGGATGAGCGAGAGAAGTGGTTGGTTTCCTCTCATCCTTTTTGATAACTTGTTCTATGAACACTAGAGTAATATAAGATCAAGTAATTGTGATGATCAACTCAAGAGTTGCACATTTCCATATTTAATGAAAAAAGTGGAGTTGAATAGCTCATAAGTAGATTTACCTTTTTAATTGAATACAATTGTTTGTGGGGAGAATCCTAAGAACAAAGCCATGAGGAAAGTATGAGTCTCAAACTACCACATCAAATCAAACAACATTATAGTGTTATAGATATGATAGTTTTCATGTACCTTTAACTAAACAACACAGTTTAAGATAAAACTCAAAAATAAAATGATAGAAACTTCAATATAAAACGTACACTATTGTAATAGTAGAATGAAGACTCAAACGGTTGTGTTAGATCAATTGAACTAAATTTAATCTGTTCCTTGTGGTTGAATGCATGTTCTTATCTCTTATAAAGATTTTTATTAGTCTTAATCATTTCTAATTTTCTCATTGTATATTGTTTGAATCTTTGTGTATAGAAAAAGAAAAAAAAATGCAAAGATAAAAATAAAAAAAAAAGTCAATTTATACAACACTAATTTAGTGTTAAGCTATTTGAACATAACTAAATTAATGGTTGAAGTGAAAATGACTAAAAATGTTTTGAGTTATTTTTTTACACACTATTTTAGACTAATTCTACCCCTTGAAAAACAATCCTCCTTCTAAAAAGGTTCCTAACTTTTGGTTGAGTTCTACAAGCCATACAAGGATCTAGCAAAGAGATTAATAGCCATGTATTGCTGTAATATTTTAAATAATAAATATGGTTTAAGTTTTTAAAATAATTGTGAAAAATAATATTTGTGTTTTAAGTCAATCTTTTAAAAGTGATTTATCCATTTTAATAACTATAAATTAAGATAATTATTAAATTATATAAAAGTATTAGAATTTAGATAAAGAAATATAGAAGAGCATTAGAAAAAATACATAGTTAAATATCATTATTATTATTATTCAGGGAGGATCCAAAGTCCAAAGTTAGGGTATCAGCGATATATATGATATACCCTAACCTTGGACTAAGTTATCAGAACCTCTTTGAATATTAGATCGTTCGACTAGGCATTTCTGTTAGACCTCCCCTTTAGGTCTTGACATGTTACAATATATTTTGTAATATGTCACGACCCTATATTGTAACATGTCATGATCCAAAGGAGAGACCTAATAGAAACGCCGGGTTGAACGATCTAATCTTTAAAGAAGATCTGATCACTCAACCCAAAGCTAGGATGTCAGTGAAAGATTTGATATACAAACAAGTCCAAAACTCAAATAAATTATTTGGGATTCACAGAGTGATCAACAAGAAGTAAAGATAACATAATAAGAAACAAGAGAAGATATTGCACAGAAAATGAAACCATTCAACACCATATATAAATTTTTATAACCAAGGAAAAGTAAAACCCTCACAGTAAAACAATACTACCGACTACCAAAATCAAATTTGAGAAAAATATGGAGGTCGAGTGTGACGACCCGTCTTATTTAAAATCATTTTTCATTTATTAAAATTCACTATGTAAAAAAATTTTCTTTTTATTTAATAAAAACATACAATAAAATCATTTTGAATAAAAACTTCATCAGAGTTAAAGTGGAAATACACTCGAACTTAAAAGAAATGAATAGTTTTACAAACCATTGTTCGAATTAAATCAATTCAAATAAAACTTTCGTTTATTGTAAGTCATAATCTCGCAGGTCTATTGTAATACCCCGAAAATATATATTTCTCTTTTGGTGATGTAATAATTCTGGATAATCTTAATATATGAATACTTCGTCGAATGATACAATGGTAAACGTATGTTGTGCATGGAAAGTAGAGGGTTAATGTTAAAAAATGACATAAATGTGAAAAACTTAGGAAAAATGCAGAATTGGCGGGTTGCGGACGCCTGGGGACGACACGTCGAGTGACGTGTCTCGTCCGCAACACTGTGGATCTGAGTCCCTGTAGCTTGGGACGCCTGAGGACGGCAATTAGGCGTCCCAGACTGGTTGCCGACGTCGACGGATCAGTGCGGACGACACAGGGAAGCGTCCGATTGAATCTGTCCTAAATTCTGGACACTTTCGGACGATGGGAACGATACATGCAGATGACATGTCGCGTTCGCAAGACATCTGTGGACGGTATGGGCAAAGGCTGGGGACGCATCTTCTCGTCCCAAATCGAATTTCAGACGATGCAGACGAGTACTGCGGATGACTCGACTCGTCCGCAATGTCGGGAAATTCTGAGAAAACCCATTTAAATGTTTTCTCTTTCTTTCGATTTCTTGTTGAAATCAACAAGAAGTCCCCTCCAAACGACCACCTGCAATGTCCAGCTCGTCTTTGGGGGCTGTGGAGGCTTTTCCACATGGAGTCATCCCATTGGACCGTCTCTTTCTTGATTTGAGCAACTGGCAGCTCTTATCTCTACAGCTTGTCTTTTCCCTGCAGTTCTCCCTTTCCATCTCGTCTATAAAAGGTGTGTTGCCCTGAGTAATTTAGCATTTGGCAACTATGAATGAGAGGGTGCTCTGGCTATAAAGAAAGTTGTGAGTGATGAGAGTGTATTGGAAGTTGCTGGGTTAATTGTTGTTGGTGTTCTACCGTGAAGATTGGAAGGTGGAAGTATTGTAGATAAACATTGGTTTCTATTTTGTTGGATCTTGGTGGCTGTCCTGTTTATGCTAAGCTGCTGGAAAGCAAAGGTAAGAATTAGAATTTGTTTTGGCCAATAGTGGCCCTACATTACGGGTTTAAATTCTGGATTTTGCTTGAATTGCTTCAATCTGTGCTTGAGGTTGTATGAGGAACTACTATGAATTGTTTGAACTGGCAATTACTTAACCATTGATTTCAAGTGATAAGTTCAAAGGAATTGTTATGAATTAGTCGTTGATAGTGTTATATTTGAATTAATGAACTGATTTGAAAAGCATGATGAAGTGAGATTTGAGTTGTGGATAGAACTAATTTAATGGAGAGCATGATTAGTAGGGATTCATAGTTGTTTTTATGAAATCTGAATTGGGTGAACTGTTGGAAAAATTGGATTGTCAACTGCTGGAGATCAATGTTAATATAGTCCGCTTAGTATGAATGTTAGTTGCTGTAAGTTGTGAGTATTTGTACATGCTAAACATCACACTTCTTGGTCTTGGGTGGCATTCTAAATTTTCATATTGTTGAACCATGCCTAGACATTTCGTTAGATTTGACCTTAGAACTCGAACTACTATCACTATGATTCATGATCTAAACTCCTGGATATGTCCAACAATTTAATTGGTTGACTTAAATCTGGGAAATTTGTAAAGATGAGATCGAACCCTGTTTTGGATTGAATTTGGGCACACTTTTACCTTGCTCGTAATAGTTAAAAGAATACCTTAAAAACTCTTAATGCTTTGCAAAACTAATGCTAGGAATAAGATGAAAATGACATTAGTTATGTTTTTCTTAAAGTAAGACTCCACATGTTAACTTTAGATTGTGATGCTTTACATTTCCATGAAGTATATTTGTAATAATTGTATTGTTTTCGTGCACTGTTCTTATGATTTATTTTGTAGCATTCATGCATCATCCTAGGGCTTATAAATTTGCTTACATTATGTATGTCATCCTAAAATACGTAAATAGGCGTGTGGGGGTTCGAGTGAATTGTGACTTCCATATAGTAGATTCCTCCCACATAGGGAGTGGTAGGGTTAGAAGTTAGCTACGTGGATTATAGGGTTCACAATTTATCACGTTCTGAAACCCCCAACGTCTTCAACAAAATTGAGGATACCTGCTTGTGGTAACACCCCTGATGAATATATCTCCCCGCCGGAGTGACTGGTTAGGCCACATGACTCTAGGGAGTATTCCACCTTAACCTCTAGGAGAGAAACAGTTCTCTTCTGTAATACATTGTATGTTCATGCATCATTTGCATCGTATAAATTATGATTCTTGCTGGGCGTTAGGCTCACTGTTTTCCCCGTAATGTAGGTGATGAGTTTAATGAAGAATTTATGCCAGTGGAAGAGGAGGCGTTCCAGAAAGATCCCTCGTGTTATCAACCGATTTGACTTGCTGGGTGTGAATCACCTGTTTTGAGAGTTGATAGGTATTTTGAGAGAGGGGTATTTTGGTAATTTTCACTATTAGTATTTTGGGACATTTTTATAATGTAAGAGGGACTTTAGGACTCTTGGTAAAACATTGAACTACATTTGGAACCCTTCTATTATTATTTTGTAATATTTTCGCAATTGATTACTCTGATTTTACGTTCTCTTAAAATGAATTTCAAATAATGAATAAATAAATCGAGCGAAAAATTTTATGACGTATTTTAAATTAAGGAAAATGGTTTTTAAATTAACGGGGCGTTACATCTATTTGGCCGGATAACTCAAATCCTCCACGGGGAATGCTTTTTCCTCCACTCCCGGAATTATCATTTCTTAACCTTCACCTACACCACAAATAAACTGTAAGCCCAAAGGTTTAGTAAGGAATTGAGATATGCAATATGAATGCCTCTAACTCATTATGTCGGAATGGGATCCGCCCCAAACCGCTCTTTACTCTCAGTTACATATATTATGAACTTGTAGATTGAGTTAGGAGATTGGAGATTCCTGGAGGGGAGATGGCCGCTAGTTAGCATCTATCTCCTTGTTGGTAGATCGATTCTCGTGACCTGATAGGGAAGGGTCATAAATTAGACTCCACCGGTTAGATCTGAACCATGTTCCCCAACCTCCAATTCCCTTACTTTATTTTCTTTCAATCGTTTTCTTCTCACAATGAATATCAACCCATTTATGGTATTTCTTAGGATTTTTATTACCCTGAATGCATGTCAATGCAATAGGAATAATATATCCACAAAGTATCATCCATTCAACCAATTCACAAATCTATACTACCAATAATTTCAAGAATATCGAAGGAATAAACTATGGGAACCAAATCATGAAATTTCAGCAACTAAACTATCAAGCATAAATTAATGGATTACTAGAGAATTAATTAGACTATGAACATCAAAATAAGAAAAGCTGACAACAATTATAATAGCGAATTAATGTACTCCGACCTAGCAGAAATTGACTGTACAATAAATTGAACGACAATTAGACATGCTAACGTGCTTCAGTAATTGACAGAAATTAACAGCGTACAATAGTGAATAAACAATGACATAAACAGTTTATCATGCTTCGAATTAAGACTAAAAGAGAACGAATAAAATGTACATCATACTTTGCTGATAGTAAAATAACAAAGCTTAATAGCAAATAAGAACGTGCAATGTATTTTGAATATCGATAGTAAAATATGAATCGTAACAGCAATTGAAAACGAGTATACATGCTTTACAATTAGACATGCTTTATAGTCGACAGTGAAGGCCAATTATGACAGTGAAATAAAACGAACATACAGACTTGGATTTGATAGCAAAATATGAAGTATAACAGCAAATTAAAACGAGCATACTTGTATTATAATTCAATAGAAATTTACGAAGCATAACAGTGAGTTAGAACTAACATACGAGTTTTGAACATTGACAGCGAATGCTAAACATAACAGTGAATTAAAATGAGCTTTCTACGATTTAAACATACTAGAGTTGACAGTAGAACAACAGTTAATTCGATAGAAATTAGAACGAGTTAACATGCTTTATGAATCGACAGAATTAATAATACACAACAGCGAAATAAACATGTATACATGATATAAATTTTGACAGAAACTTAAGAAATAAGACAGTGATTAAGAATATGCATACATGCTTCATAACTAAATAAAAACTAACAACAATTTCATACAACGGTCTTAACCAATCCTAACCAACGATTTTACTACATATAAGAGATAGATATGAAATTAAAACACAAATAGCATAGAGATTAATCAATTAAACATTTAATAATTAAACTACAATAGATGGATGATTCAATATAAACTATGATCATTCAATAAAATTCAAGAACCAAATGGAAACCAAATATTGTTTCAAGAATGAGAAGTCTATAAATCAAATAAGAGTAATCAAGATATAACAAAGTATTTAGCAATTGCATTATCATTCTTTTATCTTCATTAGGTATGTCTCTATACTAATTCTTCATAAGTCTATGTGTCAAATACATAATAATTTATACAACCCAAGCATTACCAAGAGTCAAAATCTATAGAATTCAAACAAGAAAAATTGCACAGAATCCAAACAAAGAAGCAAACATGACTCTACTTGTGGTGTAGGGCCTCCATTGGTTAAGACTCTACTCAATTCTTACCAAAAATTTTGAGATAACCCTTGCTCAACCAAGAATTCGGCAGCAAAATCTCCAAACACATAATTTCACTCTCTTCCTTTCTCTCTCAAGTTAAGAATCTAAAAATGATAAAGCTCCAGCACTCCCTCACTCTCTTAACACTCCAATTACTCAGTAAGATTCGTGGATTAATAAATCATTCAATCATAAACCTCACTTTTCATAAAACAATTTAGAAAACCTAAAAACTCATACCTCAATCCATCAATTAATCCACTAAGGCCATTAATAAATCCCAAAGCAGCTGGAGGTGACTGAACATGGCATGGGGAAAGGTTGGTAGTCAAATGAGTGGAGAGAAAATGAGTTGAAATGACAAAATGACAGCTTAAAAGTAGATTCCTTGCCAATCTGGGAGAATTCGGACTCCCCTACACTATGCTGTCTGCATCCGCCTGCGTCTGAATAGTTAACATACACAGGCAGAAATGCTTTTTTGGACGCCAAGTTTCGTCCGCAATGTCGTCCACTATCGTCTGAAAAGACACAATTTTTAGACAGATTCAAAGTCTTGTCGTCCAAAAACACAGATTTTGAACAGATTCAAATCTGTGTCGTCCGTCTGGGTCCTCTTGTATCCGCCATCGTTCGAAAACTCGCGGAGGATGAATTGGGACGCAAAATCTCATCCCAAAACTCAGGGGCAATTTGAAATACGTTTTCGGACATGACTCTCCACCTCCGCATGTGTCCGCGTGCATCCGAAAACGCTAAATTTATGTTGAAGCACATTTTGGACGGGAGATAACATCCGACTGCAGCCTAAAACCCACTTTCCACAATCTATACTTAATTTCCTCTATATAAATTACACCCAAATATTTTTCATACATTTATGTGGTATAATTTTGATAAATATCGTCTCGTAACATAATGTATTTAGTTTTGCAAAATCCATAATATTATTAAGACGAAAAATAATGGGGTATTACATCGAGGGATGAGCTACCAACTTAGTAAGGAAATCTATATTATATGCAGTACATGAGAAAACTAGTTTTATTTTTCATTCCAAAACCATGATCAAATGATATGCCATACATAGATTTAAAATCCTTTCCTATTCATTTTTAAGTAAAATCGGCCTACTGGCCACTAACGAAATGATCAAAACATATTGTATACATAGACAACTAATATCAAAATAAACATTGCCATATTTCCATAATAAAATAGTTCCCAGTGAAAAGAGATGATCACACAAGGACTCCTTTGAACATGCTCATACAAAAGTGGAGACTATTTTCGGGAAGCACCTCATGAGTTAAAAAAGAGTAGTGACGTCGAGCAAGGCTTAGCGACAACACAACTCGAAATTGCAAAGTCTGTGACGGTGATCCGAAGATCCAACCACATCACCTGGGTTGTCGACGAGTAAGGCTTAGCATTGACACAACCCAAAATTGCAAAATCTGTGACGACGATATGAAGATCTAGCCATGTCACCTAGGTTGCTGGCAAGAAAGGCTCAGCGATGACACAACCCAAAATCGCAGAATTTGTGATAGCGGTCTGAAGATCAAGCCATGTCACCTATGTTGCAAGTGAGCAAGGCTGAATGACGACACAACCTGAAATTGTAGAGTCTGTAATGGCGATCCAAAAATCTAGTCACGTCACTTGGGTTTCTGGCGAGCAAGGCTCAGCTACGACACAATCCCCAAATCAACCCAAAAAATGACTAAACACCCTGGCAAGGATTCAAAACCTAAGAAGCGTATCATCATCGTTCTATTACCCATTTACATTAGGGATTCGAAACCCAAGGACATGTCATCAATGCCATATTCTTATTTTCACAATCAAACAAACAACATCACACAGTAGAAGGCATTCACGGATAATTGCCTATCGTTGACTTGGCTATGGGGCCCTCTTACAATCCAAGACAACAAAGATTTATCATGCACATACTATCATATAAAGCAAACAAATCAAAATCTCATGCACTCACATGGAAATAATGTAAAACAATGTAAATATATGTAAAAATAGACGTGCTGTCCAACAGGGCTCGTCAAATTTTTATATGTGGCAACATAAAAAATAATAGTTTGAAAACCATAATGCAATGTAGTACAGTATAAAAATCTCTAGCTCAATGACGATAGAAGCCTAGTAGACCAGCTGCACATGCCGTCATAAATAGGCACCACATCGGGGATATCATCAAAACCTAAAATAAAATCGATGTCAAAACCCCGAATCAACACTAGGGACAAAACATGAGTCTCAAATCGGAAATCAAAAACAGAATAGAAGAACTGATACAAGACTTCTTGGCTTGAAACAACAAGTACCCACACCGACTTGAACAAATTAGCAGTTGAGGATACACAATTAGAATCAATCGAATACAACTAAGATCAATTGGGACCACCCAGTGATCACAAGACACGACAAAGACCAACTGAGACCACCTAGTAGTCGACAAAACACGACGAAGGTCAATTGGGACCTCATAGTGGTCAAAAGACAAAGTCGGGATCGCCCAACCACAATAGCGGTCGACCAGGCTCGAGCAGTGATTGACTGGATACTGCAATAGACGCTCCGCGTAGACAACCCACACTCCCTTAGATGTTTGTAATGGCCCAAATATCCAATGCATATGCTCGCTCTTCCGCGGACGTCTTGCACTACCACAGACATACGGATTAGACCTCCATGCTCCCGCGAACGTCCAAAAATGCAAGCATGCGGTCGACCAGACATAGGCTACCAAGAATATAAGCATTTGACCAACCTTCCGGTGGACCAAACCCAACAAACGGTCGACCAGACACAAGCCATTCTGAACAAGGAGCCTCTCGGCCAAAGCTGTGGTCGACTGGACCCAACCACTGGTTGATTGAGGAAATCTTTCTAGTGAAGAACCAACGAGAAAACCTACATTTCTTCTCCGATTCACGCCCCAAATTGGCATAAAACCCTGTAAAAACTCTAAATTAACTATAATAACACAAAAATAACCTAATGATTCAAGTTTTCAAGCTCGAATCCAAAGCTAACAAAACAAAAACTTCAAATGGAAAAATGAGGTTAGAAAACTACTTACCCGCAAAGGTTCTTCACAAAAGCTAGAGATCGAGAGGTCATTAATATGATCTTACCATCGAAAACCCACCACCCACCACACACCACATGGGTCATCACCCTCACTCACCCTCTCTCTCACCCGCTTGACAACCATGAAAGAAAGGAAAGAAACCTCCTTCCTTCCTACCCAAAATAAATCAATTTAATTTTTTTATTTTATTTAAATTAATAAATTTAAATATTAAACAAAATCCTTAAATCATAACTTGACAAGTCTCAACAAAACTCGAAGGTTTAGTTAAGATAGCATGAACTTACCGAGCATAATCTTATAGCTACGAGCCGCAGGAAAACATAAAATGCTTCAATTAACCATTGAATGAAACTCGTACACATGGCCGAAGACCCACGACACGCGACAAAGACTTGGTCAATGCAAAACAATTTGACTGAAACTAAAGTGAAAAATTTACTCATAAAAATATAAAATTAAAAAATTACAGATTTTACATAATTATTCCATGATATTAGGAAAACAAATCTCAAAATTATATATTTTTTCAACTTGTCAAAATCATTGTAGCTTTCTAAAAAAAAATTGAAAATTTTTGTTTTATAAAAACTAAAATAGAATTTAAATTCTCAAATAAGCATTTTTAACCTTTCTAACAATAACCTCAAACGGAGCTTAAATCTCTTGCTCCTCCAACATTATAATATTTGATAGATCGCCTCAAAAGATGTAGTGACCACAAATTTTCAGAAATGTAATGACGTTAATATTAAAGAAGGAATTGGGTTTAAGTGTATATATATATATATACACACACATGTTTGTAAATATATATGTAAAGGATATTAATAAAATTAAAAATAAAGAAATAGAATAAATAGATTAAGATAGATACAGGTTAGAACGGAAAAGCGGATACACAGTGAATTGGAAATGTTGTATAAGATTTAATAGACGTCGTCGTTTGGAGGAGAAGTTTGCTATTAATGAATTTTCAAAGGATGGTATTAGCGGGAGCATACACATCCATAGGGGGAAGAGATTCGCATACAAAACAGTGTTCTTTTGGATGAAAGAAATGATTAAGGATGAGCGGTTTATGTAACGATTGTTGGATAGAGCTAAGAAACGACTGAAATCAAAGATGGAGAAAGGTATGGGGATGGTAGAACAAAATAAAGTGTGGGTGAAATGAGAGTCGTTAGATTTAATGCAAGGAGGAGTTTATAGCTATTGGATTAAGAAGGTGGAAGAAAAAGATGCTCCCGTGGAAGATAAATACTTTGTAGTGTGAGAGAGAATAACCGTTGGATTAAACGAGAGGACGGAGTGTGTGTCATTAGATTAAGTAAAAGATGCTTCCAGGGGTGAAGAAATATTCTATGCGAGAGAGAGAAGGATTGTTGGATTGATGAGGCAGACGAGACAAGAACCGTTGGATCAAGAAAAGATACTTCCGTGGAAAGGAGCATGTCCACAGAAGAAAGGGAGTGAACAAATGAAAATAATGATTGTTGGATGGAAAGCGTGTATAAAAGATAGACTGTTGGATGGTTTAAGCTGAAAGGAAAGATTTTGTAGTGGAAAGAAAAGTTTCCATTGCAAAAGAAAAAGAAGCAATTGTGAAAAAATTGGAGGAATAAATATTGTCATTTAGGTTGGCATTCGTGGAAGGGAACATGTCCACGAATAAAAAAGAACATCGTCATTTGTGCTAAGGAAGGTGTCCGCGATAGCAAACATGTTCGCAAAAGGAAATCTTCGTGATGAGACAACGTCATTTTAAAGAGAAGATGTGGGAGAGTTAAGTATCCACAGAAACGAACACGTCTATGGTGGAATAAACAAAGATAGGAACGCGTCCTGAAATATGACATGACATAAAATGATTGGGTTAATGGGACGAATATTCACTGAGAACGTTCTTGGTGGACATGAATGTGTCTGTTGTGGCAGCCTATACTTTTGCGTACGAGGTATTAGCGATTTTAAAAGTTGAACGATGTGTCACCCGATTGACGATTGAGGCATTACCTGCTATTTCACTGCAGAGTAAGCACGCATTGAAGAAAAATGAAAATGGATGACTCTCTGCTGAAGAGCCGCAATTGATCGTCAAGCTTGGATGTATCGAGATGCACTCGGGTTAAAAAGGGGAAGAACCGAGGATATATTTTATGTTTGCTGAGAGAAGAAATTGGAGAAAAGAATTCGCCTATGCTAACCGAGAGGATTTTGACTCAACAAAGTCAATAATTTTGTAGAGTGTGTTACTAAAAAATCCAGGAAAGTAGAAATGCCTATGTTTCGCTAATCAGCCTACACCACAAGGTGCTAAGAGACTGTTTGATTTTTGTTTGTTGTTTTTACCTTTAGTGTCTCGAGGATGTTATATTCTATTTTTGAGCTAGATTATGATGCTCGATATGTTGAGATTACTTTTATTTAACTCGAGGATATGTGGTTCTACTATTTATGTTGATAAACATAGATTTCTGTTTTCAATAAAAGCATGATGTATAAGAATTTTGCTGTATGTGAGAATTGACATGATATTCTCTTTTTACTGTTAAATGTTGTTTTACTCAAGGTTATGCTAAATTATAGTATATTTGTTTATTTTAATGCACTGTTTCACATGTAAGAAAAATAAAAGAATAAATAAGATAAGAAAATGAGTTTGAAGGAAAAATTATTCCGAAAGGGATCCAAGGGGTGTAGAGACCTATTAGTTTACCTTTGATCAATGTCGGCACAGATTGGTTGATGTCGGTCGCTGTACATTGATGTATACAACAACTAACAGAGGACTCGATTAATGTTTTGTCTATCTCCCAAAGTTGTGAAATTTTCCCACTGTCAGATCTACTCATTCTTGAAAAGATAAAAAAAATGCACCATAAAGAGATGAAAGATGAAAGGAATTGATATTTTATTATATCTTGCATATGTATAGTGAAACTGTCCTAAGCTGTTATTATAGTTGTTGTGAAATTTGAAAGCTGATAGATGGATGAAAGTTAAGAACGTTACGTAACTGATGAATTTAGTTTTCTATTTATTGAGCATTAAACTCATTAATTTAAATATTGTGGTGTGGGAGTTGAAGTTAATGGTGATGATCTTGTTAATAAAGCAGTGAAGATGAGTTCTCATGAGGGAGAATTTGAGGTTATCTAGTGATATTGACCTATGGACATTTTGCATTATTTGATATGTTTTCCGCTAGTAAATTAATAATTCAAGACTTTATCATTATACGTTTTAGCAAAAAGATTAAAAAAACAGAGTTTAAAATTTTGAGTCATTACAAAAGATCTTGTGCTTCACTTTCTAATGATACTTGATATTGAGTTGGCTCTACAATTTCTACCTTACTCTAGGAAAATAAGGATTATCAAACGACTAAAATTGTCTCACTATGAGTCTCAAACGCTCGAGAGAAAACTTATTTTTTGAGCTTTGTCGAATCGTGACCATGTCTTAAAACCAGTTTGATCATCATATTTCAATGGATACACGTGTGGTTCCATAACTATTTGTAACACAACATTCATACATACATTCAAACCATGGATACATGCATATACATGAATAAATACAAGACGATCTGTTTCCAAGGTAATTACGACAATGTTTTCAGTGTCGTCCAAAAAAAACATAAAGCGTAAATATAACCAAAATGAATCCCTATTTTCAAGAAAGGTGTCCAAAGGATCCTTCAATTCCATGCAACTTCCAGGAAGGAGAAGCTCTGCACATAACACCAGAGAAAAACAAATCAACTAATGTCCACCAATCAATCATATATCCCACAATTTCCGTACCCAAGCATTAATTCGAATCTCTCATTTTTCCCCTTGTTCGCTTAAACTTTCTTTCTGTCCCTAGATCTCTCTCTCTCGTCTCTCTCAAGCATTATACATGGCTTTTGACACTCAGAATCTGGAGTTTGAGGATCATTTTCCATCAATGATTGATAATTTAGGAGCAGAAAGGTTCATGGACGAGCTTTGTGCTGGGTTTCAGGTACTGATGGATGTCGAGAAAGGCGTGATCACGCAGGAGAGCTTGAGGAGGGGCAGTGCATTGCTGGGATTGGAGGAGATGGAAGAGGAAGAGGTGGTGGCGATGGTGAAGGAAGGAGACATTGATGGAGATGGGGTTTTGAGTTTAATGGAGTTTTGTGTTCTCATGTTTAGGTTGAGTCCTGCTTTAATGGATAGATCTAAACAGTGCTGTGTTTATGGATTTCATCCTTTTTAAGTTCTTTCCAATCCCACTTTCTAGGGTTCTTGATCAATTACAGTAATTAATCAATAAAAGTTAGGGTTCTTGATTATGCAATCAAATTTCGATCCATATTTGTGAATTCATTTTGTTTTTCTCAAGATTTTGTTCCAATTAGAGCTTCACGTGTGTGTGCTTGATAAAAACAAAAGCCAAAAAATGGTAATTTTTAATAATAGATGTAAGATGAAACAAAAACAACAACAAAAAAATGGAAAAAAGAACACAGAAATTTGTTTTGAAATATTTAGGAGAAAAAAATTAGTAGAGAGAGTGAATATTCACTTGGTTGAAAAATCGAATACAAGACAAGATTAATGCGATTATTGAAGAATATAAAGAAAACCATATTATATCTCATTATAAATAAAGTCCATGTTATAATTGGGGACATATCAGCTTGTTTCCTTTATTATTGTCACTGTTTCTTTATAGGGTTTCTAAGTGAACTCTAGTAATAAAACGATGGAAAATTAACAAAACAATCACTGTACTATGAGATCAATGATAAGATAATCATTAAACAATTTTTGCTAACAACTTAAATATTGAACTATGAAAAATTGACGATGCAAATATCTTCGTTACCTGTTGAAAGAAACATTAACGTGAAGACGATGCCAAATCTCTAAAACTCTTTGCAAATTTTAATTTTACTTCAGTTTTATGCTAAAATTGCAATAATTGAAACCATCTTACCGCGAAGACGATTCTGGGAAGGTTTGCCATGGTCTTCTCATCATTGAAAACAATTCCAACATTTTCAGTGTTCCGAATATATTCTCGTTCTTGAAAACAATTTCCCTCTTCTTGATTTCACCATCCAATTCTCATCATCATTTTCTCATTTCTCTTCTTGGTTAATCGTCATATGTGCAGTGTTCATCACAAATGTCTAACTTTTCGCTGCGGAAAGTAGTATTTCCGTTGTAGAAAATAATATTTCTTTTGCGGAAAGTAATATTTTAAATCTGTTTAGTGAAAAAATAACATTCTGTCGTGGAAAGACAATATTCTACCGTGAAATAACAATGTTCCGCTAGGAAAGACAACGTTATTGAACAGAAAACATAAGCACAATATTTACTTTGTGTATTTTTATAGTTCAGTGTTTAAGCTGTTAATAAAAATTGTTCAATGGTTAACTTATTATTTATTTCATAGTATAGTGATTTTTTTTGTTAATTTCTCCAAAAAAATTTAAAAGTGTCACATAACTCTTGTGGTAGGTTGTTTAAGTCTTGATGTAGGTCACATGGTTCGGCTGCGCCCCAAAAAATGTTCAATGAGAGTATTAATTATTTGTTTACTTTTATTTATAATTTATTTTTCGTTCTCACAAGTATGGACAAGCAAAAATTTAGTGATTAATTACAAATATATAGACACACACATATGCCACTCATGTTATAGTTTGATCATAAAGCAAATAATATTATACTAGCAAAATAAGTTTTTAGTAATATTCTCATAACTAAGACTCGTTTAGATGTGTGACCGACAGAGATATCAGACTATAAAAAGAAGTGATTGTGACAACTTATCCTGTTGTGAGTCAGTGTGACAAAAAATTAAGATAAATTCTAAAGGTTAAACTCATAGTAGGTGGACTCACAATCTCACAAACTTTGTGTGGCTAATGTGGTTGAAGTAAGTAAGATGCATCTTCAAATTAGTATATTCAAATTAGTATAGCATGTTTTAAGGTAAAATATAAGAATAAAATAGTATGAGTTTAAGCTAAAACAAGATAATATTCCATGGGCCAGATGGATTTTTATAGATTTAAGAGATTTTATATTTTAATTTTATAGTAATGATCTACTATTTTAGTTACTTATAATTTAGTATACTTATTATATTAATTAATAAATGATTTTTTGAGTACATGATTAGTTAAGGTGTACATCCAACATTATTCATGTATAAAGTGTCATTACCACAATATAAATAGTTTTGTAGTGTCTAGTTCTCTTGGAGGTCTCCTTGCCAACACTGATCCAGGCCAATTGGAATATTTACAAAGTTCATATAACTAATAAGATTTTGAAGGAAATACATAACTTGGACATAGAAGGTGGCTGAAATGAGAAAAATTGAGAGAATGTTATTCTTGAGATGAAGCCATAAAAAAAAGCTCAATGCAAGTTATCCCACGAAAGCATTCATTATACATCATATCACAACCGAAGGTGAGTCAAAACAGAAACATTTGGTTGAATGACCAGATTCTTTAAAAGAATCCGATCGTTCAGCCAAACCATGGCTCATGTTTTAAAATAAAATAGAACAACACCATATATGAATTATACAAACTGCAACAAAAATAAAGAAATAGAAATCCTCACCAAAGGAAAGTAATTCTAGGGTGCTTTTATATATATGTATGTATTTTTTTTTTGCTCGGTCGACCTTGGCTCAATCCAAGGTAGGCTTACGAGCCTAAAAACTGTTCTCGACTCAACCCGCTTCTTTGGACTAAGTGAGTGTGTAACACCCGAGAAAAGTAAATATTATTGAGTAGAAAAAAAATTGGAATGTTAAAAGAAAAATAAAGTGAAAAGTTATAAAGATTTAAAAGTTAGTGTGGCCATGGATTTATGAGAAGAAAAATATCTACAGTAGCTAGGCAATATAAAATGACATCTTATTAAGAGAATGAATGTTCATTGCAGAGAAAGGTGTTTGGGAAATAAGGAACGATTTCATTTGGACAAAGGAAATGTTTAAGAAATGGGAGAGAGTGATATGACAACTTTTGGATAAAGTCAAATAACGGTTGAGATTAAAGAGGGTGTAGGACACGTTCCCAGCCAAAGAAAAAGAAGTGCGGTAGAAAGGAATATCGTTGGATTAAATGAATATAAGAGTTGATAACCATTGGATTAGGAGGAATAAAAAAGATGCTTCTGCGGAAAGATGCCACGCATGAGAGAAAAATGTCAAGCGAGAGGAAGATTGACTTTCAGATTAAATTATAAGATGAAACGAGAATCATTAGATTAGGGGAAATATGTTCCTATAGACAGGAAAGATTCTGTGTTGAAGAAAAGTGGTTGCGCCTAATGGAAAACATTGTCATTTTAGGCTAAACAAACGTGTTCACGGTAGCGAACATTTCCCCTGTAGCGTAATATTAGGATGAAACGTCACCTCTTTGTATAAGGGGCATGCGCTGAATAGTGGAACCACAAGAGTGTTAGCATCTACGAAAAGAGTAAGCCTCCGCTGATGCTGTGATAGGTGTATTTGTAGTAATGAAGGCGTCCGTAGAAGGAGAATAAATGATAAAATGTCATCGTTTGGAATAAGTATCAGTTACAAGTAAATGTCTACGGATGGGAATGTTTCATCGACGAACAGTGAAAGTGCAAGAGCGCATGTATCCGCAGAATTACATGGCGATTATTGATTGGCAGATCAATTGAATATTTTCATAAATGATTCTCTACGAACTCAAATGTATCCGCAACGGACACTTTGGCGTTTGTGAATGTGCAAAAATCCACAATAGAGGATTATTTAGAAATCTGTTCTCAAGATTAATGAAGAATTGATAAGACGATTACGATCCACCAATTACAATAGATTGAGAGGACAATATTGCTTACAATTTTCATCACAAGTAAACTTCGCATCCGATCGTAATTGGTGGAGAAGATGACTCACGGGTAAATCACCACCTTGAACTTCTGTAAATAAAGGGGTTTGGCTATTCAAAATGAAAACAAGTGAGCCATGGATTTCAGTTCCTCTTTAAAGTGAAAAATACTCTTTGAAGGTTAGTGATATTCTATTTTTAAGTTTAAGTAAACTATAACTTTAAGTAGTAATGAAATAAGGAAATTCTAAGGCGCTGTGAATGATTTATGGGAAAATAATGAAATTGGATTTTCGTATTCTAAGGTTAAGATTATGTCATGCTGATAATAAGAAATGGAAAGAATTCTCAAAATTAAAGTGATGTATATATGGGTTAAAGGCTGAGAAAAATGGAGTAGGTTATGTGTTAGTGGCACCAACCTATCTGAATATCTTCCAAATACTAAATTGTTTTGATATGTTATTATGGACAATTTAATGAAACTTTGGGCACTAGAATCAAGACAATCATATATGTATAATACAAGTTATGAATTGTGGAAGTTTATGGTAAAGACATGAGGCAAAAATGATTATTGACAATAATAATGCCTTATTTTGGACGATATAAGCAATACAAAGGTGGTTGAATTTATAAGCTAACTTAACATAATTACTTGAGGAAACTTGAAATTCAAGAATAAGCCAAAGTGATGGATGTCTAATATAGATACCAACAAGTATTGTGACATGATTTTGGTTCTTCAACTCAAGGAGATAAATCAAATAATTGCTAAGACTCCAAAGTAAGTAATAACTGCATGTACTTGGCCTAACGGCCTATGACACAAATTGCTAGGATTTATGTGATATAATAATTGTGACTGTTTTGTTGATCATGATGTGTTATATTGTGTTGATAGTACAGATGATTACGATAATATGTTATTCAAGGATGTGAAATGTTATTATAGCTTGAGGTTATGCTATGATATACATTCATATTCATGTATCATATTTTTCAAGAAAATAATGAAAATATTTTACATGCATATGTTTTCATTAAGAAAGATGAGAAAGAAATTGAAAGTACGTAAGAAGCTTTAGTGATCTGGTACCACTGGAGCTTTGGGTGATTAATGCCCTAATTGGAGCTTTAGCGGGGTTGTCCCCCAATGATTTTTAGCTTTGATGTCGTGTCCCAATGACAAGAAGAAAAGAAAGAAAAAATTGAAAAGCAAATGTTTTATGAAATGTGCGTATCATGTTTATATCATTAATTACTTACTGAGCGTTATGCTCATAAATGAATCTTGTGATTTAGGTAAAGTCACATGAAGAGACTGATAATGGAGGACCACGTAGTTAATGGTACATACTTATGAAGAGTGTCTGAAGTTGTTAGGACAAATTTGACTTTTGGATATTATATATTTTGTAAAAAAAAAAACTAAAATTGATATAATAATAATTGATTAATGTCTTGATAAAGATATGATTTACAATTTGATTATTGTTATAAAAGTTAAAGAGAAAAGTCTTCCGCTATGCAAAAGATTTGGAAGAAAAGAAAAAAAAAATTGTAATTAACAAAGACAAATGGGAAAAGAAAGTTGGGGTGTAATAGAATGGGTTGGCAAGTCAGCCTTGTCATGATCCAGAACCAGACCTAATAATAGAAACATTAAGTCAAAAGACTTGATTCTTGGAGAGAAGCCGATCACTAAGTCCAAGATTAGAATATCAGCTGAAGATTTAACATAAAAAGCTTAAAATCCCCGGAGATGGACCAAAATCTATAGAGTAATCAACAAATTACAAATAGTGTAATAATAAAGTGAGGGAAAAATAGTGTACAAGAAATTGAAACCATTCAATACCATGCAACAAACTTTACAAAACTAATAAAAAAAATGAATCCTTACCTCGAACACGATAGCAATCCACCACAAGTTGAACTTGGGAAAAATGGGGGGTCGTTAGGGTGAGTGGCTAACTTAATAAGAAAATCTATATTATGTGCAGTGTATGAGAAAACTAATTTTACCTCTCATTTCAAAACCACGATTAAAAGAAATGTCATGTATAGATTTAAAATCCATTTTTTCCTTTTTAACAAAACAGGCTCCAAGCTATTGATGGATAATGATCAAAATCTTGCTATATACATAGACAAATACAATCAAAATAGGTCGACATTGCACTTTATTCAAAAACAACATCAGTGAAAAAGGAGAGTCAAATAAGGATCCCTCCAACACATCATCATAGAATTACGGTAATTTGAAGACTAGAAAACACTTCATGAGATAGAAGGAAATGAAAAGATAATCACAATTCGAAGACTTAGCAGCGTCACATGGATTGTTGGCGATCCGAAAACTAGGCAACGACTGAACCTATAAAATCAATGACAAAGGGTTGTCGACGATTCGAATACTAGGCAACGACACAACTCATAAAATCAACAACAAAAGGGTTGCTGATGATCCCAAGACTAGGCAGCGACACAACCCGTAAAATCAACAATAAAGGTTTGCCGACCATGTGAAGACCAAACATCAACACAACTCATTAAATCAACAACAAAGGGTTACCAGTGATATGAAGATTAGACACCGACACAACCCATAAAATCAAGAGAAATGACTAAATACCCTGGCCAAGTTTAGAGATTCAAAACGTAAAGAATGCATCATCAATACCTTATTACTCATTTACTACAGAGATTTAAAATCTAAGCCCTATTACCCATGTAGCGAACAAATAAACAATTATGTAGTAGAAGGTGTTCATAGACAACTGTCTCCCATTGTTTTGATTGTGGGGGCCCTAATACAATCCATTTAATAGTGTGCCATTTGACGGTATGTTCCCAGTTAGATTTTGTTTTTCATCTTCAAAACCAAGAACAGAGGTTGCTTAAAAATTCAATATTCACACCCAAATTTGCACAATGCAGAATGAAACCAAAATAAAAGTTTGGATTTTTACCTTCTACTCTCCCCGATTTTCCGACTACGGGAGTTCTACATATGACAGTGAAATTAAACATTATTTCCTCCATTTAAACTGCACAATTCCTTCCGACAAGATTGACGAATCATAATCAACTCTCAATGAAAATTTTGGAATTTACAAGGTGTGAGAATCAGCTTACCGCAGCAATATCCAATTTCCAAAAGCTTCAAACAACTCCGTAGATTGCTGGTGATGATTCATACACCGAAAGGAATTTTGCAGAGAAAGGGAGAGGAAAGAAAAACGGAAGGCAAACAACATAGAGGAATCGGTAGAGGAAGATAAAGAATGAGGAAGAGAGGGAACTGGGAAGAGTTTTTGGTATAATGGAAAAACGAGAAATGGGGAAAGTTATTAACGTCTTTCTCTCTCTACACATCATGTTTGAATGCTAAAGCTATTGAATCTTGCATGAGACGGAAGAAAATCGAGTTTTACTTTCTGCCTCTCTCCGACGTTGTAGACCGGCCCTCAGATCCTCTCCGTTATCGTCACCTGCCCACTGGCAAACCTCATATCTCAAAATCATCGATTCAGTCTCCGATATATGTTCGTTCCCATTTCCTGCATATTGCTCCTCACGCCGACTAGGGTCTTTAACGTCCGTCTTCCTCACCTGCGCTGATTTCGGTGGTAGTGGAGGTCTTTCGCCTGACCTTGGGATCCAATCATACCATGATTCCGTCATTGTTCTCGTCTTTCTGCGCATCGAGTGAAGTTCTTCCATGCAAGCTAATAGATCTTCCTGAAGCAAAGATAGGAGCTTTAGCTTCGGTTTGCGTATCAGAAAGAAAAGTTTTGAATTTTTTCACCTTTTTAATATGACCGGAGGTTAAGAGTGTCTCGAGGATGCGGGAAAATTCTCTGTCGTTGACGATGGAGGTGGCCGTGAGAAGAGCAGATGCTGCGATGACCGAAGGCTTGAATCTGGTGAAACGAATATCTGTTCCACCACCGGAGGAAGAAGTTTAACTAACGTAAACTTTCTCAGCAACCAAACAGAATTAGGGTTTACCAGCTTGAGACTGGATGACGATTCGGTTGACGTATTGGCGTTTGAAGCCTCTGGTCATGCTGTAAAAAATCCTAGCTCGGCAAAAGTAATCAAGGAAGAAAAAGGCTGTCACTGCATGCATTCTCCAGTCAAGCGCCTTGAGAATTTGAAGCTCCATAGACTTTATCTTCCTCCTAAAGAAACTCTCTCCCGTGTCATGCTGCAGAAACAAAAAGATAAAAATAATCATAATATTCAAGAAAACAAGAAGACAGAGATTGAATTTAAAACGAAATTAAATTTGTCAATTACCAAAAGTTTTGAGACTTGAAAGCTTCCGAGACTCATCTTCCCAGCAATTGAAAGGCAGGAGAATGCGAGAAGACAAAGATTGTCTTGTTCATTTTCTAGCAGGATCTAAACCGATTCCCAAGAAATACAGTGAGGTTGAAAAGAAAGATTGAAAAAAGACCCAGAAGTATACAGTTTATTTATAAACTCTTTATACCGGCAGATCGTTTTTTGAGAGGAAGCGATCGAAATAGCTCATTGCGAAATATGGAACCACGGCTCCGTAGCCTTGAACTTCCGTTTTATTCATAGCCTAGCAGAAAAATAGATGAACAAAATTCAATCGAGTATCAATCAAATCTTGAATCGAAAGCATTCTACTCAACAGATTCTTGGTGATGAAATAACGATAACAAGAAACTAAATGCTTCGAAAACAATGGATCAAGAAAACAATAAAGGGAAAATCAAAATTCAGCCCAGAAAACCCCACCCAAATTGGAAAGCAAAGAAGCAATACGTACATAGACGATGTAACGAACAGCGCGCCGCCGGAGTTCCACCTTGCTTCCGAAGAAATAGCCCTCGGCGGCCATACACTGCGATTCTTCGGCGAACCACTTCTTCAAAGCCGGCTCCTCGTAATCCATAGTCGAATAGCGATCCGTGGGAGCAGAGGAAAAGGAGCGGGAAAAATCTGAGGCTGTTTGCTTCATTGAGAAAATGGAAATTCCATCTTCTACAGTTCTTGAAGTTCAGTTGAAGAGCCGGCTCTCAACGATGCCAGTGAAACAGTTCACAAATAGTAGTATTCATGCAATCACTTAGAGAATCCAATAAGATATCGACACGTGTAATCTAACTATCTATTTTAGTGTGATTGGTGGTCGTGATTCTTATAATGTTTCAGTTTGGTTTATTAATCAAATATAAGTTCCATGCAATTTCTCCGCATAAATACTAATTTGCGTTATTATGATTATAATAATTTGTGATTTAAAAAAAATATTATAAAAATGTTGTTAATTCTTACACGTAAATTTGTTTTTTATTTTCTCACAAGATAATTCGATGATGTAGTAGTCTGTCCTGTAAAAATAAAGGCAGTAAAAAATTAGAGAACTATATTGGATTAAAGCCAAATTGAAAATATGTACAATGAGGATATCAGACCTCTAAGGGAGTAAAAAATTAGAGAACTATATTGGATTAAAGCCAAATTGAAAATATGTACAATGAGGATATCAGACCTCTAAGGGAGTGTGGTGACATCGTGTTCATAAAGACTACCAAAATCATCAATTTATGAAAATCTAGCCTCTATTAGTAGACTTGCATTATCCATGTCACTTGAAAAAAGATCTAGAAGAATGATGCATAAAAATAAAGTTACTCTGTTTATTAGATCTAGGTTTTTTAAAGTAAAAGCTCAAAAGAAAATTGTGCATAATCTAATTCAAAATAAATAATATTATTGTAATGTCTTCGGTGCTCCCAGTACAGTATTGTCTGCTTTGGGCCAAAGTCTACACAATTTTGTTGTTGGGGTTATCCAAAAACGCGTTGTATTAGGTAGAGAGGGGATCCATGCTTATATACTATACATTTTCTACTCTCCCAAACGATATGGGATTGTGCCCCTCTGATATGGGCTGGACCCACACCTGGGCCTTTCCTAGCCTTCATAGGGCGGGATGCCACAATCTCCGCTCCTTGGGGACCTGACGTCCTCGTCGGCCACACTTCCGATTGGGATTTCGCTCTGATGCCATTTGTAACGTCCTCGATGCTCTTAGTACAATATTGTCTACTTTTGCCCAAAGCATGCACGGTTTTGTTGTTGGGGTTAACCCAAAACGCGTTGTACTAGGTAAGGAGAGGATCCATACTTATATACCATACATTTTCTACTCTCCCAAACGATGTGTGATTGTGCCCCCTCATATAGGTCGGACCCACACTTGAGCATTTCCTAGTCTTCACAGAGCAACATGCCACAATTATATTAGATATAACGAGACTTTATAGACTGCACTCTACACATAAATGCAACCTAAATATTTCCTTCTCTCATATCATTTTAATTATTGGAATTATAAAAAAACTAAATTGTTGATCTAGTTTAATAATTTATATATTAATTAGAAAAACTAATTTATATATTAATTAGAAAAACTAATAAAACAATCATTGTACTATAGGATCAATGACAAATTAACTACTGAACTATTTTTGCTAACAACTTGAACACTAAAACTATGAAAAATAAATAAAGTAAACATCACTGATACATTTTTTGTTAAAAAAAGTTGTTGTTCTGATACGAAACGTTGTCTTTCTGTTGAAAAAAATGATTAATTGAAATATGATTCAGAAAAGATAACTTTTCACAACAGAAAGACAAATTTCCGCAGAGAAAAGATGACTTTCCTCTACAGAAAGTTGAGTCCTATTTGAAGGATTGAGAAAACATGACTTTCTGCATGAGAGACAATTTTTCACAGAGAAAAGGCTTTCCTCTATAGATAAAGAATAAATTCATTGTCTTATTTGTGGAAAAACATAGATAAGTTGTGATTCTCTTATAGACAGTAAAAAATTCTAAATCATGTGACATATAAAACATTACATATTCTTTTATAAAATTTTCTAAATTATAAAACTATAATCAAATTATAAAGTATTTTCTAAAAATTCATTTTTCATGGGTATTAACTATTTTTTAAGTTTTCTAAAATGATATGATCAAGTTATTTCTCTCGAGTTAATGACTATGTTTGCATAATTCATTTTTCATCGTTAAATATTTTATTTATCAATAAAAATTATTTAATAATTGAATTATCATTCAACTCATACTTCATGATTAATTTGTAAATTTCCTTAATTTATATTTATCCTTTATTAATTTAGTAGGGTCCAAAGTCGGGGCCCTGAAATTAGGTGGCAATGAAAGCCTACTTTCTGCTACGTTGCCACGTAAATTCTCATGCATTCCTTCGTGGTCCTGGGAAATTATCCAGTGCAGTAGCGTTTACCCTATCCCCTTTATTATATTCAATTTTTAATGTATTTAATATTTAATTAATGTGATTATTTCTATTTAAAATGAAAGTTCTCAGCTGAAATATAATTCATATATTAATTATTAATATGAAATGTTGAGATCAAATATAATTAATATAATTAACTAAATGGAATCGCTAGTGTGGTCGTGTCCGCACTGGATAATATTCTGGTCCACGCTGTCATTCGGATCCATTTTTCCGTTAAATAGCTTCTGCACTAAACAAAAGAACCGGGAAGCTTGCATATAATTTTCGGGCTTTCTTGTGGAAATGGTAAATCCGAAAATTCAATTCGATTTCCTCCATTCTCTTCTCTTTTGTTGCCTTTCTCTTCTTGCTGGTGATACTTTCTTGCTGTCGCTCCTCCTTGAATCTTTTGAATTAATCCTTCTTTTTTTTTTATTTGAATTTCTCTTCAGAGCTTCTGAGGGAGAAGCGATTTTATCTCGCTTTGATTCAGCTTTGTTTCGCCTTCATTCGGTTAAGAAACAGATGAGCTTGAAGTAATTGGAAATTGCTGTTCGGAGAAGTCTTGTTGTTTCAGTGGAAGACGTATCTGAACCTTCAAGAGTTGGTATTGTCGATTAAGTTCTATGCTTGTAGCTCGACGTTTGAAGTTTAGCCTGTTTATTACTTCTTTTGGATTTGGTTTTCTCTGCGTTTTCATCTTTGCTTCTGTTTCTGAATTTCATTTTCATGAGTTCTGGTAATGACCAGCGTGAACTGTCCTTGGGTCAGGAAAAAGTGAACAGGGGTTTTAGGTTACACTCATTGTTGACTAGCTAGAAGCTATTGATCTTTAAGATAATAATCTATTTTGCTTGGTAACTTGGATGACAAGTCTGAGCTCAGTAATCTATTTACATACTTATATTGATTTCTCGACTACGACATTGTGCTAAACATAGTTCCTTAGCTGCGAATTTCACCTTTTTCTTTGGGGTCATAAAATATACTCATACAGGAATTAGACAATATAAGTTTCAATTGCCTTATCAATGGAATTAATTTGTAGTTTTTTCTTTTCTTTTGTGTTTGTGAAGTATATTCAAGAATGTAAGAAATTTCTTGTGTGGTATTTTTAAATCCGGATGTAATCAATAAAGTTGTTGTGGTTGGTTATTAACAAATTCCGATTTTCATAGACTTCTCAATAATCATGTTGCAGTCGGGAGGAAGTAATGGATGACCCTTACTCTGAAGTAATGCTGAAGGATTTCTACATTCCAGATTACATACTCGTACCAGGATTTGAGATCAAAAATAGTTTCCAAATACCCGCTTGTCCAGTTGTTGTGTTCATTAATTCCAGGAGTGGGGGTCAGCTTGGTGGGGAACTTCTTATAACATACCGATCTCTTCTTAACGAGAACCAAGTAATTTAATCCAAGATCAAATCACATATATCCTGTGCATACTATGATGAAGATGGTGAAGTGGATGCGACTTTTTTCAGGTTTTTGATTTGGGAGAAAAGGCTCCTGATCTGGTGCTTCAGCAGCTCTATATGACATTAGGCAAGCTCAAGGACAGTGGAGATGTTTTGGCGAATCAAATCGAAAAGCATTTGAGGATTATAGTGAGTGGAATATTATTTATTAGGCTCCTATTTATATCTCACCCTTACAAACATACATACCTTGGAACTATATAGATTGCGACAGTTATTTATATATGGGCATACGTTTTTGAGAAAAATTCTTGTGATTACTCATACAATATATGAAAAATTAGGTTGCAGGTGGAGATGGTACAGCCAGCTGGCTCCTTGGAGTAGTGTCTGGCCTTAAATTGCTAAAGCCACCTCCAATTGCAACGGTTCCACTGGGAACTGGAAACAATCTTCCCTTTTCATTTGGATGGGTATGTCGTGTATTGCTGAAATTGTATTATTGAACCGGTTGCATGCAGAGTTATGAATAGTTTTATGCTGCTGATGTATTGTTTTTTGTCATGGACACAAGTAGTACCGCAAGAAAATTATTATAATTTGAGTTAATCACGTGACAAGAATCTTTTTTTTTTTTAATTTTAATTCTGTAGTAATTGTCATTTGAGTTAGTCATGTACTAGTAACCTGTATTATGGACTTTTCTAGTTTTGGTCTTGGTCTTCCATGCCTCGTTTTTCTTCGGTCATTTTGAAATGATCCCATCTTTTCAGTCCTTTTAACTGACCATGAATTGTCCTTTTTCACTACTTAACTGTAAATGGGTACTGGTCTGGATTCTCGAAATACTATTTCTATGTTTAAGATTTTCTGGTGGCGGAAAAATAGTCAGGAGGCAGAAATTAAGAAAATGATTCTTATTTGCAGGGAAAGAAAAACCCTGGTACAGATCATGCATCAGTGAAGTCATTCTTGTCACAAGTAAAGAGAGCAAACGAAATGAAAATTGACAGGTACAGTGAATAACTATCTCTTTATATCGAAATGATGTATCACTTCATTTTCAACTTATTAAGTATTTATATTGCAGCTGGCATATACTCATGAAAATGAAGGTTCAACAAGGACATTATTTTGATCCCGTTGGACCTCTTGACTTACCTCCTTCGTTTCATGAATTTCATCATGTCTTCCCTAAGGATAAGCTGCAAATGGTTCGTTTCATTTTCTTTTTTCCAGAGTGAGCATGAGTATGTGTTTGTATCCTCACTGGGATAGATTTGTGGTTTTTTATCAGGATGGTTGGCACACATTCCGGGGCGGATTTTGGAACTACTTCAGTATGGGTCAGAAATCCAGGACTCTTTAACCTCAGAGAGAGAGAGAGAGAGAGAGTTCATGACTTACGGGAGTGATATTGTCTAAAGATACATAGGTTAAGCGTTCGAAGAAATTCAAAGTTAAAAAATTACTATATAATCGCCAGATATGTCACTTAAAATGGTCTATGTTTCTATTTTAACAAGCCTTATAGATTGCTTTGTATGACCACATACAAACAATGTAGTGAGCCCTTTTAAGCTATTGGTTTCATGACTCTAGTTCTGAAGTTTATAGTCCTCAATGAGCTTGAAAAATCTTGTTTTTTAAGGTTTTCTTTTTTTCCTTATGTTTGGATAAATGAAAATTTGTGTTGGTAGCGCTTAAAGAAGCATTACAGCTTGAAAAAACCATCCATCGCTGACCAAAAAGACTAGATCTCACTGCATCTGTTATATGGATAAAGCAATATAGGCCTCATTATACATTACAAATGTAGAGCATCAAATTGTGTGCTTGAGTGGTGTCTCTGGAATTTTTTCGATATCCTGCAATTGTTCTATTTTATAGGACACAATTTCAGAACAAGGAACTACTTATTTTACTCTTATCAAAACCAACACCTTACATTAGATTAATGGAGTTGTAAACTTTTCTATTTTATACAGGAATGGATGCTCGAGTGTCATACTCCTTTCACTCTGAGAGAAAGTTACATCCAGAAAAATTCAAGAACCAATTAACTAATCAGGTATGATTTCTTATGAATTAGCAGGCCATCTTGATTATATCATGTATAAAATTATGTTTCAACAAGTTATTTTGAACGAAAAATTTACCAATGCCAGAAATTATTTGTTAGAACTTTCATCATATTATCTTTTGATTGCCGTCCTTTTGTTCTTCTGTACAAATGCATCATCCTTTGATCATAAGTAAATATTCAAAAGATGTTATTATTGCATGGCAGTTGCTCTTATTGGCGTTAGTTAGAGCAGTCAAATATGCTCAGACAAAGGAAGTGGGTGTTCTTTGTTTCATTTGTCTTTTAAGTCTCAAATATTTAATCCCCAAATGTTGGGTCTCTCTCTTTCAAATAGAGGAGTCCTTTGCGATGACCAACTCACTCTTTTGTTATCGCAATTTACGGTTGATCTTTTCCTTCACCATATTTCTGTAATAGCTGCTCATCTATTATCTTTATTGACTCCTCCTGGATGTACCAGAGCATTTATGTAAAGCTTGGATGCACGCAAGGATGGTTTTGTACTCCATTTTATCCTTCTTCCAGGTAGATCGGAACATTGAAACCAACTACCTCTTTTAAGTCTCTTTTCAGTTGCAATATCTTTGTTTTTTTTTTAAAATCAACTCAGGAACATAGCACAGCTAGTAAAAGTTAAGATCATGAAAAAAGAAGGTCAGTGGGAGGACCTCATCATACCGAGAAGGTAAGTCAAACTGTTTATACCTTTTATTTACCCAATCCAACTATTTTTTAATATCTCATTCCACTAAAATATTATTTACTCATAAGTTTTGTGTTGCAGCATCAGAGCTATTGTCTGCCTCAACTTGCCTAGTTTTTCTGGAGGACTTGATCCATGGGGATCACCAAACAAGAAGAAATTACTCCAAGTAAGTTATTATCACTCTTCCCTTCCAAAAGTATGCAGTCCAGTCTGACGATTCAATTTTTAACAGCTATTGTTTGTCTAACTTATTCCTGTCAGAGGGAATTGACTCCGCCATACGTGGACGATGGTCTAATCGAGATTGTTGGTTTTAGAGATGCTTGGCATGGACTTGTTTTGCTGACTCCTAAAGGACATGGAACTCGTCTTGCACAGGTTGGAGTCTTAACCACTTCATTGTAGGGTTGTTAGCATGTTTTGTGCCATGATAGCATGTCAGTGTCATGTCTCAGTTTGTTACTGTTTAGTCGCATAAATTTTTAAGGTTCATCTTGTTTTCTCAGTCGAACAGAGTTCTTTTCGAGTTTAAGAAGGGTGCGGCCAGCCATACATACATGAGGATTGATGGAGAGCCATGGAAACAACCTCTTCCTCTCGACGACAACCGAGTCATTATAGAAATATCCCGTTCTGGCCAAGTGAGCATGCTTGCTAACCCACATTGCCGATCCAAAAGCATTTACGACCCCTCTTCAGTAATGACTTACAAGAACAACCAACATGATAGCGATGAAGAGCACTCACTCGATTCTGCCGGTGCAGCCTCTACTTTCAAATTCCCAAACAGCATTGGCAAAGTGGAGAATCTCAGCTAAAATGGCTCATATTTGAGGTTTTCTCATTCTGCTCTGCATAGAATAAAAGGCTTTTTCTTTCTTACCATTGTCACTGCTACAACTGTGCTGTTTTTATAAAATCCATGAATCAAACCCGTTTGAGATTTAGAGATCAAATGATCTTCTGTTATGCTTGCAAATCAGACTGTTAATGTGTAAGCCATATTTGAGAAAATGCCACTGAAGAGTAGAGTTCACACATTCATGACAGCTGAAATACTTCAACTTATGGCAATTGGGAGACAAAAAATTTACAAAAAACATGGTTTTCTCCAGGAGAGATGTTTTCATGCAGAAGAGCGATTCGTTTGTCGCAAAATCCGGAAAAGAAAGAGCAAGCAAAATTTAGTTACCTTCATCTCGTGACGATGGCCTTTTAGTTGCAAACTCTACATTTTCGACATTTGCATGCTTTCTTCTCCCTCTCATCTAAGATAGACCCTTCCAATCCCATTTTTTGGCTTTTCCTGCTCCGGTTTTGCATAAAAGTATATCACAACATAGTATGAAAGAAGAATTTAAGAACAGTTATGAAGCTCAAGTAAGATGGGCGTGTCAACCAATTGACTGAATCAAATACTGCACTTTAAACATTCTAAAACAGAATCGGAAAATGAAGAAGCTGAAAAGCTTACGTTGTCGAGACCAAACCATAAAATTTACTGTTCATACACAAAACCAATGCTTGAATTTGCATTTATTTCTTTTTTATATAATTTACTCAACATAAAATTTATGGTCCATACACAATATCAATATTTGAATTTGCATATATTCCTTTTTTATACAATTTATCGAACATCTTTTTGATAAGAAACAATGTATATTGATAGAAAGAAAATATAGAGAAAAGAACGAAAAAACTCTTTTGAAAAAAAAACAAAGAAAAATATTACTGAGTTCATAGCGATTCTTTTCTCATTATAAATAATCAAGTTAAAATAATAAATCCTAAAAAACATAAAATTATAGAATCATTTAGCAATTATAAAATTATTATCATTTTAAAAATCGACAGTTGACTATTTCTCTTAAAGGTAATAATATTGTAATGAAATTAGATAACTCAACAAAAATCCAAAACACCTTGTCTCAAGATTAACTTCTGCGTTTTAGGTATATATTCCCTATCAAAAATATCAATAAGAAAACTCTGATTTTTTTTAAAGATATAAGAAACGAATAGACAAAGAGACCATAAATTTTGCACAAGGAAATAACCAGCAAGCGATCGAGATCTGTACCTTTGTGTTCATGCGTCCCGATGTTGTTCCTCTTTGTGTCACATTCTGTGTTGTTCCTTTCCGATCCACAGCCGTGCCTCCAATACTTATCTCTTTGTCATTGACCTTCCCGTTTAGATTCTCTTTGCCCACAACCACAACTGTGTTTTTTCCACCATAACTTGCTTTCCCCTTAGCCCCAAGAGCAGCATGAACAAAGTTTCTCTGATCAACTCTTTGAGGTGCCAAAGCTTTCGCATGCACCGTCTGCAACAAGGACTTCCGTGATCAGTAACTAGATGATCAAAGTCTTTCTCTACATCGAGAGAGCACAACAAACATGTATTGGAAGTAAATATTTAAGAAAATCATGAGATCGAACTTGCATTACCATTTATTAATCATTTGGACAATGGAAGAAAAAAATCAATGATCAGGGAATAATCCTATATGGGAATTTAGCAATTATTCAAAAGTTTGACACAAAATCTTAAATTTTCACTTCTTACCTTTGGTTTTACCACTTCCTGTTTTCCTGTCTTTGCATGAAAGCTTCTACTAATGGGTTTAAAAGTGGATTTCTCTGCTTCAATGGCAGGCGTTTTAGCATTAACAGATTTCATTTTGTTCTTTGCTGAACAAGTCATTCTTCCTATATTTCTGATCTCCAAATCTCTCTTTTGATGACGATTTGACTTGGTTAAGCTTTTGGCATCACAATCAGTATTGGAACACGAACCCACACTAGATTTTTTGCGCATAAGAGACTTGGAGCTGCCTGATCTTTGAAAATTTGTTGTTTCCACCTTTGATGCTTGACTAGTAACACGGCTATTCCGAAGACTTCTCCTCATGATCGAGATAAGCTCATTGGATTGGCCAAGTACTCTACTCGACACCTCCACAACCTGTTGCTGCAATTGCATCTCACTCTCAGCTGTAATGGTGCTGTCTGACCTGCTTTCTTGCTTTTGTGTTGAAGAATTAAATCTACTTTTAGAATTCTCACTAATTGATGATGTTTTTGATCTACTTGGCATGATATTCATGGCTACACTACTCTCACTAGTCAAACTTGACTTTGAACTGGAAATTCTTGTTGGGTTTATATAGCTTGACTTTGGCTTCAATCTTCTTGCCGAACTTGAATATAGAATAGGAGAACTTCCACTTGAATTGTCCACCGGATGTTGGTCATTCAATCTCAAGTTTTCTACTTGGCCTGTCCAATTCTTTCTCTTGAAGTCTTTCCCTCTGGATCTTGAGACTGATGATGGAAGTTTTGGAGAGGAAGCTACTGCTAATTCACGCTCTGAGGCTTTTAATTTCTCACTAGAGTGAGAAAATGCAGACTTCAGTTCATGAGAAGAACACCGATGGAATCTGATAAGTATATGAACTTTAAGATCAAATTTCAAAAAAAATATCAGCTACATTAACGAGTAGAAAAAACAAACAAAAAAGAACAGATGCTTACATATGGCTTGATTCAAACCATTCATCAGTGCTACCACAATCAAATGCAAAAGTCAGCAATTTTAATAACATACTACATCTTTAAGAAAAGAAAATGGCCGTAATCATAGTAAGATCCCACAAATGATCAATCAAGAACTCACATAGAATGACTATAGAGACTGGCTTCTAGAGTGAGGTCTGCCCACATTGGTGCCTCTATTTCTTCCTGCATATAAATCATAAAACAATGGGAATTCAGAATAGAAAGATAGATTCTTTGGCCATAAAGAATGCCACAAATAATCTTGTTCAACAAAACTAGCAAACTTCTTGAGTGTTATTCTTCTCCCGAAACTACACACGATTTATCTACATCAGCCGATTGAAAGCTCAGAACTATAATTAATTAACATATTTACAGTTGGACGTAGGAATCGCCCAGAGTCTGTGTTTATGATAAACAATCAAGACTATTGAGTTTATCCTACTGCATTCGGTTGGATGGAAACGAGGAAATAATCGACAAAACAAACCCCAAAAAAAATCCATTCAAGAAAAAGTGAACCTCAAGAATTTAATGTCTAGAACATTCTAATTTAACATTTCGATAAGGATCGTAACATATAAAGAAAAATATTTGAAGAAGAATAAGAAAACAAGTAAAAGAAAGAATAATCAAACTTCATAACTCCTCGAAAGGGAAGAAGGCAGGCTTTACCAGAAAAGCCCAGTGATCATTTGCTTTCACAGAAACCATTTCTGTCTCTTCAAAACCACGAAGTCTCGATCGAATTCGAAACCCTAAGAATAATCAAAGATCTTCGCGTTCAATTGAGGGTTTCGAACTTCCGAATTCCCCCATTTTAGCAAAACTCCTCGCTTGCTCTCTACCTGTATGCTTCTGCAAACTGCATCTGAAATTACAGTGAAAAGATGGCGATCTTCTGGATGCAAGATCATGGAGTTTAGATGCTCACAAAATCTTGACCGTTGCATATGAGGACTCTTTGTTGACGAATCATAAAAAAGAAATGATTGATTAAATCTTACGGTTCATATTTAATAGGAATCATTCTGCTTATCCGACCGTTGGTAAATTCAAATAACAAAAGGTAACAGAATTACGATACTGCCACTATTCTCTCGTTTCTTCAACCATTAATCTTAATATATTATATATGTTCAATTATTTTTCTTTAAATCCACAATTTAATTATGATTAATAGAGATAAGGGGATTTTTTTGACATATTATTTTTGTTTAAATAATCTAATGGGAAATTAACAAAAAAAACTATCAACTTTGGAATCAAGGATAAGTTAAATCTTAAACTAATTTCAATAACAATAAAAATATTGAACTATGATACATGACTCAAATCTCACAGTTACATTTTTCATTAAAAGACATTCCCAAATATTCCTCAGCGCTCGATGATGTCTAAGACTGATCCTTGGACATCTCTTAGTGTTGGAAGACGTCAAAGGATCAACTTTGACGTACATGATGTAAGTATCCATTTTTACTCATTTTTCATCCATGAGCAGTGTTTGAGATCAAATACCCGAATCGTAAGAATTGGTATCCAAAAAATGAGGTTTTTTTTTTTTTGTGGAGACATGATATGAATTATGACAGACTATAATTTGTGGATATTGTGAGTGGATATTTGCAGCAAAAGCATTAATGTTTGCGAAATGAGATTTTTTCATGGAAAGATATGATGTAGCAGATTTGTGACTAGTGTACATTGTTAGCAAATATCTACAGCAAAAGCGTTGGTGTTTTAGAAACAAAGGTTTGTCTGCAAAAAGACATTACGTGACGGATTATGATTGGTGGACAATGTAAGTAGATATCCATGAATAGTGAAACAGAAAGGAGCATGTCCTTAACGAAAATGATATCTACAACGGACAGAAGGAATCACATTTACAATACATGTGATTTAATGAATAAGTAAAAATGAACAAAGAAGAGAGCGTTGGTAGAGAGAAGAAAAGACACGTGGACGACCCACGTTAATTTGGGAGGAAGCATATGTTTGTGAGCAGTTAAAGCAAATATTTTTATCGAAAATGAAATCTGCAATGGACAGGATGAACCACGTGCACAACATGTGTGATTTAATGAGGAAGTAAAAACAAAAGGAGATGGGAGCGTCCGAGGAAAGAAGGATGGACACATGCATGAATCATATTAATTTGAAAGGAAGCCGATATCCATGAACAATGAAGCAAAAAGAAACATGTTTGCTGTGGAAAGGATATCTGCATCGGACAAGAAGAATAAAGTGCATGACACACGATTTAATGAGAAAATAGAAATAAATGGAAAAGGGGTCTTCCGTGGAGAGAATGATAAGTACGTGAATGACTCACGTTAATTAAGAAATAAATGGGTATTCATGAATAGTAAAACATAAAGGAATGCATTCGCAACAGAAAGGATATCACAATAGATATGAAAAATCACGTGCACGACGCACACAATTTAATGAGGAAGTAGAAACAAACAAAGAATGAGGCATTCATAGAGAGCGAATCCACGTGATTTTTGTCGTTGTTATTTTTTTCAAGTTAACAACGATATTTTCGTCGTTAATCTACAACGCACTAGAATGCCCTTGTTGACGATCCTTTACTCCGACAGCATCTAGGGTTCCTCGAACAATGTGACATCTCACACCGGGTAAGGGGGCCAGACGGCTTTGTTTGCCCCAGCTTGGCGAATCGCATCCTGTAAGGGACAAAAGAAACATCTTGTTATTTCTTCAACAATTTCTGATCTCTAGTGGACCTCTCAATAGGATTTGAACCCAGATGAAGTTCTGACCATCTGTCAGAGAAAAAAGAACGAATGGATCTTGTAGGATTCCCAAGAAATTCTTCGATTTCTTCTGGAAGACATGGCGGGCTCCAAGCTACACCCTTCTCTGCTACCAAATCATAGATCTTACAAAGAAAAGAAGACAAAAAAAAGCGAATGAGCTCACTCAATTCACCCGTATGCTTTGGAAGAAGCTTGTACAATTTGGGAAGGGGTTTTGATTGATTAAAAAGAAGAATCTACTTCAACCGATATGTCCTTAGGCACGACCATACATAACATAGAAATCAATATTTTTATTTATTAGTGCAAATTGTTTAATAATTTGACTTGTTATTAATCTCATAGTTCAATTATTTTTTTGTTAATTTCTCTTATGAAATTCACAAGCATATATTCATGTCATCTAAGTAATTGTGACGAAATTATAATATGCTAGTATAAATCATTATATTAGTTGTGTAAATACTAAAATAGATTTTGGAGAATATGATATTTTTATCAAATTTATATTTTAAACACAATAACCATGATTCCTTGCTAACCTAATAGTCAAATGTGGACTTCTGTCAAAAGATTTATGGTGAAATCAACCAAACAATGCAAGATATTCTAAGTAAAACAACTTAGTTGAGTTATTTTTCTCAAATCAAATGTAATGTTTGCGTTATTTTTTTTTTTTTATTAGTAAAAATTATTTAATAGTTAACTTGTTAATTTTTTTTTAAATAACTAGTAAATATATTAAGTCAATTGTAATGTTCTAAGAAATTTACAAGCATATATTCATGTCATCTACGATGTTATTATAATATGTTGATATAAAATAT
Source organism: Begonia loranthoides (assembly GCA_022433065.1). Classification (NCBI taxonomy): domain Eukaryota; kingdom Viridiplantae; phylum Streptophyta; class Magnoliopsida; order Cucurbitales; family Begoniaceae; genus Begonia; species Begonia loranthoides. The sequence goes on along the minus strand of CM039477.1, from coordinate 24,583,077 downwards.
TATATTAATGTGTATAAATATTAATATAGATTTGAGAGAATATAATATTTTTCTCATCTTTATATTTTAAACACAATAACTATTATTGGACGCTAACCTAATCATCAAACGGGATTTCTAATCAAAAGATTTATTGTTTAAATTCATCAAATTTTACATTAAAATATGAATAATAGTAAATTATTGTATTTAAATATTAGGAAATGACATAAAATAAAAAATAATCCATGTGAAGTCATGTTTACAGGTCTTCGTCAACAACATGAATTACCATAGATGATTGAAAGTGGGTGGTTTGATGGAACGTGGGTCGCTGAACAGCTCACAACCTATTTTTATTCAAATAAATAAATGTACAGCTAATACCCATTGGAGCTTGCTTGGTCCCACTAGAAGTCTCCTTCCCACACATCTCCAGATCTGAAAAATTTCAGATCGGAGCTCATTCTTCTTTTCCTCGTCATCTTCTCTGATAGTTTCCGACGAGGATCCAACTCAACCCAGGTAACAAATTTCTGTTTCTTCTCCACTGAACCAAAATTTCTCCCTTCTTAATTTTACTTACTGTTTGTTTATAGTAATAGTTTTTAAGATTACTGTTTGTTCTTCAATATGTCATCTAACAACTGGGTTGCAATATCTATTTCAAAAAAAATCGACGGAGTATTATAAGATTGATGAACATTAATCAAGTTTAATTCTTTCATGTAAATTAGTTTTTTGGTCTTAGAGATCGTTGTAATTTTTTGAGATTTCAGTTTGGACACTTTGAAACCGAATTATTCTATTCAACTTTTGGCTTCTGATTGTGAAAATACTTTGGTGTGTTAATTCATCTTAAATTATCAATACATGCTTCACGAATCAAAATTAAAACATATAGATTAATACAGAATGAATTTAAAAATTACCTCCAGCCATTGACAATGAAAAACGGAGACAACTATTTTCCCTCATTTGAAGAATTTCTTATAATCCTTTTAATCTCAAATTGATGGTGTTTGTTCAGAATTGAGATTACAGATTAGGGAACCTTCAATGACTATACCTCATTTTATATTAATTTCTCCCATCAAGAAGTTAATGTCAAGAGGTGCAATGTATGAACAGTTTTCGTCTAAAAACTGTTTGGAAAACCATACCACAATTTATTGTGGTCAGTTACAATCCAAACGCCACATTGGATTGTAACTGCCAACATTCTCCCACTTGGTCTGAGTTTTCTAATTTCACTGCAGTAAGAAAACACAATACATGAATCATAGCGATAAATTCTTTTTAAAGTAATCGAGAATTATCTTTCATGTATCACAATGCATTATGTTCCTTCTTTATTTTTCATAAGCTTAATGAATAAACCTTATGTTTATTCAAGGTTCATAAACTGAAGTATATTTCTCGAAATGAATGTGTACACAATAATTTTATAATGAGAAATATCATAAGAAAAGTTATAAACATTCGTTCTTACAACGAAAAATTACATAATGGACCTAAGTCCCATTTTAATTACATGATTTTTAAATTTTAACGATGCCATGCCCTTAGCCAAAGGATTGACGACCATCAATTCAGTGCTTATGTGTTCGATGACCACTGATCATCCTTAACACGTTCTCTAATTGGCTAAATGCTTAATGTCAATATGCTGACTTCGACTATCACTTTTGTTGTTTTTAGTCATAAAAATCGCAACTGAATTATCGCAATATATCTTCAGCGGTCTAGAAATCGAATCAACGATTCTAAGCCATGAAATAAAACTCTTCATCCATACACCATGCGAAGTAGCCTCAAAACACGATACGAATTCAGTCTCCATAGGGGATGTGGCAGTCAAACTCTGTTTAGCACTCCTCCAAGATACACCTCTACCTGCTAACATAAAAATGTATTTTGATGTTGATTTACGAGAATCAACGCAGCCAGCAAAATCTGAATCAGAGTATCTAATCACATCCAAGCTATCCGTCCATCTGTAGATAAACATGTAGTCTTTGATTCCTTGAAGGTATTGTAACACTTTCTTTGCAGCTGTCCAGTGGTTTTTACCAGGGTTACTCTGATATCGACCTAACATCCCAACAACAAATGCAATGTCAGGTCTTGTACAGACCTGAGCATATATCAGGCTTCCAACAACCGAAGCATAGGGAATGTTCCTAATTTGCTCTCTCTCAATATTGTTCTTTGGGCACTGGTTCTCATGGAACCTATCACCCTTCACTATGGGAGCAACACTTGGTGAATAATCTTTCATCCGATATCTCTCTAAAACTTTATTAATATAAGTTTCCTAAGACAATCCCAAGCAACCTTGGAATCTGTCTCGATGAATCTTTATACCAATGACACAGGAAGCATCATCCATGTCTTTCATATCAAAGTTTTCAGAGAGAAATTGTTTCACCTTATGCAATATATATTTATCATTAATTGCAAGCAAAATATCATCCACATATAGGACTAAGAAACAAATTTTGCTTCTACTAACCTTCTGGTATATGCATTGATCCATAATGTTCTCTATGAAACCGAATGAAGAGATAACATTATGAAACTTTAAATACCATTGACGAGATGCTTGTTTCAACCCATATATAGATTTCTTAAGCTTGCACACTAAATGCTCACCATCACTAGAGGAAAATCCTTTAGGTTATTTCATATAAACCTCTTTCTCTAGTTCTCCATTGAGAAAAACCGTTTTTATATCCATTTGTTGCAACTCAAAATCAAAATGTGCAACCAATGCCAAAATAATGTGAAGATAATTTTTCTTAGATACAAGAGAAAAAGTCTCCATGTAGTCGATTCATTTCCTTTGTGTGAATCCTTTAGCAACGAGTCTTGCTTTATATATTTCGATATTGCCTAATGAGTGTTTCTTGGTTTTAAAGACTCACTTACATCCTATAGCTTTTACATCATCAGGTAACTCGACAAGATCCCAGACTCCGTTTGAATTCATAGAATTCATTTCGTCTTTCATGACATCATACCATAAATTTGATTCACCACAACTTATGGCTTATGAAAACGTCTCATGATCATTTTTGACTCTAACATTATAGTCCGACTCTTGTAGATATGTAACACAATCACTAGAAATAGCGGATCTTCTCTCTCTACTAGATCTCCGTAGTGTTGTTTCAACATTTTCTTGAGAAATTTGTTGATCAACAATTTCTGGAACTTCTTCAAGAACTCGATCTTCTGGATTATTATCAGCAGCTTGTGGAATAACATTTATTGATTGTTCAACACTCGTTTGAACTCGAGGCGTGTTATGAACAACAATCAATATTTCATGTGAGTTAATGGGTTGAACATCAATGTGATCTCTTTCAGAAACAATATCCTGAAATCGATCACTCCCACTAATCAAGTCATTCTCAAGAAATTTCACATTTCTTGATTCCACAATCCTAGTACTGTGAGATGTACAATAGAATCTATACCCCTTAGACCTTTTGCTATATCCAATGAAATAGCCACTAATGGTCTTTAAGCTTCTTTTCTTATGGATTTTAAATTCTCACTTCAGACAGGCATCCCCCAAATGCGTATGTGTTTCAAACTCGGTTTCCATAATTCAAATGGCGTCTTTTCGACAGCCTTGATTGAAACTCGATTTAATATATACATTGTCATCTTAGTTACATCAGGCCACAAGAAATCTAGAAGTTTCGAGTTGCTACACATACTCCTCACCATGTCCAATAATGTTCGATTTCTTCTTTCTTCCACACCATTCTGATTTGGAGAACCAGACATGGTGTATTGAACAACTATTCCATGCTCTTGAAGAAATCTAGCAAACAGACTAGGTGCTTGTACATCCTCAGTATATCTACCATAGTATTCTCCACCTCTATCAGTCATCGCGATCTTAATTTGCTTACTGCATTGTTTTTCTACTTTTGCCTTGAAAACCTTAAAGACATCCAATGCTTCATTTTTGTTCTGAAGCAAGTAGAGATACATGTATCGTGAGTAATCATCAATAAAAGAAATGAAGTATCTCGTACCATTTGAGTCAATGACTAGACTACAAATGTCTGAATGTATGATCTCTAATATCTCTTAACTCCTCTTAATACCTTTCTTAGATACATTGGTTTACTTTCCCTTAATGCAATCCAAACATGTATCAAAATCAGTAAAGTCTAAAGTACTAAGTACTTTATCATTTATTAATCGCTTAATTCTCTGTATGAAGATATGTTCCAATCTCCGGTGCCACAACATAGAGGAATCCTCATTTGTAACACATCTTTTATTACCAGTGTGAACATGCATAACATCATGAGTAGTATTATTTTGTAAATCAATAGAGAAAAGACCATCAAACATTGTTCCATTTCCAACAAGATCAGATTTGTAAAATAAATTGAAGTTTACAACTGAAAACGTAAGGAAAATCCCAAAGGTACAAGATTTGAAACTGAAATTAAGTTCCTAGAAAAACTAGGAACATACAAAGTTTTTTCTAAAATCAAAATGAAACCACTGCTGAGAACTAAACTGCATGTTCCAACAACTTCCACATGTAAGATGTTTGGTTCACTTCCCACTGGTTTTCGAAGGTTTCCCATACCCTACAAGATATTTGAAATATAGATTGTAGAACTAGAATCAATCTACTAAGTGTTATAAATAATATGAGTCATATTAGATTCATAACAAACAAATGAGATTGATGTACTTTCTTTTCAAGTCTTGCCTTAAACTTGGTGCAATCTTTCTTAATGTGCCATTTCTTGTCACAAGAAAAACACTTTGATTTCCTTCTTGATTTCACCAGACTGGAACAATATTTTACCTTTCCCTTTATCTTTCTTTTTGGCTTGTGTCTTTTTCTTTCCTTGAGTCATCATGAATGCACTATCTCTTCTTTCCATTACCAGCCTCCCTTCCTCTTGAACACACTTGGTCATCAACTCATTAATTGACCATTTATCTTTATGTGTTGTAAGAGATTTTAAAAAGATCGTATGACTGTGGAAAAGTATTCATAATGTAGTGCACCAAGAAAGAATCTGACATTTCAACCTCAAGTGTTTTAAATTGAGCCGCAATGTCTCTTATCTGCATGATGTACTCACGCACACCCATAATTGAAGTGAGCCTTAAGGATGAAAATTTCATGATGAGTGTAATTGTTAATGCCTTATCGAAATTTACAAATTGTTCTTGTATAGCCTTCAGCAATGACACAATATCATTATGCTGTTCAACAGAACCACGGATACCAGCAGCGATCTTAGTCTTTATGAACATCACACTAAGACGATTGGAACAATCCCAACGTTCATAAAGAGCTAGATCTTCTAGAGTGCTGGTTGGAGTTATAATAAGTTTGTCTTTTCGTATAGCATAATCTATGTTCACACATCCCAAATGAAGAAGAACTCTCTCCTTCCATACTTATAATTATCACCCTTTAACTGAGGTATATCACATTTTATATCAAAGAAACTGAATGAATTTATAGCTGTAAAAAGTAAATAACATGCTTAATTGAGGTAAAAACTGAATATCATGCTTTACCGATGTAAATCATGCAATAATAATGAATATAAAAACATAAAACTTGCCTATATGATAAAGTTCTAATTTAATAAGGTTCGTTTTTACTGAATTAATAAAACTATCAAGTTGATATCCATTTTTTTAATTCTTGTGGATAATTAAGAAAAATAACTTGATATTTTATTCTAATTAATTAAATAAATACAATAAAATTTCATGTGGATAAATTTTATTATATTTATAAAATTAATTACAATAAATGTCATAATGTGATTTTTAATACTTAATATATAATTATATTTAATTAAAGATGTTGTTGCTACTCTTCAATTAAATAAAATTATATTAAATCATTAGATATTAAATTCACTTAATTTTAATGTTATCAAATAACATTCTCATAATGTTGTATACATTATAAACTAACTTATGCATACAAAATTAAATAAACAACTACGTGCAACTATATAAGCATGTAAAAAATATAAAATTAATTAACATGCTATGGTTAATTAAAAATATAAAATTAAAATATTGCAGTGGGATTTCTCATGTATGTTATGGTTTGATCTCGCACTATTTTAATTAACCATAGCATGTTAATTAATTATATATTTTTTACATACTTATTTAGTTGTACATAGTTGTTAATTTAATTTTGTATGCATAATCTAGTTTATAATGTATACAACATTATGAGCATGTTATTTAATAATATTGAAATTAAGTGAATTTTACGTCTAGTGATTTAATATAATTTTATTTAATTGAAGAGTAGCCACAACATCTTTAATTAAATATAATTATATATTAAGTATTAAAAATCACATTATGACATTTATTCAGGAATTAAGAAAATGGATATAACTTGATAGTTTTATTAATTCGGTAAAAATGAATCTTATTAAATTAGAACTTTAGTACACATGTAAGTTTTATGTTTTTAGATTCATTATATTATTACATGATTTACATTGGTAAAACATGATATTCAGTTTTTGTCTCAATTAAGCATATTATTTACTTTTTGCAGCTATAAATTCATTCAGTTTCTCTAATATAAAATGCGATATACCTGAGTTAAAGGGTGATATAATTAATAAAGTATGGAATGAGAGAGTTCTTCTTCATTTAGGATGTGTGAACATTGATTATGCTATACGAAAAGACAAACCTATTATAACTCACTCTAGAAGATCTAGCTCTTTATGAACGTTGGGAACGTTCTAATCGCCTTAGTGTGATGTTCATAAAGACTAAGATCGCTGCTGGTATCCGTGGTTCTGTTGAACAACATAATGATATTGTGCCATTGCTGAAGGCTATAGAAGAGCAATTTGTAACTTCAGATATGCATTAGCAGGTACACTCATCATGAAATTTTCATCTTTAAGGCTCACTTCAATTACGGGTGTGCGTGAGCACATCATGTAAATGAGAGACATTGCGGCTCAACTTAAGACACTTGGGGTTGAAATGTCAGATTCTTTCTTGGTGCACTACATTCTGAATACTCTTCCATAGTCATACGGTCTTTTCAAAATCTCTTACAACACACATAAGGATAAATGGTCAATTAATGAGTTGATGACCATGTGTATTCAAGAGGAAGGGAGGCTAGTAATAGAAAGAGGAGATAGTGCATTCATGATGACTCAAGGAAAGAAAAAGACACAAGCCAAAAAGAAAGATAAAAGGAAAGGTAGAATACTGTTCCAGTCTAGTGAAATCAAGAAAGAAATCAAAGTGCTTTTTCTGTGACAAGAAAAGACACATTAAGAAAGATTGCACCAAGTTTAAGACATGAATTGGAAAGAAGGTACATCAATCTTATTTGTTTGTTATGAATCTAATATGACTCATATTATTTATAACACTTGGTAGATTGATTCTGGTTCTACAATCTGTATTTCGAATACCTTGCAGAGTATGTGAAACCTTCAGAAACCAGTGGGAAGTCAACAAAACATCTTTATTCTTGAAGCAAAGATGCGTTCACATGTGGAAGCTGTTAGAATATGCAGTTTAGTTTTCAGCAGTGGTTACATTTGGATTTTAGAAAAGATTTTGTATGTTCCTAGTTTTTCTAGGAACTCAAGTCTTGTACTTTTTGGGATTTTCCTTTATGTTTCAGTTGTAAACTTCAGTTTATTTTACAAATTTGATCTTATTGGAAATAATACAATGTTTGATGGTCTTTTCTCAATTGATTTACAAAATGATACTCCTCATGATGTTATGCATGTTCACACTGGTAATAAAAGATGTGTTACAAATGAGGCTTTCTCTATGTTGTGGCACCGGAGATTGAGACATATCTCCATATAGAGAATTAAACGATTAGTAAATGATAAAGTACTTAATACTTTACTGATTTTGATACATGTTTGGATTACATTAAGGGAAAGCAAACCAACGTATCTAAGAAAGATGTTGCCTCATAATGTGCTAGTTTGCCTCTTGCAATTATAGCCAAAAGTATGAGAGGTGAAAAGGAAGCTTGTGAGTGTAGGGTTGCACTTGCAAAATTGAGGGTTTTCTAAGGAGCCTGATGATAAGGGAAAAAAAGTTATTGAGTAGTTGAAATTTAGTTAACGATTGCTTGGAAAACAAAAAACTGCAAAAATGTTTGTTACTTTGTGCATTGTATCCAGAAGACGAAGAAATTGAGAAGACATAATTTGTAGAGCTACTAGCCTTGGAGGGAATAATAAAAGAAAATGAATATAAGAGGGATGAAATTGATGAGGGCAATGAAATGTTGAATAATCTAATAAACCAATGTTTTATTGGAAAGTGGAAAAAATTACTGCAACAATCCTTGCGTGAAGATGCATGCTTTGGTGAGAGATATGACATTTCAAATCGACGGTTTATATTCTCAAATACTTATCAGTATCTGATATTGAATTGAGCGATGTAAAATGGTTGAAGGATCTTTTGAAGATACATATATCAAATTGGTTATTCTTTGAATGTATCACCTATATGTCCTAGACTTATCACGTTCATTCTAAAAAACAATTCCTTAGCAAATATTCTTGATTCATTTTTTCAACATTTCAAAGTTCTTAAGGTCCTCAATTTATCTGAATGTGTTCGTTTGCAAGTGTTGCTGTTGAAAATAGACGTTGAAATTGCAAAGCTCAATGTACCGATTGTTTTTTCCCATCATGGGTTTTCCACGTAAATTCGGTGTTCACCGTTTTCTCTTTGCCAAATCTCATTCACACCGAATTTACGTGGAAAACCCAAGATGATAAAAAACAATCGGTACAATGAGCTTTGCAGTTCGAGCATATATTTATAGGAATAAAGGAAACCCTAGTCATACTGGAATTGGAAACTCTAATCCTGCAGGAATTAGGAAACCTTCAATGTGGGCCACACCAGTCTGGTCCAAATGGAATCCGGGTCATACTGAACCCTAACAATTTCCACCTTAACACGAATTCCACCTTATAAAATGTAACTCTAGAAAAACTTCCTCTTCCACAAAGGCACCTGAGGGCGAAATCAGCAGCTAATATCAACCAAGCTCAAACAATGTTTGAACTTGTGTGTGGGCAAAGTCTTTGTCATCATATCAGCAGGATTATCATAAGTACTAATTTTACTAATAGCAATGAGCAACCACTTCACGAACAAAATGATAACGAATATCGAAGTGATTCGTCTTCTCATGAAACATGTAATACCCCAAAATTTATAGGACTCAACTATTGAAAATAGAATGGAATTAAATTAAATTAGAATTTTTATCGAGAATCATTTAAAATAAACCGAGCGTACAAATTAGGTCGATTAATGTATGATAGGTATAGTATATCATAAATGAATAAAAGATAAATAGTTAAATGTAGATTAAAAATATAAAAGGAAATTGAATAAATATTAAATAAGAAAATTACTATTATACATAACTATTACCAAGTGGATGCATCTTCAACCATCTATTTACTATTTGTACCTAACTATTACCAAATGGATGCATCTCAACCATCAATTTACTATTGTATCTAACTATTATCAAGTGGATGCATCTCAACCATCCATCAATTTCCATTCATGCCTATAAATAGGTTTCAAATCTTCATCCAATTTACACCAATTTGAAGAGAAGAGTTAGAGAGAAAGTGAGGGAGTGTTAAGAAGGAGAAAGGGTGAAGAAATAATGAAAGTTTGTGGGAATTTCGACGTAGTATAGTTTAGGGGTAGATTTGTCACTTTGGTCATAAGCGGAGTTTTCGAAAGAAGGAAATTACGTAGTCGGTCTAGAAACTTCGGTAACGATTCCCGACCCTCCTTAAGTTATTTATTTGTTAGTTATATCATCAGTATATTATTTTAGAAATATTGAATTAAATATATTACCGTTATTATCGCCAAAATTATATTGAAATGTTAAGTTCAATATATTACCGTTATTATCGCTAAAAATTATAGTGAAATGTTAACTTCAATATATTACCGTTATTATCGCCAAAAATTATTGTGAAATGTTAAATTCAATATACCGTTATTATCGCCAAAAGTGTATTAACATGTTAAATTCAATATATTAACGTTATTATCAGCAAAATAAATTAGGAATGATCAGTTAAAATATAATAGCGTTATCATCACCATGTATAAAAATATACTATTATTATTATCACAAATAATTGTACTGTGCAAATAAGTTCTGTCTAAGGAGACTGGTATTTAAGAGGATCCGTTGTGACCCACCAGTGTGTCCTGAGAATTTATTTGGAAAGAATATTCTGTCTAAGGAGATTGGTTCTAAGTGATCTTGCAAAAACCGCCAGTCTTTCCTGGGAATATTCTGATCGGTATTATCCACGATTTATAAAATAAACAAATTTATATATAATGGATTCTAATTAGTAAATGTTATTGTGAATGTATTAACGAAGAAAATGGTAACGATCTAAACACGCTAAAGAATCCAAGTAAGTTGATACTTACTGTGTTTTGGTCTTCGGACCCTACACCACAAGAATTAGGAGTTGTATGTTGATTGTTACTGCTTTCATAGAATATTTAGGTTGTTTTCAGTTTTATCATAAATTGAGCATGTTCAGTATATTGTGTTATTATTTGATGGATGTTTACTAGATTTAGGTTCTTTTAATAATATGTTTTATAGATGAGCATGTTTAAAATTATAATAGGACTGTATGAACATCATGCATCATGGTTTTTAAAAACGATACGAAAATGGATTTTTATGAATGGATTTGAAAAGAGAACGAAAATAAATATTGATAAAAGTTAACGTAAATAAAGGGTGAACTTGAGATTCTTTCCGGGGCACTTGATAAAGTAAAGGATGAGGCCGAGTTTCTTTCCGGGGATTCTGGTATTAAGTCTAGAATGAGTCCGAGGTTCTTTCCGGAGCATTATGAGACTAAGGCCTAAAGTAAGCCCGAGGTTCTTTCCAGGGTACTCTGGGACCAATGGCATAAAGTTCAGGGTAAGTCCGATGGTCTTTTCGGGGTATTCTAGATAGATAAGAAAAGAGAAATGGAAACAGAAAAAGAAAAGAAGAAGAAAAGAAATGGAAACGGAAAATTGAAAATTGATTTTAAATGCATAGTATGTTTATTTTATTTTATCACTTATTGAGCAATAAGCATAGGTGATACAAGTGGTTATGTACCAGCAGAGGAGATATTTCAGGAGGATACCTTGGGTTATCAGCTGGGTTCGACCTGATTGGTTATCGCTCACAGTATAATAAATATTTTAAATAAATGTTTTGTAACCTTAAAATTTTATTGGAAGACATGAAATATGTTTTAATATCTATTTATATTGTTATAAAAAAAAATATTAAGAGAAATAAAACGGGTCATGACAATTGGTATTAGAGCATAACCAGGTCAAACTCGGTTATGTAGATTGTTGATAACATAAGGGTCATCATGGAATACTCCTCTGATTGTAAGTTAATTTTATTCTAATATTTAATTATATTCCTTGATTTGCTATTCCCTAATTAAAATGTAGTTAACATTATTTAATTATATCCCTTAATTTATTATTCCCTAATTAAAATCCAGAAATGACAAGAAGAGTAAGAAACGACATCCCCATTCCTAATGAGAGAGATGATGCTTTAGATCTCATTGCCGAAGCTATTGAACGTCAAATCTCAATTTATGGAACAATAAGCCCAATTCATAAGGCATCTCATGGAACGTGGAAATGACAATGGGAACCCACATGCCCTCGTTGTACCTGCAACAACTGGCTGTGAAAGATATCAGAGGATGAAACCCCCTACCTTTGAGGGTAAACATTGCTGATGTTACAGGAGCAGAAGAATGGATACGTTCCTTGAAAAAGATGTTTGAATACGTAGGTATACAGTAGAACGAGAAAGTAAGGTGTGCTACCTACCTGCTGACCCACGATGCACGATTCTGGTGGGACTCCATAAAGGCGATGTTGAATCTCCAGACATTTACATGGAAAGACTTTAAGGAATTATTTAACGAGAAATACTTTAGCTTCACAATCCAAAATAAAAAATTTACAGAGTTTATGAAGATACGTCAGACAGGGATTGTATACGGAGGTTCGAGTTGTTGTCAAGATTTGTTCCACATTTGGTAGCAGAAAATGGGCCTAAAGTCCAACATTTTGTCCAAGGGCTAAAGGTGGAAATCCTGAGAGGAGTTAGATTGACAGGTATTCGAAATGTCCCTTATGCTCAGATCGTAGATCGGGCATTTGATGCGGAGGATGTTGAAACCATTGCGGTGAGACAGCGAGAGTTTAATCAAAGGAATGGACGGAACAATCAAGACATACAACAACGTAGTACTCCACCAGTAAACCATGCAGTAAAGAGGCCATCAGGGAATGAGATACAGCCAGAGTGTGATAAGTGTCCCGTGATTGAAGCTACTGCCATCAGAGAATGAGATACAGCCAGAGCGTGATAAGCGTCGCGTGATTGAAGCTACTGCCATCAGGGAATGAGATACAGCCAGAGCGTGATAAGCGTCCCTGATGGCCTCTTTACTCCATGGTTTATTGGTGGAGCACTACGTTGTTGTATGCCTTGATTGTTCCGTCCATTCCTTTGATTAAACTCTCGCTGTCTCACCGCAATGGTTTCAACATCCTCCGCATCAAGTGCCCGAGCTACGATCTGAGCATAAGGGACATTTCGAATACCTGTCAATCTAACTCCTCTCAGGATTTCCACCTTTAGCCCTTGGACAAAATGTTGGACTTTAGGCTCATTTTCTGCTACCAAATGTGGAACAAATCTTGACAACAACTCGAACCTCCGTATACAGTCCCCGTCTAACGTATCTGCATAAACTCTGTAAATTTTTTATTTTGGACTGTGAAGTTAAAGTATTTCTCGTTAAATAATTCCTTAAAGTCTTTCCATGTAAATGTCTGGAGATTCAACATCACCTTTATGGAGTCCCACCAGAATTGTGCATCGTGGGTCAGCAGGTAGGTAGCACACCTTACTTTCTCGTTCTACTGTATACCTGCGTATTCAAACATCTTTTCCAAGGAACGTATCCATTCTTCTGCTCCTGTAACATCAGCAATGTTACCCTCAAAGGTAGGGGGTTTCATCCTCTGATATCTTTCCCAACCAATTGTTGCAGGTACAACGAGGGCATGTGGGTTCCCATTGTCATTTCCACGTTCCATGAGATGTCCTATGAATTGGGCTTGTTGTTCCATAAATCGAGATTTGACGTTCAATAGCTTCGGCAATGCGATCTAAAGCATCATCTCTCTCATTAGGAATGGGGAGGTCGTTTCTTACTCTTCTTGTCATTTCTGGATTTTAATTAGGAAATAATAAATTAAGGGATATAATTAAATAATGTTAACTACATTTTAATTAGGGAATAACAAATCAAGAGATATAATTAAATATTAGAATAAAATTAACTTACAATCAGAGGAGTATTCCATGATGACCCTTATGTTATCAGCAATCTACAGAACTGAGTTTGACCTGGTTATGCTCTAATACCAATTGTGACGACCCGTTTTATTTCTCTTAATATTTTTTTTATAACAATATAAATCATAGTTATTCAAGCGAAAATAGATATTAAAACATATTTCATGTCTTCCAATAAAAGTTTAAGGTTACAAAACATTTATTTAAAATATTTATTATACTGTGAGCCATAACTAATCAGGTCAAACCCAGCTGATAACCCAAGGTATCCTCCTGAAATATCTCCTCTGCTGGTACATCACCACTTGTATCACCTACGCCGACAAGACTTAACTAATGAACCTATTGCTTAATAAGTGATAAAATAAAATAAACATACTATGCATTTAAAATCAATTTTTATTTTTCCGTTTCCATTTCTTTTCTTCTTTTCTTTTTCTGTTTTCATTTCTCTTTTCTTATCTATCTAGAATACCCCGAAAAGACCATCGGGCTTACCCTAAACTTTATACCATTGGTCCCAGAGTACCCCAGAAAGAACCTCGGGCTTACTTTGGGCCTTAGTCTCAGAATGCTCCGGAAAGAACCTCGGACTCATTCTAGACTTAATATCAGAATGCCTTGGAAAGAAACTCGACCTCATCCTTTACTTTATCGAGTGCCCCGAAAAGAATCTCAAGCTCACTCTTTATTTACGTTAACTTTTTACCAATATTCATTTTCGTATCGTTTTTAAAAACCATAATGCATGATGTTCATACAGTCCTATTATAATTTTAAACATGCTCATCTATAAAACATATCATTAAAAGAACCTAAATCTAGTAAACATCCATCAAATAATAACACAATATACTGAACATGCTCAATTTATGGTAAAACTGTAAACAACCTAAATATTCTATAAAAGCAGTAACAATCAGCATACAACTCCTAATTCTTGTGGTGTAGGGTCCGAAGACCAAAACATAGCAAGTATCAACTTACTTGGATTCCTTAGCGTGTTTAGATCGTTACCATTTTTCTCGTTAATACATTCACAATAACATTTACTAATTAGAATCCATTATATATAAATTTGTTTATTTCATAAATCGTGGATAGTACCGATTAGAATATTCCCAGGAAAGACTGACGGTTCTTGACAAATTACTTAGAACCAGTCTCCTTAGACAGAATATTCGTTCCAAATAAATTCCCAGGACACACTGGTGGGTCAAACGGATCCTCTTAAATACCAGTCTTCTTAGACAGAACTTATTTGCACAGTACAATTATATCATTAATATTATTTGTGATAATAATAATAGTATATTTTTATACATGGTGATGATAACGCTATTATATTTTAATTGATCATTCCTAATTTATTTTGGTGACAATAACGCTAATATATTGAATTTAACATTTCAATACACTTTTGGCGATAATAACGGTATATTGAATTTAACATTTCACTATAATTTTTGGCGATAATAACGGTAATATATTGAACTTAACATTTCAATATAATTTTGGCGATAATAAAGGTAATATATTTAATTCAATATTTCTAAAATAATATACTAATGATATAACTAACAAATAAATAACTTAAGGAGGGTCGGGAATCGTTACCAAAGTTTCTAGACCGACCGCGTAATTTCCTTCCTTCGAAAACTCCGCTTCTGACTAAAGTGATGAATCTACCCCTAAACTATACATCTCCGAAATTTCCATAAACTTTCACAATTTCTTCACCCTTTCTCCTTCTCAACACTCCCTCACTTTCTCTCTAACTCTTCTCTTCAAATTGGTGTGAATTGGATGAAGATTTGAAACCTATTTATAGGCATGAATGGAAATTGATGGATGGTTGAGATGCATCAATTTTGTAATAGTTATGTACAATAGTAAATGGATGGTTGAGATGCATCTACTTGGTAATAGTTAGGTAGAATAGTAAATGGATGGTTAAGATGCATCCACTTGGTAATAGTTAAAGTAATTTTCTTATTTATAATATTTATTCAATTTCCTGATCTTTAGTGAGAAAGATAGCACTCTAACTGTCGCAAAACACTGTGGCAATCTACAAATCTTTGCTGAGCTCACCAAACAAACCTTTTAACCATATAGCTTCTTTATAAGTCTCTGAAATCACCATATATTTTGCCTCCGTAGTAGACAACGCAACGGTATTCTGTGAGGTAGCTCTCCAACTGATAGCGCAACCCTCAACTGTAAAGACATATCCGGTAAGAAATCTCCTCTTATCAATATTCTCCGCATAATCAGAATCAACATATCCAATGACAGGATCTTTAGTTCTTCTAAATTGAAGACAAACATCACTAGTTCCTTGCAGATACCTAAGAATTCATTGAACAGATCTCCAGTGTTCCTTTCCTGGATTTGCCATGTATCTACTAACCGCACTGACTGTGTAAGATAAATCTGAACGCGAACAAACCATAACATACATGAGAGATCCCACTGCACTAGAATACGAAACTCGTAACATATAATTAATTTCCTCATCTGAAGCCTGATTTGAGCTGCTAAAGGAGTACCAACAAGTTTAGACTTATTCATGTTAAACTTGCAGAGAACTTTCTTAATGTACCCCTTTTAACTTAGGTACAATTTTCCAGATTTTCTATCTCTTTGTACCTCCATACTAAGTATCTTTTTCGTTGCTCCCAAGTCTTTCATCTCGAATTCTTTACTCAGCTTGCTTTAATTCTTCTGATTTCTTCAATATCTTTAGCTGCAATTAACATATCATCGATGTATAAGAGCAAATAAATCACTGACCCATTCTGACTGTTCTTTATGTAGACACAATTGTCATAATTGCTCATTCTGAAATCTTGAGCAAACATGAATGAATCAAACCTCTTATACCACTATCTGGGCGATTGCTTCAGACCATAAGGGGACTTCTTCAAAGAACAAACATAGTCTTCTTTTCTAGAGATAATAAAATCTTCAGGTTGCTGTATATAGATGTCCTCCTCAAGCTCTCAGTGTAAAAAGACAGTTTTCACATTCAACTGCTCAAAGCTCAAAGTCGTGCATAACCACAACACCTAGCAAAGCTCGAATCGAACTGTGCTTAACCACCAAAGAAAACACATCAGTGAAGTCTACACCTGGAATCTGACTGTACCCCTTTGCAACCAAACGGGCCTTGTACCTGTCTTCTTCAACACCTGGTATACCTTCCTTTTTCTTGAACACCCATTTGCAATGAACCATTTTTTTTTCTTTTGGCAATTTAACTAAGTCTCATGTGCCATTCTTCTGAAGAAACTCCATTTCCTCCTGCATAGCGATCATCCTTTTCCTTGCATTCTCTAAACTCACTGCTTCTGAGTAAGAAGACGGTTCTTCACTGGAATCTATGCTTTCAGCTACACTCAAAGCATAAGCAACTAAATCTGTGTCACCATATTTGTGTGGAGGTCTAATCTCTCTTCTTAGTTTGTTCTTAGTGATAGAATACTCTGGCGAAGCTGATACTGATGATTTTGCGGAAACGATATCACCCTGATTATCTGAACTGGTCTGACCCGAAGACTCTGATATCGACCCTGATTCAACTTCAACTTCAACCTCGCTACCAGATAAATGATTAGTCTTATCTGTTAAGCCCTTAGAAGATGAATTTCCAAGCATAGCAACTTCATCAAATACCACATTTCTGCTAAAAATGACTTTCTTGGATTCAGGACACTATAATTTATATCCCTTGACACCAGACTGGTATCCCAGGAATATATATTTCAATGATCTATGCTCTAATTTGCCATTTTCAACATGAGCATATGCGGGACAATCAAATACTCTCAAACCTGAATAATCAACAGGATTGCCAGACCAAACTTCTTCAGCAGCTTTCTTATCAAGAGCATTTGATGGAGAACAATTCATAATATAACAAGCAGTGGCAACAACTTTAGCCCAAAACGACTTAGGTAAACCAGAATCTGCAATCATACACCGAACTTTTTCAATTAAAGTTCTATTCATTCGCTCTGCCACTCCATTTTGTTGTGAAGTCCCTGGGACTGTCAAATGCCTCATAATGCCTTCTGACCTACAGAAAGAGTTGAACTCTCCTGAACAAAACTCTAACCCATTATTGGTGTGTAAACATTTTACTTGTTTCCCTGTCTGCTTTTCAGTTAAAGTCTTCCACTCCTTGAACATAACAAACACATTACTTTTCTTCTTGAGAAAGAACACCCAAAGCTTTTTGAAAAAATTATCAATCATGGTTAACATATAATGTGCCCCTCCCTTGGAAGGCATCGGTGCTGGACCCCAAAGATCTGAGTGGATGTAACCTAATATTTCTTTCGTACTGTAAGTGACTGTAGTGAATGTAACTCTCTTCTGTTTCCCGAAAACACAATGCTCACAAAACTGTAATTTACTTGTGCTCTGATCATTCAAAAGTCCTCTTCTGCTAAGCTCATTCATCCCATTTTCACTCATATGCCCCAGACGCATATGCCATAATATGGTAAGGTCTTCATCTGACAATGAAGTACAAACTGCAGCATCCCCCACAACTGTAGATCCCTGCAAAACATATAAATTACCAGATTTTCTTTGCCCTTTCATCATAGTAAGAGAACCAAGACTGTTTTCAAAACTCCACCTTTACCAGTGTACCTGTACCTTTTCAAATCAAGAGTACTTAACGAGATCAAATTTCTCTTCAAATCGGGAACATGTTGCACATCACAATGTGTTCTGACAACTCCATCATACATCTTGATTCTGATCGAATCAATCCCCTGCTATCTTGCACAATGAATTATTTCCTATCAATGCTGCACCTTTTAGCACATACTCATATGTTGAAAACCAATATTTATTGAGACACATATGAAACGTACAGGCCGAATCCAGAATCCACTAATCGGATGACTTTGAATTTCCGTTAGACACTACTAGAAGTTCTCCTCCTGATTCATTATCTTTTTCTTCAGCGACAACTGCTTCACCAAGCTTCTCTGGTTGTTTTCCCTTCTGATTAGCTCCCTATTTTCTCTTATTCTGCAATTTGTAACACTTAGATTTAACATGTTTTTTTTTCTGACAAAAAAACAAACTTTGTTTCTGTTCCTGGACTTTGATCTGCTTCTTGAACCCTTTTTGTTACTGTTCCCTTTATCGGACCTCTCTGATGTTCTACCTCGGGTGATCAATCTCTCTCCTTGAGTTCCAGATCCAAGTACAAGGTGCTTCATCATTTCTTTTGAAAGCAAGTCATCATAGATATCTTTCAGAGTCAACGTGTCACGACAGTACATAATAATATTCCCAAAAATATTGTACGATGCAGGCAGTGAACATAATAAGATCAATCTCAAATCTTCCTCATCATATTTGCATTCCATTGTTTCCAAATCCGAAACAATTTCTTTAAATGCACCCAAGTGTTCTTCAATCAAAGTTTCTTCTCTCATATGATGAAAATATAATCGCTGCTTCAAATACAGTTTACTCGTCAGGGTTTCATGCATGCACAATTCTTCAAACTTTCACATTCATGACATCCTCCAAAATTGCATTTGATAGATGAAGATGGATCATAGATAACGCTTTTCTATTCTTCAATAATTTTTCCTCCTCAGTCAAAGACGCTGACATATTATCGAACCCCAATAATATATTGTCCAATTCCATCTGAGCAAAAATATCCCGCATCTTTATCTGTCATATCAAAAACCTCGTATTTCGATTCAACATCGAAATTTCATATTCATCCCCAAAAATCAGAATTTTCGTCCCAAAATTAGCCTGACAGAACATCCGAGCAAAAATTCAATCCCAAATATTTCAGTAATTCACACCCTAACAAACTCAAAAAATTCACAGCTACGCAATATCAAAAAAAAAAAAAAATTCCAGAATATCAGAATTCCCAAAATTAGATTTTTTTTCAGTGTTCGTCGGTTCGGCAGAAGATCGGAGCTGTGACTGGTGTGCGGGACAGACGGGCGATGGTCGACGGCAAGAGGACTGATCGGCGGCTTCTGTCTTCAGCTGACGGAAGGCGCGACTCGGTTTCGAGATGGACGACGACGGCTCGACGGGTGCAGCGCGGTTTCGACCATCTGTCGAAACTCCCCTGTTCTTCGCGGACACAATCGATCGGCGCTTCTCTGGACAGATTTATCAGTAGGCGAGGAGTCTTCTTCGCTTCTGTTCTTCTTCGGCACTGGAGATGCAGATCGTGGCGAAGAGGGTCGCTGGAGAAGAAGGATTTTCGGGCAGCTTCTCCAGGCAACAGTAGGGCTTCTCGGGCAGGATAGTTTTGGGCAGAACGGGCAGCTTCCTTTTTTCTTTTTCAATTTCCTTTTCCAAAACTAAAATCACAAACTTGTTCCGAAAAATCAAAAAACCTCGATTTTCAGAAACCTTCAACTTTCCTCTAATGCCAATTATTTAAAATTGATATAGAGAATCTGACATGAGCTTTGATACCAATTGTTGAAAATAGATGTTGAAATAAGGAACAAGATTTAGAAAAGAGAAAGAAAACAATGGACACTGAATTTACGTGGAAAACCCAAGATGAGAAAAAGCCACTGGCAGAGGAAAGAAATCACTAATAGAAATTGTACAATGAGCTTTGCGGCTTGAACATATATTTATAGGAATAAAGGAAACTCTAGTCATACTAGAATTGGAAACCCTAATTCTGCAGGAATTAAGAAACCTCTAATGTGGACCAAACCGGCCTGACCCAAATAGAATCCGAGTCACACTGAACCCTAACAGTTGTCAAATTCAATATCTGACTTAGTAAATCTTGTTGGCTTATTAGTTAGAAATTGCCATGAATTAAAATATGTGCATTCTCTAGCAAGACTTAAAGAATTGCAGACTCAAGACTTTACTGGGGTATATACGAAAGACTTAATGATCGAAGGTTTGGAAGAGTTGAGCAATCTAAGATATGTCAATCTTTTTGTATGTCCAATAGAAGTGTTTCCATCTGGGATTATATCAAAACTCTCTAAACTCCGATATTTAGTTTGTAGCCCTATTGCTAAAGTAAGTGCAAGCGAACTAATGAGCTTGAAAAATTTTAAAAAGTTTAAGGGAGCTTTTCATGACACTTATGACCTATGTTTTTATGCTAAACATATGGAACAAAAGAGATCACAACTTATCTCTTATGTTGTTACAGTGGGTCTAACATGTGATTATGTACAAGGGTTATTATGAGGATAATTCAGCTGACAAATTCGTGATATTAAGAAATTGCAATTTATGTAAACTTATAGCAGAAAATAATGGGTACCTAGTTCCAAAAGATGCTCAAAGGTTAGAGATAAAAATGTTACTGATTTAATTAGTTTATGTGCTTCATAGAATGAAGGTATTATTTAATATTAGATTTCAACAACTGGGAAGAACTTAGTGAACTGCAAGGAATTGGAAGAGATAATAGGAGAGTCGTTGGAAGATGAGAAAGATGTAAATGAGGGAATGACAGAAATCACTCTTCTTAAGTTAAAGTATCTAGAGTTGAGTTGCCTGCCACAGTTAAGATCCATATGTCCTGCCTTAAGACCATTGATTTGCAAGTCTCCACGGTATATTTACATAGAAGAATGCCCAGAACTTGAGCAATGTGTTTACGTAGCTTGGGATGAGAGAGGTCAACCATCTCCATCTGCCACTCTTCAACCAATTGAATTAAAGTCATATAATTTAGTTTTTAATTAAAGAAACCAAGTCATTATCAGTATAGAATTGTAATTTTATTGGATGCCAGATTCTTATATTATGGTTGAATACACATCATTATTACGAAATAAATCTCTTATCTGTTTTGAGCCGAGCAACTTGATTTTGTTATTTAGTGACAATCAAGTTAAAGCGGATCGGAAACCTTATAATTAAAAACATGTATAAACGTGACTTGATACGTATGATGAGAAGAGATGTAGAAGAGGATTGATTGTGTTTCCCTTTTTGGTGGCAAATCTCTACTGGGAATTATTTTGTTCATGTATATATCTATTGGGAAAAATTGGCAGTACGGTAAGATTACATGATTGAGTGTGACTTTACATATGATGCATCATGTATAGTAACATTCACATATATGTTTTATGATTAAATGTGTTAAAAGATTATTTAATAAATAAATTAATTAAAAAAAAAGACAAGTAAAAGAGGCAGTTGTGAAAAGCTGCTTTCTCAAAGTCTTTAATTTCTACAATCGAAAATGTTGGTGGGTGTAGAAAGCAATTTTTATTGAAATAAATAAATGTAAAGTTAATAGCCATTGCATCTTCATTTCAGAGCTTCGTCCCACTAAATATTTGAGTCTTGATTTCTTCAGTCCAAGTCGTCTCCCCTCCCACACATCTCCACTTCTGCTGCAAATATTTCAGATCGGAGCTCATTTTTCTTTTCCTTGGTCGTCATCTTCTCGGATCCAACCCAGGTAACATATTTCTGTTTCTTCTCCGCTCAACCAAAATTTCTCCCTTCTTAAGTTTACTTACTGTTTGTTTATAGTAATAGTTTTTAAGATTCCTGTTTGTTCTTCGATATGTCATCTAACAACTGGGTTGCGATATTTATTTCAAAGAAAATGGACGGAGTGTTTAGTGTAAAACGTAACTTTTCGAGTTTATATCGGGAAGATTATGGAGGAATTTTTTGACGAAGTCGTAAAATTAGCAGACTGCAGATTATGTGAAGATTCACTTTCTTTGTTTGTTCAAACAAAACCTCTTTCTTCTCAGATTATCGTCTGAAACATTCCGCCTCACTCACTCTAATGTTTTGCAAATTTGTTTTTCTTATGGGCGGCAAGCTTATAGGTTCTGGTTTATGGCATCTTCCCTAATTTGATTTGTTCTAGAATCTGCGATAAATTGTTGACCAATCAAACTCCCATTTGCAATATTATCCCTATTTGAACTGTTGTGTCTAGGGTCATAGCCATGTCGGGTGGGGATGTTTCCAAGGCTCGTGCACTTGAAGCTCTCGAGAAGCTGGGAAAGATTAAGAGTGAACTGGATTCAAACTTGAGGGCATTGAGATCCAGAAGAGATGATGTGAAGACAAAGAGAAGTGCAGAGCTTCGACGCGGAAAGGATATCCGACGAGGTTGAAAATTGGTTGAAAGAAGTAAAACAGATTGAAGTTGAGGCTGAAGAAAATGAGAAGCTGATAAAATCATCATGTGCACCTGAAAATATAGCGCCAATTGTAAAGGCAAGTTCATCCTCTAATCAATATAATGACCATTTCTATTAAGAGTGATTTTGTACCATTTACATTGTTGTTAAAACTGTATATTAATAAGGATTTGATTCAAAAACGCGTTTAGGGGTTGGTCTGAGAAAATCCACTTGTTAGGGATTTAGCTTTTGTGTTGTTTTTTTAACAAATAAAACAAAACTATTTTTGGAGGAATAGAAAGAATCTGATGCTACAAACTGATGAGATTAATTCATAAACTCATAATTGAAAAATTACATCTAACAACTATTTAAAAAGATAAAAATAACAAACTAACAAGATATCTTATTTAAAACTAATTCGAATAGATAAAATATTAATTCAAAAATCAAATAAACTTCACGTGGACTTTTACTCAGAGGAATCTAAAGCATATTTCCAACACTCCTCCTTGCTTTAGAGACTTCAAATTCCAATCTTCTTTTTTAAAAACTTAAATCGGGCAACTGGTGCAAATATATTTGAGTAGACAACTCCAAATATCTGATCATAGCCCTTCACCTCAAGTCTTTCCTTGTGTTTATGAACTGAACCATAAGCATTGAGTTTAGTTCTAAACAACCATTTGAGTCCAATTACTTTCATACCTTGAGGTCTCTCCACAAGACACCAAGTCTTGTTTTTCTCTATCGTGGACAGCTCCTTCACTACTATCGTTCAATTTTACTCTTTCTTGGCTTCTTCATAGTCTGTTGGTTCACAAACTACTATGTTGCATTTATGATGGGTGTTAGAGGGAAATCAAGTACCTCTAATAGAAGCATAGTCAAAAACTTTATTTTTCCCGCCATCATCATTCTGATCTTGTGTTTCAATATCAGCCTGATTTTGAACTTGCAATTTTTTTGTTGCTCTCCAAACCTTTTTGGGAAATGGCTTTCTGCTTTGCTTTCCAAACTGACGTACTTTAGTGATGTTTTCCTTGGCAGAGAATGCAGCATGCTCATCCTTAATTGGGTTGAAAGAAAAACTTCTTTTTTTCATCTTGATATTGAAGATTTCCATGCCTGCTTGGTCTTCAATCAGACAACACCCAATGTTGAACGTCACTTTGTACCCCTTTTCTATTAATTGACCAATACTAATCAAGTTTTGATTAATTTCAGGAACATAAAGTACATCTTGAATTAACTTTGTTCATGTGCAATTTGTTATTGCTATGGTACCTTTGCCTTTTACCTCAATGTAATGACCATTGCCAATTCTCACTTTTTTTGACTCTGCATCCCCCAATTCTATGAACAACTTCTTGTCATTAGTCATGTGGTTGGTGCAGCCACTGTCAATCAACCAATTTTCATTAGCTTCACTGTCTGCAAAACATGTAGCCACAAAAAGTTGATCCTCCCCCTCTTGATCAGCAATTTGTGCTTCTTCACCTTGCTCTTGTTTTTCGTTTTTGCATATGATAGCTTCATGTCCCATGAGGTTGCAATTGCTATATTTTGCATTTGGTCTCCTCCAACATTTGAAGGGAGGGTGACCTTTTTTGTTACAATATTGACATGGAGGATAATTGTTCTTTGCTCCAAGCCTTTTGTTTTCTGAATTACTTTTGCAGCTTGTTTCATGATTCTCGCCACTTCCTGCTTGTATTTTTTTGTTCTTATTCTTTCTCGCATCTTGATTTTTGACAAATAAAGCTCCTTCAACAACTCCTTCCTGCCTCATTAATTGTCTCTGCTCCCGTGCTTGCAAGACACTTAAGAGCTTAGCAAGAGAAATTTTTGACAAATCCTTAGTATTTTCTAAGGTTGTAATTGAAGCCTCAAATCTGTCCGGCAATGTTTTGAGAATTTTTTGAACAATTCTTGAATCTATCAGAGAAGAACCCAATATTCTAACCTGATTCGCTATGCTTAGTAGCCTATCAAAATGCTCTTTTATGGTTTCTATCTCTTTCATCTTTTGCAGCTCAAAGTCACGAACTAGATTCATTACCTTCATTCCTCGAATCCTTTCATCCCTTTCATACTCAGTCTTGAGATAATCCCATATCTCTTTTCTTGACTTTAGAGACATAATCCGAGTGAATATGGTTGATGAAACTGTAGCGAATAAATAGGCTTTTGCCTTTGATTTTTTTGTCTTCTTTTCCTTATGCGATTTGATTTGTACCGTAGTGGGATTGTTTGGAAGAACAGGAATATCATAGTCCTCTTCTACTGCTTACCAAAGATCCAAAGCTTCTAAATACGTCTGCATTCGAACTGGCCAAATTTGGTAGTTATCTCCATCGAACATCGGTGGAGCTATAAAGGAGAAATTTGCTTCAGTTTCCATGATAGCTTGAACTCACAGATCCCTAAAGAAGAAAAGCTCTGATACCAATTGTTTTTTTTTTAACAAATAAAACAAAACTATTTTTGGAGGAATAGAAAGAATCTGATGCTACAAACTGATGAGATTAATTCATAAACTTCATAATTGAAAAATTACATCTAACAACTATTTAAAAAGATAAAATAAAAAAATAACAAGATATCTTATTTTAAAACTAATTCGAATAAATCAAATATTAATTCAAAATCAAATAAACTTCACGTGGACCCGACACGTGGACTTTTACTCATAGGAATCTAAAGTATATTTCCAACATTCGGAACAGATTGTGAAGAAGGAAATTGGAAGAGGGAAAACATTAAGTTTTCAAAGGTACAAAAAATTGTTGATTTAACATGAAAATTATATAAAAACATGAAAATTTAGAATTTATACATAGTATTGAAATGAATTATTTTCACAATCATTCTAAATGTTTTAAGTTGGATTTTTAGGTTTACATCTGTAGCGTTCCAGAGTTAGTTTCTAATAAATATACATGATGATAGGTTCAAAAGTTTGACACAAAGTTTGGATTACTAAATTCTTGGGCTTTGTGTTGAAGAATTAAACTAAAATGGTCAGCATTTTGGGGTGTTGTTTTAACGAGAATTTGAAGGGTCAAATGGTGACCAAATTAAATGTATGACTTATGGATTTTGATGCCCTGGATGTCTACTTTCTGATAGTTCAAGTTTCAAGTCGTTTGAAGTTCTTTAGAATAAATTATGACATTTTTAGTAATGAATGGTTAGAAATTACTGTGATATTTCGTATTCTGCTTTAAGTATCTTTATTGCTTTAATTGTTGTGCAAATTATGAGTCTTATATAAGTTTATAAATATTGTATTGGGCTCATTTGAGAAAAGTAGAGAGAAATACAAATATTGAGGAAGGTTTAGAGTAGTGATCTTCTTTTTCTTTTTCTCACCAAAACAAGCACTCTATTTTTATCAAATTGGTATCAAAGCATGTCAAACTATGAGAGCACATTGTTGGGACAAATGCCGCTGCCACGACTCACCAAGATGAACTAAGACAATTGGAGCATTCAAATGCGTGCGTTGCTTGGTGCACAAGATGCGTGGGAAGTAGTCGAAACAGGTTTAACAGAGACGGAAGCCACTGACGCCCAGACAACAAATCAATTAAAAGCATTGAAAGAAACACGAATGAAGGACAAGACCACTTTCTATCTCTTGTTTCAAGGGGTAGATGAGTCGGGCTTTGAGAAGATTGCTAGTGCATCAACTTTGAAAGAAGCATGGGACACTTTGCAAAAAGTGTTCAGGGTGCTGACCGAGTTAAACAAGTGCGGCTTCAAACTCTTCATGGCAAATTGGAGGCCATGAAGGTGGAGTAGGAAGACATATCAACCTACATCACGCGTGTGCAAACAGTGGTGAATCAACTTAAACGCAACGGAGAAACCCTTAGGGATACAAGGGTCGTGGAGAAAGTTCTTCAATCATTGACCGAGAATTTTGAGAATGTAGTATGTGCAATCGAGGAATCGAAGAATTTGAAAGAGATGACCGTCAATGAACTTGTGGGCTCTCTTGAGGCACATGAACAATGGAAGAAGAATAAGATACAAGAAGTCTAGGTGGAGGCTTAAAAACGAATATGACTATCAAGGATGATAAGGCAATGTGCGCGCAACACAACCGTGGAAGAGGACGCGGTTGTGAAGGTCATGGTTTTGGTCGCGGCGGAGGCCGCGATCGTAGAAATAATTACGAAGAGAAGGGCGAGACCAGCCAACAAAATTGGCGTGGGCGAGGACGCAGTCGTGGAAGAAGTGGCCGGTTGAATGGTTCAACTGTCGAGTGTTACAACTGCAGCAGGTATGGACACCATGCAAAGGACTGCTACTCTGAGAAGAAGGTGGAAGAAAATGTGAATCTAGTTGCGAAAGATGAGACGAAAGACGATGACGCTCTCATGATGGCCCACGGTGTGGTATCTCAACTCCGGTGCTAGCAATCATATGTGTGGACGCAAACATCTCTTTGTTGATATGCAAGAGATTAAAGACGGACACTTGTTTTTTGGAGACGCATCAAAGGTCCAAGTCAAAGGCCGAGGAAAAAATATGTTTTTCAAAAAATGATGGAAATGAAGGAACAATGGAAGATGTCTACTATGTACCCAACTTGAAGAGTAACATTCTTAGCATTGGTCAATTATTGAAGAAGGGATGTTCGGTCTTCATAAAAGACCGGATGTTACACTTGAAGGACAAAAATGGTCGCTTGCTCACACAGGTGGAGATAGCAAATAATCGAATGTTCAAACTCAACTTGAAGAACGTACGAGAAAGGTGTTTGCTAGTAAATATGAAGGACAAAAAATGACTATGACATTTACGGTTTGGGCACTACATCACAACGGCCTAAAAGAGTTAGCAAAGAAGGAAATGGTCCATGGGCTATCAAACATGGACTACACCAAGAAATTTTGTGAGGGATGCATACTCCGCAGGCAAGGAAGGAGTACAATTCAAAAGAAGGCAGAATATCGTGCAAGGAGATCTCTCGAGTTGGTACACACCGACATATGCACCCAGATCACACCGAAGTCTTTTAGTGATAGAAGGTATTTTATCACTTTCATTAATGATTATACAAGAAAGACTTGAGTTTTTTTTTTTGAACGAAAAGTTGGAAGCATTTGAGGTGTTTAAGAAATTCAAGGTGCTAGTGGAGAAGACGACTGGTTTTTACATCAAGACTTTACAGTTGGATCGAGGCGGAGAGTACTTGTCAACCGTTTTTACAAACTCTTGGTGGGAACAATGAATCAAAAGATTCTTGACCACACCTTACTCACCATAACAAAATGGTGTGGTGGAAAGAAAAAATCTAACAATTCTCGATATGGTTCGGTCGATGTTGAAGAGCAAAGACGTGCTGAAGGAGTTTTGGGCTGAAGCAATGAAATGTGTCATATATATTCAAAATCGATGCCCACATGCGATATTGGCAGATCAAACATCGCAAGAAACTTGGAGTGCCCATAAACCAACCGTATTACATTTTAAGGGGTTTGATAGTATAGCTTACCCGCACGTACCGAACCAAAAAAGAACCAAACTTGATGATAAAAGCAAGAAGTATGTGTTCATCGGGTATGACAAGAAGACAAAGGCTTTATAGCTGTTTGACCCAATTGACAAAAAAGTGATGGTTAGCCGAGATGTACAAGTGAATGAAGAAATTATATGAGATTGAAAAAACCAAAAGGAGACAATAAAAGATGAAGGGGAACCATCAACCGTTGCACCAATAATCGCACCGACAATCTCTCAAGCATCCAACGACAAAGGAGAGCCGAGACAACCAAGGATATGGAGTCTACAAGATCTATACGAATTGACGAACAAAGTGCAATTGGTTTTCTTATTAGTCGATGAGGAAAATATTGCTTTTGAGAAGACCATGACAGACAAGAGGTGGAAAGTCGTGATGGATGAAGAGATAAAGGTAATTGAAAAAAAATGAAACATGAGACTGAGTTACCAGAAGGATGTCGACCCATAGGAGTAAAATGGGTGGACAAGAAAAAGATGAATGTTAAAGGAGAGATTGAAAGATACAAAGTATGCCTAGTTGCGAAAGGCTATGACAAAAAGAGGGGATCGATTATGATGAAGTTTTTGCTCTGGTTGCAAGAATGGAGACAATTCGACTTTTTATATCTCAAGCGACGCAATTCAAGTGGTCAATCTATCAAATGGACGTGAAGTCCGCATTTCCAAACTGAGTGCTTGAAGAAGAAGTCTATGTTGAGCAACCTCCTAGATTCATGAAAGTCGGAAAAGGACAACAAAGTCTTGAAGTTAAAGAAGGTGCTAAATGGGCTAAAACAAGCGCCTCAAGCATGGAACACCCGAATCGACACTTACTTCAAGAAAAATGAATTCATACAATGTCCTTATGAACATGCATTGTACATGAAGAAAGAAGAAGAGAACTTGTTGTTTTTTGCTCTTTATGTTGATGATTTTATCTTCATAGGGAACAACAAGAATATGATAGAAGATTTCAAAGAAGCTATGAGGCGAGAATTCAAAATGACGAACTTGGGATTGATGAAATATTTTCTTGGTCTTGAGATTAGACTAGGAAAATTTGGAATTCTTATGTCACAAGAAGCATATGAGAAGGACATTTTGAAGAAGAACAAGATGGAAGATTGCAAGCTGATAGCAACATCGATG
Source organism: Begonia loranthoides (assembly GCA_022433065.1). Classification (NCBI taxonomy): domain Eukaryota; kingdom Viridiplantae; phylum Streptophyta; class Magnoliopsida; order Cucurbitales; family Begoniaceae; genus Begonia; species Begonia loranthoides. The sequence goes on along the minus strand of CM039477.1, from coordinate 24,553,782 downwards.
TAGCGCAGTACGAAACTCTCAAAATTTGAGGGAGGAGATCAAGTAAATGCAAGTGAATACCACAGTTTGATTGGGAGTCTAATGTATCTCACATGCACAAGGCCAGACATTGTATATAGTGTCGGCATAGTTAGTCGATACATGGAGGATCCAAAACACTCGAACCTAAAAACTATTAAGAGAATCTGTCAATACATTCAAGGAATGGAGTCACTAGAGTTACTCTACTCAAAGACAAAGGAATACAAGCTGGTTGGTTACTCTGATAGTGATTGGTGCAGTGATGTTGATGACCAAAAAAGTACAGCGGGATACGTGTTCTATATGGGAGACATGGCTTTTGAAGAAATAGTCGATCATGACTTTGTCAACATGCAAGATGGAGTATGTGGGGTGCATCTTAGTGTGTGTGCTACTGAATTTGGCTAAGAAATTTGCTATACAAGTTGAATCTCAAGCGACACGAGGCAACCAAAATACGAGTTGAAACAAATCAACAATTGAATTGGTAAAGAATCCAGTTTACCGTGAGAAGAGTAAACATATAGATGTTCATTTTCATTTTATTAGAGAACATGCTGCGAGTCATGATCAAGTGGCAAATATTTTTACAAAGCCGCTGCAATTGGTGCTGTTCGAAAACTTCAAGAAGATGATCAGAATGTGTAACACCCCGATATTTTAAATTGGATAATTATCGGGGTATTATCAAGAAGGTTCTAGAGTGTTAAGTCTAAGAGTGATTTTGGTAACATTTTCCCCTAATACGTGATGTAATCAAGTATTGGAGTTTTGGAGATATTACATCACGTGATAGAATCAAATTCGGGCAAAAACCTAATCGAAAATGCGAAGGAAATGAACTTTTGACCCATTAGGACGCCTGTGGACGACGTTGCGGACGAGAGGTGTCGTCCGCAAAACTCCTTGAACGTCGCCCAAACATTGGGACGACTCAAGATGCCATCCAGGGTCCTAACTTCACTATGCTGGGAAGTTGCAGACAACGATGTAGACGATGCAGACAAGAACATACACATCCGCAACGAATCTGTTTAAGTCTAGAGACCTTAGGACGATTGCAAACGACAGCGTACGGGGAAGAAAGTCGTCCAAATTGAATCTGTCCAATTCTTATACACGTTCGGACGACACATGCGGAAGATGTGGATAAGGACTTCTATCCAGACTTGGACTGCAGACAGTTCGAATAGGGATGAGGACGCCTCTCCTCATCCCCAAACATAATTTAGCTTACAGATTTTGGTCTTGCGGACAACTGCGGACGAGATTAAGTCGTCTGCACCCATCTGAATCATCGTAGACCTATGATTTCAGATATTTAAAATCAGAAGAATAACGATGCTTAGCCAATAGAACAACGTGACCCCAACACGAATCTGGCCCCAGACCATGCGAGGCGATCTCCCCCCTGCCCAGTCGTCCTTCCCTGCCTCCTACCCCTATGTTTGTCTCCCCCCCAGGTATGTAACTTTCCCTCCTTCCCCTCCTTTGTCTTTAGCTTCTCCTTCTTCCTGTGTAAGGGAGAAGTGTTCCAGGGAAGGAGAGGGAGTGACTGTGTTAGAGAGAGGTTCTGAGAGTGAGAGATTGTGAGCTAAGTGGTGGGTTAGCTGTTGAAGGATGAGTGTGCAGCGTTAGTGAGTTCAGGAGCTGGAAGTGGGTGAGCTGCTGAAGTTGCTGCTGTCCGTGAGCTTGGGGCTGTGAGTGGAAGGCTGTCCTTGTAGTGTTCATTGATAATGGTAAGGAATTTAGGTGTGTCTTGGTCATTTGGAGGCCCTACACCACAAGTAGAGTGCATGCGTTTTGTGTTTGTTTTTGAAAAGCTTACTGTTAGTTACTTCCTTGGATGACCTTCTATGATAGTTCTTGCAGATTTGCGTTGTTCTTCTTGCTGCTATTAGTGTTTATTCTCTGTTATATTTTCCTTGTCGACTTCTCGTTGTCGATCTCTGTGATATTTTCCTTTCATTGTTTAGCTCTATTTGATTGCCTATTATGTGATATAAGTGCCTTGTTCGATAAAGAGGTGATGAATGTGAGAAGGGTGATGAACGTTGAAAGTGTGAAAGACAAATGAATATGTGAAGTCTGGAAATAAGCTAGGAATTCTATTTTTGATACTAAATGTTTACTTGCTGTTTAGTTTTCAACTATAATGCTGCTATTTCCCTGGTTATTATTCTACAGTTAAATATTCCTGTTACACCCTTAATCTAACATGTTTAATCTAGCGTGTTTAATAAACGACGATTGAACTATGTTAGTTGTTAATAGGCGTTCATAATTGAACTATGTTAGTTGAGTATACTTAGTTGTGATATGTTAAATCAATTAGCTAAGTATGTTAATTTAATTAGCATGTTTAACTAGTAGATTAATTAATATTCTTGAGCATGTTAATTAACTCGAGTAATTAATTAGTCTCACAATTGTAAACTTAACTAGACTCACGCATGTTTAACCATTTAGTGAGCATGTTAATTAACTAGGAGAGCATGTTGAAGTAACTTAATCATTTCTTGATGCATAACAATTAATTAGAGTAGTTAACTAAGTAGAATAACTAATTAGACAAATATGTCCATTATCTAACTTATGGTTAATTCCTAGATGGCACGCCTATGATATTAGCAATATATTATATGGATTAGACTGTTTGATTAATCGATTAAATTATTAATGAATCTATGCATATTAGTCAATTATTACTCGTGAAATTACAAGCATGTTTAATTAACTAAACTTAAGTATGTAATAATTTGGAATGATATTAGCATGTTAATTGATCTAGTCATGTCACGTTTAATTATTGACTAAGTTAAGTTGTTTGGTGAATCGATAGTGTTATGCATGCATATGTTAAAATCCTTTGAGCATGTTTAATAAACTAAACTAGTAAGTGTGATCACTTAGTGAACATGTTAATTATAATTAGTAAGCAAGATAATTAATTAGGTTAATTAACCAATTGTGATTTCTTAGTGAGCTTGGTAATTGTAATTAGTAAGTAATTCAATTAACTAGGTTGACTGTAAGTATGTTAGTTAGCTAATTAAATATAATGAATCCGAGTATGTAAATTAATTAGGATAATTGACAAGATGATGATTTATAGTCATTCTTGTGCCTGTTAATTAAATTATGTTTTGCTTTTATATGCACGTCGTCGGTAAATCCGTTATATCTCCTTTATTATTGTGACTTACATATCCAAACATGTTTTCTGATGTTTAATTAGTTTTATAATTGCTTCCTTCACATGCTGTACCTTATTGGGTGTTCTATTCTTATTACTTGTTCTCTGTGGTGTGCAGTTATTTCCTTCTATATTATACTTCGTTTTCCTTATATGTACTTTCAATTACTTTAAATGTGCATTTCAATTTCTGTTAGAGTTACGTTATTGGGCATCATGCATCATGTTAGGTTGAGAATGTATGGTCATGCATCATGTTAATAGAAACTAATAGGGAGTGCCACGAGTGGTACGCACACATGCATGAGTGAGGATAATTATGAAAATGAGTAAAATAGTAAGATAATAAAGGCTTTTGTGGTCTGGTAGCTTAGCTCGACACAGACACAAAGAAAAGAATAAGGGAGTTGGGAGGCGGATGGGTAGCGGCCCTAGTCTGGCAATAAGGTAATGCCCCTACCTTATCGGGAATGGGACCTAGTTGCCCATAGGAGGTTAGGTCCAACCAACTATTGTAACGACCCGAATTCTTACGTACCTTAAGAACTCATGCGACTTCTAATTAATTAAGAGCCTTAAGAAAACATTATTTGGGAAACATTTGACTTATGAAATTAGAGTGCTGAGAAAATTCGAGTGTTACTAACTTACTAAAATATCTGGTTTAATTCAAAAGGGACAGCTGCGATTAATAAAGTTTGCGGAAACGAAATTCAAAAGCGTCACAAAATAACGTTAATTAAAGTTCTGATAATCCTAATACGAATTCAACTAGAGTTAAAATAGTAAATTAATGTTTACAAACCATATTTAACGTTAGACCTTTTTTAAAAACAAACTTTTCTTCCTTGCCTTAGTGTCATGCTACTACTACTCCACTTGCGTCTCCTTTGGATAAGCCGCATGCTCCACTAGAATGGCCTTCTCAACAACTCCTGCCACAATTACTTCATTACCTACACCAAAAGTAAGGGCGTGAGCTTTCGCCTAGTAAGGAAATGAGGAAAAACAAATGCATATATCTCTCTTTAGTTTTCTTTGGAATGAGGGTCACTCAAACCAATTTTTTTTTTATGTTCTTTCTTTCTTTCGTTCTTTACTTGTACTTTGAGCTGGAGATTGGAAGACCCTTATGGATGGTATAGTGGGTCGGACCTAACCTCCTATGGGCAACTAGGTCTCGTTCCCAATAAGGTAGGGCATTTCCTAATTTCCAGACTAGATCCACTACCCATCCGCCTCTCAACTCCATTAATCATTTCTTTCATTTTTTCTTATTCTTTTACTTTCCTTACCATGCATGTGGTAGTACCGCTTACTTTGTTTCTACTATATGAGTGTATGAGGACCCTCCTACTTAGACTAACTCTTACAAGACTATTAACAACAATACTTTAGGGAATTTACAATAAAACAACATAAAAGAACATATAAGGAAAATAAGGTGTATTCACAGAGAACGCTTAACATGCCAGATAGATGATTTAAAATTAACTGAGCATAATCATCCAACACGCAAAAACTTAACTATGCTTAAGAAACAATGGGAATCAATGACATGTTTCATCATCATTACTAATAAAGTGACTATCAGACTATTAACAAAAACATGTTGTTAAACGAATTTATGCTATTAAATAGAAATTGTACAGCGTATGATTATCGATTTTAACAACGAAATGAAATAGCAAAAGCATGTTCCTTACAAGGAAAGCAAAAACTGTAAAGAAATCCCACTACAACGAAGATGTAAAATTCCACGATTTTGAATAAACTATTGCAGCGAAGTGTTTACAAAAAACAGACAATGGAACATACTTCTTAGACGATATTGAGCATTAGCAAAGCATTGAAAGCTAACAAGAAAACAAAGAGACATGCTTTAACGAGGAACTTAACAGCAGAAACAGTCAGCCTATTATGCTTCCAAACAATTAATAACGAAACAGAACAACAAATATTGATCGTGTGTCAAATTGGCTAGTAAAACACCAGTGATACACTATTTTGTAGGCTATAGATCTTGCTTTTTGATTGACTAAAACAACAGTAATTATTCATAAATTAAAACAATGAATTGAATCTACAGATCATGCTTCTTAGTGATAGCGAATATCATAGAGACGGAATAGCGAAAATATACTTTTCTCAACTGACATTACAACGCAATAATTGAGTATTATACATACTTTTATTTGACCAAACTAGCAATGAATAGCAAGAATATGCTTTCAACCGACTGGAATAGTGCGGCAGCAAATGGACACTAAGCATGCTTTTATCTAAATCAGAATAGTAGTGCCAACATTGATACAGAGCAGCTAAATTAACTTTGTAGCGTATTATCCACATCAACTAATAACGAATTGTAAAGGTGAAGGACATGCTTTCTAACAACTACAATTATACAGCGATAATAGCTTTCAAGGTAGAAAGTACACTCATTAGCGATTTCGTAAATAACAGCGACAAGAATTAGTAAAACATGCATGATAGTAGTGAACGAGCATGAGGTAATATCATGGCAGAAACAATGAACATAACTTCGTATGGAATAATAGTACATCCATATAACTAACATGCCTTTAATTAACTATAACAGTAGTGATAATAAGCAATGGAGTAACGAGAACAGAATAGTGAAACATGATCATATAATCAAGGAACAGAAATATTGAATATGTTTATAGCAGAAATATAACACAAGGGAAATATACCTAAATAGACTTGACACTTTAACATCATACTATAAACTTCACTCAACGCAATCATCCAAGTCACAATGGGAACAATAAGTTTCTAGTTAACAAAACAATATTTTTAACGTCCCTAGAAGTCTGCCAAAACTTATTCACATTTCTCATTCTTTTACGCATATTCTCTTTATCCCTTTTCTAGCTTGACGCAGTAAGAATTTTGCATAATCAAAGCAATATAGATAACGTACGAGTAGTGGCAAGAAAACAAACGAACAATGAAGAAATCCAAAGTCTAGCAGAGATGTACCAACCATCAAAATACTTAAGGTAACATGAAATTCATAATATACAGGAAACAATCATAGATATTTCACAAATCAACAACTTAAGCTACACACACGCACTCTTCTACTTGGGTGTAGGGCCTCCCCTTGGCGAAGACAACTCATCCCTTACCTTTGAAGACTTTCCTTTCTCGGACAGCTGCTCCTCCGACAACTCCTTCCATGTAGAAAACTCAACCCTTCCAGGAAGTATAGAAAAGAAAAACTGGAGAAGGAGGGGATGCAGGTTGAAGAAATAGGGCTCCTTTTTGGGACATGTCCTACGTGGGGTGGAGGTGGTGTAGGCGACGCCCTTTGTGGTCAGAAACGTGGGTGAGAGGCGTTGTGTTGTGTCCCTCTCGGATCCACGCCGTTTTTCCCTGATTTAAATTCTTATTCTGTCCCTAAACTGCTACGATTCGGACGGGTGCGGATGACTTGATCTCGTCCACAAGGGCAGAAATTGGTAGGCTAAAGTTTGACTTCGGACGAAAATCCGCGTCCCACTCTTCGTCCGTACTATCTGCAATCCCAATTCAGACGCCAGTCGGCGTCCGCATACGTCATCCGACAGTGCCCTAAAATTAAACAGATTCAATTTAGACGACACTCTTCTCGTGCGCATCATCCACATGTATGGTCCGAATGTGTCCAGGAATTGGATAGATTCAATTTGGACAACCCTCTTCCTCATCCGCAGGAGTCCGCCATCGTCCTAAAGTCTCCAGACTTAAACAAATTCGTTGCGGACGTGTCTTGTCTCATTTGCATCTCGTGTCCAAAACTCCTCAACACGGTGAGGTTAGGACGCTGGATGGCGTCCCGAGTCGTCCCAAAGTCTAGGCAACGTTCCAGGTGTGTTGCAAATGACATCTCTCATCCGCAATGTCTTCCGCACGCGTCCTAATGAACTGAAATCCATTTCCTTTGAAAAATTTCAACTAAGTTTTATCCTAATTGGACTTCCCACGAATTTACAAGTCATAATCAAGGCGAGTAGGAACAAAATGTATTACAAGAAAATTCACCTTCAAAGTTTGATTACATCGTTTACGGGAAAATTAGTTTCGGGTTGTTACAACTATACCATCCCATACGGGTCTTTCAATCTCTAGCTCGAAGTACGAGTAATGAACGAACGAAGTAAAGAAAAGCAATAAAATGAACAAATGACGTAACGAAATGATTTAATTGGGTGGCCCCCATTCCAACGAGGACTAAAGAGAGACATTTCATAATTGCATTAACTCTTTTCCTTACTGAGCCATTAGGTTCACGTATTACTTGTGGTATAAGTACAAGGAGGAACAAATAATAAGTAGATGAGAAATACATAATGAAGTAGGGATGGAAGATTTCGCACGCGTGAGACTCGAGCTGGCTAGGTTAAGTGTAAAAGGAGAAACAATTGTAATTAAATTAAGTATTTTAAATTGTATTTAATTGCCTAGCACTTTGGTTTTACTTAAATAGTTTAGTTTTCATTCTCAACACATTATTTACGCTTTCGCAACGTTTTATATCAATGATTTCATTATAACGCTTCCACATTTTGATGAATTGATTTTCATAACGAGTTTAAAGAAAGAGTCAATAGTGATCCGATTAGAAGCACTCTGATAGGTTTTGTTTTAAAAAGAAAATTCTCAAATTTTTACGCATTTTAATGAAATTACGAAAATCCGGGTCGTTACAGAATGAAGGATCAAAATGTTTAAATTTGAGGAAGGAATTTGTTGAAGAATTAAACTAAAATGGTTAGCATTTGTGGCATTGTTTTAAAGAGAATTTGAAAGGGCAAATGAAAACCAAATTAAACGTATGACCTATGGATATTGATACCCCGGATATCTACTTTCAGATAGTCTAAGTTTTAAGGCGTTTGGAGTTCTCTAGAAGAAGTTATGACGTTTTTAGTAACTAATGGTCAGAAATTACTGTGATGTTTCATATTCTATTTTAAATATATTTATTGCTTGATTGTTGTGCAAATTTTAAGAGTCTTATATGAGTTTATAAATATTATATTGGGCTCATTTGAGAAAAATAAAGAGAAATACAAATATTGAAAAATCTTTGGACTTTGGAGTAGTGATCTTTTTTTTTTCTCACTAAAACAAACACTTCACTTTTATCACTTTGACATTGGCATACTCATTTGAGGTAGAAATTTATTTTTATATTCAACATTACATTGTTTTCAAATATTTATTTTGAGACATATTTTCATATAAATTAACGTGACTGTTTTATGACACGTCTATTTTTATATTATTATACATAATTTTCACTAGATATGATTTATTTAAGCATGCACATTATTTCATTGATCATCTTGGTTGGGCAAAAAAAGCTTAATGGACCCCTAAAGGGCTAAAGAGCTCTTGTTTTCTTCATGCACATTTAACTATAGAATGATGTATTTGTTTGTATTAACTAGAGTAATGAGACAACTAACTGTGTCATGTTCTTGAGCACAAAACCCTAAACCTAACTAGAGTCTTATTTTCATAGCTTTAGGCATCCTCGAGTATCGTTGTTTTCATTGTATATGTTTATGATATAGTGTGCTCGGAGTCTATGAATAGTCTTATTTTCACTAAGATTTTTATATTGTACAGTATAGTTTATTTTATGCATGTACTACACTATAGTGAAATGTTTTTAAATATTTGCTCTAGTGTTTGTTTCTGAATTGGTTTTAATTTTTTGAACCCATCTTTCAAGAACTTAAAAAAAATAAAAAAATAGAGAAAGAAGTGTTTTAAAATTCTCAAAATTTTAAAAGAAAGAACAAACTTGCTTTTTCTAAAAGAACTACAAAAAAAATTCTCAAAGATACCAAATTTAAATAAAAAAATAGATAAATTAAGAAAACTCTTGTAATAGCAATGTTTATTTTTCGGTTCACAAAATTTAACTCTTTTTGTACATTCATTTGTAATTCTTCGATTCTTCGAGACCCACTTTCTATTAATAACTTTGGAAGCCTATATAGATTATTACTTGAATGAGATCAATTCTTTTTTGAATCTCCATATGTGTAATTCCCTCAACACCAGGGAATATTCTTATATATTTTTTTACATAATTTTTAATACAATCTCACATTTTTTGATCTTCTTGTAGACCATCAGAATATTTTTTTGGTTGTGCAAACCAAATAGAATGATGTCCTTGGGTTGCACCAAGTCTAAAACCGAGTGGATTTATTTTTTGTCTCATACTCCTCCATTATTATACATATTATAACACGCAATATCCGTGTATTTATTTATACATCTAGGTTTTTTTAAACATAATATGGAATATTCGAATCTTTTACACTCTTCTTCATTTCAATTGAAAGATATATCAGTTATATAACTTTTTATTGGATAACTTCGGCCTCTAGCTCGAGGGTTTAATTTTTTCATAGTAATACATTTTTTTAGGGAATCGGTCTGATTCTATCTCTGTTCGTTCCGTTTGAAGAAAGGAAGGATACCAAAGAATCAATTTTTCTTTTAGTTGTTGAATCTCTCTTTGATTGATCAATGTGTGATATTCCGAATCCTCATTCCTAATGGAATCGAAATGATCTCTAGATTAGTAGATTGATCAGAAGATCCTTTCAATTGGCTAGAATCCGTTACTTGAACGAAACTAGATCTTGTGGAATCATATTGAATATTTGACAATACATTCTGTACCTTTCTAAAAAAACCTTGCTAAGTTAGGCTCTTTAACCATTATTGTAGCTCACCATATGTATTTGATGCCCCCTTATCCATATTTAGCTACTGATTATGGTACACAACTGTCATTGTTCACACATCATATATGGATTGGTGGATTTCTCATAGTTTGTGTTGCTGCGCATGCAACCATTTTTATGATAAGAGATTATAATCCAACTACTCGATACAATGATCTATTAGATTATGTACTTAGGCATCGCTCACAGTTTTGGTTTGTATATTCATAATGATACCATGAGTGCTTTAAGCGTCCCCAAGATATGTTTTCAGATACTGCTATACAATTACAACCCGTCTTTGCTCAATAGATACAAAACACTCAATGCTTTAGCACCTTGTGCAATAGCCCATGGTGCAACAACAAGCACTGGTTTGACTTGGGGGTGGTGATTATTCCAATAAAAAAAAAGAAGATTACTAAGTTTCTGTTTTAATTTAAAGGAATCGAGTTTCTTTCGTTTTGTTTGTTTGGTCACTAAAAAAAATCCAAATTTTTGATTAATTAGAATTGTAACTTTTTTTGGATTGAAAATATATTAATAATTGAAAAAAAAATTAATAATATCTGGAATTATTTCAAAATACATAATTTTGAAATACTCTTCATAAAATAAAAGTGAATCCAAAAAAAAAAAAAATACATACATTAATTCACAACTTTTCATATTAAATTACGAATTGATCAACAATTTTTTTTCCTAGTCTACTACTACCAGAAACTCAATGCGTAATCTTAGCATTCAATGTATATTCCTGAATAATCTAAAATTTCAATTATTAAACCATTTCATTTTACCAAGTTCAATGTTATTAAGATTAGTCAACATTTCTATGTTTCGATGCAACAATAAGATGTTATTTATAACAAGTAGTTTTGTTGGTTGGTTAATTGGTCACATTTTATTCATGAAATGGGTTGGATTGGTATTAGTCTGGATACAACAAAATAATTCTATTAGATCATCAATTTCCCATTGAAATAGGATCCACACAAGGAAAAGCACTTGCCATTCGTTGGTTATTAGGAGCATCCCAAAAACGTCCGGGTCAAAATATGACTTTCAAATTAAGTTCCGAATTAGTGGATGTTGCCAAAGGGAGTGGTGATGCCATACGAAAAAAAAGAAGAGACTCATAGAATGGCAGAGGCAAATAGAGCTTTTGCACATTTTTGTTAATCCATGAACAGGATCTATATAGACACATAGGCCAATGGATCCATACATCTCGATCGAAAAAGAATCAATAAAAAAAGAAAAAATATGTATATTCAGTCACAAAAAAAAAATATTCAAGAGAAATGGGAATCGTTAACTATTGACTGTAAATTCATGAACGATTCTTGCATTTTAATTGCAAAATGTGTTTCTCTAATCATATAATATAATTCAAAAAATTAATAAATGCTTACTTAATCTTAATTGATACATAATAAATCTGTACTAATCGGTATTAATTCTTTTCAATAAAAAAATCTTTTGAATTTCAATTATAAAAACAATTATAAGTATATGGAAACTCCACAAAATAACGGATTCTATTCCATCTAAACCCTAAATTCAATCAAATATGGTATCTTTTCTATATATGATGTCTATGGGAAGGTGCAATTTCAAGATTTGATTTTTACAATTTTGTATTGAATAGAAAATAGAAATTTTGATAGAGCACAACATGTGCTGTTCTGAAACGAATCAAACTCTAAAAAAGGAGGATACATTAAAAGAAAATACCGATTAAACCAATCACAGGAATACCAGTAACAATACCTATTATCCAAAGAGGAACCCTTCCAGTAGTATCAGCCATTTGTCCCACTTCCCTCCACATTTTATCAAGTGGTCATGCTAGAGTCTTATACAGTCATAGATAATTATGATATGATATCCTTACAAAAGGGATGAGAGAATTCTTACTATTCTTAAGTATTAAGTATTTTCTTTTCTTCTATTAATTGAAGAAATAATTGGAAAACAAAACAGCAAGTACAAAAATAAGTAATAATCCCCAGTAGAGACTAGTACGATTCAATTCAACATTTTGTTCGTTTGGGTTTGATTGTGTCATAGCTTTATAATTCAGATTAGGTTTATTGTTGGATGAACTGCATTGCTGATATTGACCCCAAAAAAGAAACGGTAGGTACAGCTAATTCGTGAACACCCAACCATCGCACTGTAAAATTGGATAAGTTTTATCTATAGTCATTGGGTTCCCCTAAAAAGATCTACTAAATTCATCAAGTTGTTCTAAAGGATCAAAACGGCCAGTTATTAATGGAATTCCTTGTCGGCTTTCTGTAAAATACTCATTTGGACGATGGCTTCCAAAAACATCGTAAGCTAAACTTGTGTTAACGAATAACCAACCTGCAATGAATAGAGAAGGTATAGTAATGCTATGAATGATCCAATAAGCCAATGATTTTTTTTTTTTTCGTGTTTCAGAATACGGTTAACCAACATGTTAACTAATCGATTACGATAAATTGGATCAAATTTTGCAATCAATTAGTACCAAAAATGCAAGCTCGTCATATTTATAATTCCACATAAATCCATAGAAATAAAATAATCAAGTTGCACACGCCATTTAAGGAATAGAGAATAAGAGAGGCTTTCATATTTCGATTTTTAGTTTAAATGAAATCATGGACAATAAAATATATGAGACGTAAGGTATTTTTTATGAATAACGAATTTCAAATATGAATATGAAAGATATGGACATACGATGAAAAGCCTGTCCTACTTATTTTTTCATTAAAAAACTCTTTTTTTTTTTTTTATCTATGTTGCCATATTTTACCTAGATGAAAATGGATTCAATTCCAAATGCAGCTTACTCGTCAGGGTTTTATGCATGCACAATTCTTCCAATTTTGAATATATTTCAGCAGCAGATTTTGCCTTCAACACATCTTCCAAAATTGCATTTGATAAATGAAGACAAATCAAAGATAAAGTTTTTCTGTCTCTCAGATATTTTTCCTCCCCGGTCCAAGATGCTGACATTTTATTGAACCCCAATAATGTATTGTCAAATTCCATCTGAGCAAGAACATCCCCCATCTTTACCTGCCATATCAGAAACCTCGTATTCCAATCCAACATCAGAATTTCATATTTCATTGAAGTCATCACTCAATATTCAGAATTTACCCCGAAAAAATTGACAGAATATAGCTTGCAATATCCCAAAATCAACAACTTCAGAATATCAAAATCAGACAATTCAGTAGGCATGCTTCCTCGGTGAAAGTCGGCGACGGGTGACTAAAAATCTCACTTGTTCTTCGAGCAATGGATGGCAGCATGAGCGATGAATGGCAGCGAGTTTTTCTCCCTGTGTTTAGAATAGACCGATGACAGCGCGGGTTTCTTGTTTGTCTTTGGCTTCTTCTTTGCTGGACAGATCGATCGGCAGGTGCGCGGCTAGTCAAAACGGCGACTTCTTTGTCTTGGGCCAACAGTAGTGCGACTCGATTTCTTCTTCTATTCCTCGACGATCGACGACGCGTAGCACTAGTTCTTCACTGCCATTTTGTTCTTTGAAGAGCAACTCCTCTGTTCTTCGTCTTCGATCGTTGTTGGAGAAGGAGACTAGGGCAGCACAGACTTCTTCTTTGTTGGAGAAGAAGACAGGCAGGTAGTGCCTCGGGCAGCACTCCCTTTTAATTTTTTTTTTCAATTTCTTTTTCCAAAACCAAAATCACAAATTCATTCCACCTATGATAAATCGAAAATCAATTTTTAGAAACCTTCAACTTCGTTCTAATACCAATTATTGAAATAACGAACGAGATTTGGAAAAGAGAAAGAGAAAATAATAGACACCAAATTTACGTGGAAAACTCAAGATGGGTAAAAAACCACGGGCAGAAGAGAGCAACCACTAATTAAAACCGGTACAATGATCAAGCATATATTTATAGCATAAAGGAATCTATAGTCATAATGAAATTGGAAACTCTAATCCTACAGGAATTAGAAAACCTCCAATGTGGGCCGAAACTAGCTTGACCCAATTAAAATCTGGGTCACACTAAACCCTAACATATAAGTTGCACTGGAAGGTGACCCAACTTTAAATAAAATTGTTTGTCTTTTAGCTTTTAACTTTTAAGGAGAAAAATATATTATTTCTTTTAATTTTACTCTTCAATCTTTCCTTTTAATATATATTAACAAATATAATTAATATTTTATTTTAATAATAGGGTGTTATAATTTAATAATAATTACCTCAATAATTATTTTCATAGTACGATAATTTATCTATAAGAAAAGAATCTAAATTTAGACGTGGTGTGCTTTGATGTCACGTATTAGTTTGTTTTTACATTTTAATTTGCCTCCAATAGAATTCTAGTATTTCTTGAGACCAATACTTGTAATTAAGCAGACATGTTATCTTGAACATAATATATTTAATATCGCTTAATATCATCCCTTCTACGTGACTTTTTTTCTTGGTTTGTTGTCTTCTTCTACAGAAGTGGATCAAACAATTGGGGTGAGGATAAGACAAAGTCATTAATGGCAGTGAAATATTTTTCAATATTTCTGTTGTTAAAAAGATTGTCTTTCAATCAAGCCACACTTATTCTCCATTTAGAATTGTGGTTTTTTGTGTATTGGTTGAACAAATTCTACTTTTCATTCAGTGAGTAAATTCAACTGCTTTCAAAAAATGTTGTAGCTTATCCACATAGACCACCAAATACGTGGTTTCAAAGTCAGCAACCAACTTGTGGGCTCAATTCTAGCCAATCCTAGAAAAAATTTAGAACCAAGTTAGGTTGGGTTAGACCTGGTTTTAAGAGGGAGGATGGAGCTTCCACGAAATCCCAACAATCTCATTGAATTCTAACAAACTTTGTCAGTTTCTTGATTCAATAAGGCTATAGATTTGGTGGCATAAGTGCAGAACCTAGTTATTAACAAGCATAAGTAATTACCATTTAAATCAATGAGAAAATCTACTATTATCTTTGAACATATCATTAAAATTACTTTCATATTGTTTAAACAAAATAGTAAAATACAATTTAGCTTTTGATTTTATAGATTTACTGCTCATGTCTTGATTTTTTTTTATACAACATGGACCTCTTTATTTTTTGTTATTAGCAAATCAACTTTTTTTTTTGTTAAGAAATCAATTGAATGCTCTCAAATTTTTGTCTTATAAAAGTGAGATATTATAAAATGTAATTTTGTAACTTTTGAATATTTTATTAAATTAAATAATTTTATAGTGGTTAAGGTTTAACGATGGTATACTTCTACAGGTCTAAGAACTTATATATTTATATCTTTCTTTAGAGAATCTTAAATTTCCATAGAAATATCATTGAAGTACTTGACTATCTTTAGAGAACGAGAAATTGGAGACTAAAGATGATTAATTGATTCAACTTTTGGACACTTTTGATGATTAGATTGAAAAAGGTAAGGTGCTCTTCTAGTCATATGATTACAGTTCAAAAGTTGAATTTTTTATGTGAATATTAAAAATCCAGATTTGGAATTCCACGTTTCTAACGTGAATAGAGTTATGGGACGAGCCTAGTTTAATCGTTGCCAAAGTATTAGTGAACGTGAATTGAAATTCTATACTTTTCTTTCTGTTTTGATGGATTTTTGGAAATCTCATGTGAGATTTTGTTGTAGAATCAAAACTTGGTCTATGAGTGCCGGATTGTAGGTGTTGGATGTCGATTAGTGAGAAGAACAAAAAAATTTTGAAGGTAAAATAAACTGAATTCTAACGAGTTCAAGATCGTCTCATGTGTTGAGAATACGATCTATCATAAATTGAGTGTGATCTTGTTTCATTCATCACGCCCATATGTGCTTATTCGAGGTAAAGAGGATTGGCGGAGAAGACCGAAGGTTGATTTAGTACCCGTGTGAAGTAAGCTACAAAGGTAACATTTTTTATCTTTTAGATTATATCTATATAGAGTTTTTAAATACATATTATTCTTAATATATCATAACAACGATTCATTTTTTATGTTCAGGTTAAAATTGTTTTTCATGATGCATAGGTTAGGTTACGCACGTTATCGTTGTTATGAATATCGATAATTCTGTCGTGCGAGAGAACTTAAAAACCAACAGATTTTTCTCTAGAAAGCTTCCCAAGGCTTTTGAATGGTGCAACCTTGAGAAGAATATTTCTTAAATGGCAGAATTTGGGGGAATTAACTTTAGTAATAACCATTAATTAAATTAATTATTTAACTAAAATTAATTACTTCAAATTTAAAGTGGCATGGGTGTTTCCTTCATTCTTTTGTGCTTAAAATTATTGTCTTTCCTGCTCCAAATACTTGTCTAATTCCTTTGTTTTTGTAAGATCCGAGTGTGTTTTCTCTTTTTTTTTTCCTCATTTTCTTTTGATTCCAACACTTTCTGTTTCGTTTTATTTTGTGCATTGCATTTGTATTGTTAGAATTATTGGGTATCTCCCCTCTTTTTGAAAAACTTTGAATAATACTCCGGCTCTTATCATTGTATCTTTATAGTTTAATAAATTTACGGTAATCTATAAACAATATCATCTTGTAGTTCGAAAACATTTGACTCTTTCAATGCAATCACCTAAATCACACAATTAAATTTGCCCATTTTTTCTTCCAAAATGCAATTATTGATATGTTTCATAACAATAGTTTTACCAATTCCTCCCATTCCATACACTCCGATCTTCCTAACATCTCCATTTATGAAATCATGAAACTTCTTCCTATTTCTTATGACAGTGGTCTCTCCTGCTAATTTTGAAGCAGGATGAATGACAACTCTTATGTCCTCACACACATTAAGATCGATTTTTTTGGAAATTTACCATAATTAGATAGCCCTCTCATTTCATTCACAAAATTCTTGGCGTGTTCAATCAATTGATCAAGAGATGACATAACACATTTCTCCATATCTTGCTCTGAGTTGAGATTTTTGAATGTTCTTTTCAATTTTCATATTTCATCCAAATCAGTACATCTGGTTAGTTCTTGTAGTGTCAAAATTGTCTTGCCAATATCTTCCATTTGCCGTTTAATAATATCATCAAAAGATATTGTTTCATATTCAAACATACAATAACCAAGCACATAGAGCCCACCAAAGCATTTTATAATTACAAATTAAGTATTTTATATACTGATTTTAGGCTAGGTTTGACTTGGTTTATCATGAGAAATCAAGTTTTTACTAAATAGATTTTTCAAACCTTTGATTTGGAATGATTGAGTCAATTTAATTACCGTCTACTTTCATAATTTGAAACCAAAAAGTGAACTAAATAATTTAGTTCATAAATGTTCAAATCAAAATTTGGTTTCAAACACAAAACCAAACCAAACTTCAAACATTGTGTTCGATTGCACTAGTTTTTGTGTATCCATCCATGTTATTATAAATAAAACAAAAACACACTTTGTTTTTAATTTCACCTAATTGTTTCATCAAATAATAGTTATTTTCCTTTTTTAATTAGTTCAATTGGAGTATAAAATACAGTATTGATACTCAATTAAAGTCATATCTTCCGAGGAGATGCATAAATTGCAATTGACTCGGTTTCCATCCATTGTAAGGTTGTGAAAAGGAACTTCGTGTAGGCTTTGAACAGACAATCCATAAGAATATTTTATAATCTCATAATCAATGAAATCAACAATGCAGACAATAAGAATTTATGTGCATTAAAAAACTAAATTTAATTAACATTCACCAATCTTACATTAAAAATATTTCATTAAAAGAATATTGTAGTATTTTCCAATCATGTTTTAAAGGAGTGTAGATGTGAGTAAATTTCTTTTAGTAGAAAACATGCATTATTCAATAAAACAACATAATTTTTATGAGACATACATTAAATAATTGACATAATTAAAAGTTCACCATTTAAAAATATTTGATTTTTATATTTTAGGGTAAAATATAAACTATCCAATGAGCAATCGTTTCAACAAATGAAATAGTGATGCAACGTTAAAATTAAGCCCTACTTTTCATCTATATTAATTTTAAAATTAACTTTGTCAAATCACTTTTGAATCCTAATTTGCTTGAAATTTAACGAATAATTTAGGGAAAGCATGTTACTAAATACAAATTCAATTCTTAATTGTCAGTGCTAACACATTTAAAACTAATTTTAAGTCATAAAATCACCATATAAAATTGCAAACATCATTAATATTAAATTTCATTATGAAATCTTTAAATAAATTAAATCATATTAAATTTCATGATTTAATGCCACTATCTTTAAAAATATTTTCGTATTCTAGCAAATAAATGCAAACACTAAATAATGTGTAAAACGAAAAAAATATATATTTTTTTTTATAGTGAAGTAAACGGACATTTCATTTACTTTTATAAAAATTAGTAAAGATTAGAATTTAGATTTTAAGAAAAATAATTGGACATATATAGTGAATTAACTTACAACGATATTTCTAACCAATCATCATAAGAAATTTTTAAATATTTAGGATTTTTTGATTAAGTAATTAATTGAAATATAAAGAGATAGTTATAATCCAATATTTTATTTCATACAAAGTTAATCACTTTTATTTATTTAATTGATCTTAAATCAAAAATCAGTGTTTCAATAAAATAAAATTCAGTGTCTACTTGATGTTATATTACTTGAGCTGATGCGTACACTTGCGTTGTTCAAGTTACGAACAATTGCTAATCTAGAAAAGAAGATATTATTTGATAACTAATTTCTAGAATGTGGTTTAATAGCAATTAACTTTAATAATTATTTTCGGAGTCTATGAAATTGTTTAAAACATTATGTATTTGCCAATTAATTTTTTCCAACGGAAGCTTACAACTTAGTTGAACACTCGTTTTAACAAATATATGAGTTTAAAGGAACGATTTCTCTAAAATCATAATAGTCTTGACGTGGATAACATCATGCATTTTTCATTCACTTTAACTATCAACATACATCTAACAACTAATTCAAATTACAGAGCTAAATTAAATCAATAATTAATGAATCCACTTCTTCATAGGTGACTTTAATTCAATTAGTTGAAGAGAGGCTGATGGAGATGGTTGACCTCTCTCATCCCATCCTACATACACACATTGCTCAAATTCTGGGCATTCATCTATCCAAATATCCTGTAGAGACTTGCAAATCACTGGTCTTGAGGCGGGACATATGGATCTTAGACGTGGCAAGAAATGCAACCATAGCATCCATAACTTGGGAAGAGTGATTTCGGTCATGCCCTCATTTACATCTTTTTCATCATCCACCGACTCTCCTATTATCTCTTCCAATTCCTCGCCACTATGGACATAAAGTTGTTCCAGGTTGTTGAGGTTGGACAACAATCCAATATTAAATACTACCTTCATTCTATCACACCCTTTAATATCCAGTTCTCGAAGACAAGAAAAGGCATTGCACGCTTTCTTCTTTCTACCAATCAAACCTTCCAAATTCTTCATATGTATAAGGTCAAGCCTTTCAAGGCTCTGAAGAACAAAGGAAGAAGAAGAAGTAGAAACCAACTCTCTTACCCCATTGCAATGTCTAATTGTACATGTTTGCAAATCATTCAAAGATGCTAAAGCACATAAATTAGTTAAATCAGGAACACTCTCTATCTCTAACATTTGAACATCTTTGGGAAGCAGGTACTCATCATTTTCTACTGCAAGTTTACCTAACTTGCAATTGCTTAATATCACAACTTTGTCAAAAGAATCATCCACAAAAGCATAGTTCCCTGGAAGATTTTTAAAATTTGAACTCACTAAAATGGCATAAGAGATAGATCGTGATCTCTTTTGTTCTATGTATTTAACAAAAACACGTAGAACATGGGTGTCATGAAAAGCTCCCTCAAACATTTCCAAATTTTCCAAGCACATGAATTCGATTGCACCTACTTTACTCCAAGGGTTACAACCTAAATATCGGAGATTGCTCAACTCTTCCAAACCTTCGATTATGAAATCATTTTCATTTTTATAATCTATATATTTCAAAGAAAGGTCCAAAGTCTGCAAATCCTTAAGTCCTGCCAGAGAAGGCACATATCTTAACTCATAGCAATCTCTAAGCAATAAGCCAACAAGATTCACTAAGTCAGATATTGAGTTTGGCAACACTTGCAATCTACGACAACGAGATAAATTGAGGATCTTAAGGGCCTTGAAATGTTGAAAAAATGAATCGGGAATATTTGTTAAAGAGTAGCCTTGTAGAATGAAGGTGGTAACTCTAGGATACATCAGTGATACATTCAATGAATAACAATTAGATATATGTATCTTCAAAAGATCTTTTGACCATTTTACATCACTCAATTTAATACCAAATGCTGTTAAGTATTGAGAATGTAAACTGTTGATTTGAAGCGCCATATCTCTCACCAAATCATGCATCTTCACCCAAGAATTCTCTTTGGAAGTTATTTCACCTTCCAGCAAACATTGGTTTATTAGATCATTCAACATTGCATTACCCTCATCAATTTCATCCATCTTAGATTCCTTTTCCTCTATTATTCCCTCTAAGGCTAGTAACTCTACTAATTCTCTCCTCTCAATTTGTTTGTCCTCTGGATACAATGCACAAAGCAACAGACATTTTTGCAACCTTTTGTTTTCCAAGCAATCATAGCTAAATTTCAACTGATCAATAACTCTTCTTCCCTTATCACCAGGCTCCTTTGAAAATGCCCTCAATTTTGCAAGGGCATTTCTCCAATCACAAACTTGCTTTTTACCTGCCATACTTGTGGCTATAATGGTAATTGCAAGAGGCAAACGAGCACATTCTGAGGCAACATCCTTCACAATGGGTACCAAATCTTTGATTTGCAATACATAATCTCCCACGTGTTGAAGGAACAAACTCCATGCTTCCTCTTTCGAAAGGAGATCCATATGAATAGCTTCACATTTCATACTTTGACATACGTTAAATGACCGAGTAGTCAATGCTAGTTTGCATCCATTGGTAGAATCGGGATCAGGAATTCCTACATCTTCAAGAGGATATCCTTCCCATAAATCATCAAGGATTAGCAAAAACCTCCCCTCTTTTTCAAAGGCTTTGAATAATTTTGCAGCTCTTTTTGTTGTATCTTTATAGTTTGATAGATTTACCTCTAAGTTGCGGGCGATATCATCTTGTAATTTGAAAATACTTGACTCCTTTGATACAGTCACCCAAATTACGTGATCAAATTTGTCATTTTTTTCTTTCACAATGCGATTATTGATATGTTTCATAATTGTAGTTTTACCAATTCCTCCCATTTCGAAGACTCCAATCTTTCTGACATCACCAATTATAAGATCATAAATATTCTCCATATTTCTTATAGCAGTAGTCTTTCCTGCTAATTTTGAAGTGGGAAGAATGTCACCTCTTGTCTCCTCAACCACATCAAGAGCAATTCCTTCGGGAAACCTATCACGACCAGACAGGTATTTCACTTTTTGCACCAAAGCCTTGGTTTGTTCATACAATTCTTCAAACTTTCCTATCAGCTTTTGCCCTTCGTCTTCTATATCATTACATCTTCTCCGTTCTTGCAGCGTCGAAATTGCCTTGTCAATGTCTTCCATTTTCTGTTCAATTAATCTCATAAAAAGATATTGTTTCAGATTTAAACAGAGACTAACGAAGATCATAGAGCCCACTAAAGTATTTTCAAAATCAGAAGCCAAAAGTGGAATAGGATAATTCAGATTCTAAGTGTAAAAAAAATTAATTTAGATGAAAGAATTAAATCTGATTAATGCTCATCAATCTTATAATACGCAGTCTATTTTCTTTGAAATATGAAGAACAAACAGTAATCTTAAGAACTATTACTAGAAACAAACAGTAAGTAATCTTAAGAAGGGAGAAATTTTTGTTAAGCGGAGAAGAAACAGAAATCTGATACCTGGGTTGGATCCTCGTCGGAAACTTTCAGAGAAGAAGACGACCAAATAAAAAAAAAATGAGCTCCGATCTGAAATTATTACAGTAGACTCGAGGTTTGTGGGAGTGAAGACGACTTGGACTTCAAAAATCTAGCCTCAATTATTTAGGGGACCAAGCTCCAAAGGCTATTAGCTGTACACCACCCACCACCAATAATTTTAATAGTAGAAAATTAAAGACGGTGAGAAGACATAAAAAGAAAAATAATCCATCGGAAGTCATGTTCACAGGTGTTCGTCAACAACATCTATGACCAGAGTCGATTGAAACTGAATAAATGCAAAGTTAGTTAATAGTCACATGCATGTTTATTTCACAGCTTGATCCACTAAATAATTGAGTATTGATTATGGGAAAAGGGCAAACCAATCCTAATTATTAACAAATTAATTATTTTTTATTAATAAATTAATCACTAAATTATTAAAATCATTATCATATTTATGCTTCAATGTAATAATATTGATTCATAGAAAAATATCAAAATTACAATGTTATTTTATTAAAATATAAAATTGTGGCAGTTTGTAAATGAGCCGCACGGCTCACATTGAATGACAAACGTGATAACGATATTAGTAATGCTATTTTTTTTATAGTTCAGTGATTAATTTATTAAAAGAATTATAATTAATCTGTCACTTTCTCATTTTCTCATTTATTAAATTCAAATATATTTGACGTGACATCATTATTTATTAAATAATTATGTATTAATTTATTAAATTCAATATGTTTACTCCATCATGGATGTTCATTCCTATGAAGGAATGGGGTAGGATGGAAGCCTACTAATTATTGAAGTCATTCATCACTGGTTAGATCAATCCCTTGTCATTCCAAGATGTCCGTTGTTGCTACCTTAAATGTTTTCGCTCGATGATTCTTGATGTTAACAAAACTGTAATGTCAACCTCGATGAATTTTGTAAGAAAACATGATTACAAGGTCAGCGTTGTTTTTTTTATAATTCAGAGTTTTAGTTAAATTAACTTGAGGTAATTAATTTTAGTTAAATAATTAATAGAAGTTACTACAGTTAATTCCCCCAAATTCTAGCATTTAAGAAAAATTTCCCTCTTAAGATTGCACCCTTTAGAAGCTTTGAGAAATTTTCAAGAGAGAACATGAGTTGAGCATTCCATCACCTCGAGGCTGACATTAACTGATGGATTCAATCCCTAGTTTCGCCCAATGTCCTGACCAATAACAACCCACAAAAATAACCAGAAATCCAAACCAAATTACCAATAAAGAGAGAAGATAAAAATACAATTTTTGTATACCTTCGCTTAACAGTTTTCCAATCAATGAAGTTCTGCCGTGACCGCGTAATTTTAATGTCCAACCCTTTCGAATTCACACCAATTTCCTTCCAATAGAGAGTTATGTCAAAAACAGGATTACGATCAAAGAATCGAATTACAAGGAGACGAAGTTGGCTTACTGAAGGCGATGAAGGACAGAGGCTCGACCTTCACTTGCACAACATCAGTTGAGTCGCATTCCATCACCTCGAGGCTAACACTAATTGATGGATTCAATCGCTAGTTTCACCCAATGCTCTGACCAACAACAACCCACAAAAATAACCAGAAATCCAAACCAGATTGCCAATAAACAGAGAAAATAAAAATACAATTTTTGTATACCTTCGCTTAACAATTTTCCCATCAATAAAGTTCTATCGTGACCGGGTAATTTTAATGTCCAAGCCTTCCGAATTTGCACCAATTTCCTTCCAATAGAGAGGTATTTCAGAAACAGAATTACAAGCAAGGAATCAAATTACAAGGAGATGGAAGATGGCTTATTGAAGGCGATGAAGGATAGAGGCTCGACCTTCACTCAAAATGAGTGAAAACATCATTGCCTAATTATGGAAATTTGTTGCGAGAGAAGAAGATTGAGACGAAGACGAGAAGTAGAGAACTGGCGTTTAAGAGCAAAGAGGAAAAGAGGGAATCAAGAAGGAATTTTTGATCTCTAGCAAAGAATTGAATCTCAGGAGGGGGTTTCCAAAAACGTCTCCTCAAAATTTTAAATTTTAATTTATAAAAACCATTGGCAGATATTACACTCTCCTTCATTCTCATATCTTATCTTTGTACAAGCAACTCCGGTAGTTTAGGTTTTATTTTTAAATTTTCACTCTAATATTACTTTATGTTATTCAACATTGTAACGACCCGGATTTCTTAAACCATTTTAACAACTTTAAAATCATTTCGAATAAATATGGTTATCAGAGTGCATCAAATCTGAATCGTTAATAAAATCATTCTTTCCTTCTTAAGAGAAATCATTAATAAAAATTTGCGGAAGCATAATTAAACGAGAAACTAATTTACCGAATAAGAAGTTATATCAGAAAATGACTTATAAAAACATTGTTCATATCCAAGGTTATAAAAACTTACATAGTCCAATTATTCCAATAAAATACTAACTGAAATTATCACCCGTATCTTCATGTTGTACCATACCATGTTATATTACTACTCCCTTGGCGCCATTGTTGGTCCAACCGCAGGCTCCACCGGAGTGACCTTTTCCTTAATAGCTGTCATACTTCCATCGTTACCTACACCACAAGTAAGGACGTGAGCTTACGCTCAGTAAGGAGAGGGGAAAAACAATTATGCAATTCACTCATTAGTTCTTGTTGGAATAGGGGCCACCCAATCCAACCTCTTTCATTACGTTCGTTTTCTTTATTCGTTCTTTAAACTCGTACATCAAGCCCGGAGTTTGAGGGTTTTCCTTTGAGATGACCTAGCTGTACGGAAACTAACCCCCTGTGGGCTACTAGTCCCTTTCTCGTCGTGGTGAGGGTGTATCCTAGTAACTAGACTAGATCCGGACTACCCATTTACCTCAACTCCCTAGTTCCGGCATATACCCGCCTTTAGGGTTTGTTCTTTCTATCCCGGCATATACCCGCCTTTAGGGTTTGTTCTTTCTATCCCGGCATATACCCGCCTTTAGGGTTCTTTCTAATCCGGCATATACCCGCCTTTAGGGTTCTCTCTTTTCATAGTCTTTTTCCTCACTTATGCATGTGGGTATCATTCCGGAGGTTACCCTCCTACTTAGTTTCTATTAACATGGCTTAACCTAACTTCTTTCTAAATAAACAAAACAAAACAAATAACAACGAAACGAATAGACGTATAACAACGAAACATATAGACATATACATTTGAGCCATAATGACACCTTAGGAACTTCACATTGACTATCATCACATGCTTTTTAGAACGGAAGGAAATACAACGTTTAACCAATGCAACCAATTAAAAATCAACTACCAAGAACATACTCATGAAGGATAATATTGAAGGATAATATACATCAAGGAATGTAAATATTAAGACAACGAAACATGTTTATTAATCGATTGATATTCAACAAGAGAATCAGACAAAGCGACATGCCATCGATAACTGCTTACTTCTTTGATTACAGCAGTGATTCAGTTTCGTTCTTATAGCGTAAGCGATACAATTTAATACAAGCATGCAAGCGTAATGCTGAGAACTTAGTTGATAATTCCAGCTTTTATTCATTAAACAATACATCGTCGACAAATAGCCAAAACTTACAGCGAACATATAATAGAAACAGCAGCCATTCAGCAGAAAATATGGGCGAAACTAATCATACTTTTTGGTAGTAAGGAAAAGATAGCAACGAAACGAACAACTCTTATACGTGCATTATGTTCCTTATTCTTGACAGCCTATCTATATAAAACATGCTTTCCAAGATTATGACTAAATAAACATGTATAACGACATATTCAGAAACTACAATCAAGACATGCTTATGAGAGCAGAAATAGAAAAGCAGAATATGTGCATCATTTAAACTAGACAATCCATAACAATCCTTAACTTGACCTCACTTTCCTTTATTATTATTTTCTTCAATTTCCATCATCTAAGCAAATCCTTGTACATAAATCATTCCTTGTCATTGGTTTTCCATAAAGCAAGTTGCAGAAAATTAGTAAAACAAGGAACCATTACAAGTAATTAGAGAACAATTTCAACCAAGACACAACTACAATACTTGTGGGTAGGGCTTAGACGGCCAAGACACACCCACTCCTTACCTTTGAAAGTTGAATGTCCTTCCAGTAGCACCTCCTCACGTACTGCACAACAGCTCCCTCAACACTCAGCAGAAAATCCAAAAGGAAGGAGAGAGTTTCCTACCATTAAATGGAAGAAGAGCTCACCTAGACGACAAGGAGGCAAAACGTTCGAGTAGGGTGTGCTACACAACGGCTGCCATGACTTCCTTCACCGAAAGCGCGAGGAGTAACTCGCAAACGTCCAATTTTCGTCGATTTATGCTGACTTTTATTCCTGATTTTTTGCAGATCTGCTGTCTTTCGGACGCTTGCAGACGCCGTACTGTCCTCCGCATCGTCCGCTAGTCCAAAATTACACAGCAAATGGTGTCCTAAACATACGTCCGTACCGTCCGAAATCGGGTTACGGATGCCATTGTGTCGTCCGCGTCGTCCGCATTTTGTCGTCCGCATGTCCCAAAAATTGGACAGATTCAAATCGGACGATAGAATTTGGCGTCCACTGGCTTCCGCATCATCCGCAGAACACCAGTTTTATGACAGATTCATATCGGAAGCTACATTTTGTGTCCTCATCGTCCGCACATCCCCAGCCAGCGTCCACACTTCACCAATAGGGAGTTTAGGACACCAATTGGCATCCTGATTCGTCCCCAACTTGATAATTTCATCATTTTTCATATTTTCTTCTAAATCTTGTCCAACTTAAACGTCTACGAGATTATACGTCGCAACATAACATCCTTAGAACAATGTAATATATAGATATCAAGCTTATTTTATTCTTAACAAAATAATTACATCGCTTAACCGAAAAATTTAGGATCGAGTTATTACATAGTACTTTGGTCTTTGTTAATTAGTGTAATAGTTAATATATTATATTAATTATGGGAAAGAGAGGAGAATATAAATTAATTCTTAAAAAAGTTATTAAGAGAAAATCTTTTTAAATTACTTTTTTTGGTTGTCATGTTTGTAATTTAGGTTATACCTATGTAGTACTCCCATTTTCTTTATTAATTGACGCAATAATCAAAATAAATTATAAATAATTAAAATAATATATTATTTATACCACATCTAATTTTTTTTTCTTCTTCTCTTAACCTTATCATATTGGTTTATCTTCAATTGCTTTTGAACCAACACAAACACATATGATTCCCTTAAGAATATTGCAATTTGTCACCGTTCCCTTCCCTCAAATTAGTCCTCCAAAAATCGCAAGCCCAGCTTGCACTCGACAATCGACACAAAAGAGGAGAGTGGTTGCTCGAAAAGAAGAGAACAAAAGCCACCCGTCCAAAGAAGAACAACGAGTAACAAACAGTGAAATGAAAAATTAGGGTGGAAATACTAATCACAAAAGAGCAGTGCATACATAGATCACCGGAACATGGCATTACAAAATGACATAGTACCACCCGAGAGCTGAGAGAGAGCAGAAAGAAACCACCCTTGACCACACTGAGAAGAGAGATTAGAAGCACACCGAGAAGCTAGGGCATGCCACATCAAGAAGACAGAGAAAAAAAATAGAGAAATTAGTTATCAAAATAAGAGCTAATAATACGAGTGATTAGCAATTGTTGGTAATTTGAACAACTCAATTGTACGTGTCACTCAAGTAATATGTAATATAACATCTAGTAGATTGTCGATCTCATGAACAATTGTCTGATTGAAATTTCTAATTAGTATTATATTCTCACCTTGATTTTATTTAAACATTGAATTTTGATTTATGATAGATTAAATAACTAAAATAAAATGAGAAAATCAAAAGTGATTAACTGAATATGAAATACAATCTACAATTACAACTATCTCTTTGTACTTCATCTAATTTAATTATTTACCTTTTCAATTAATTACTTTGTACGAGTTTGTTAAATGAGAAATCAAAATATCTAAAAGTCTCTTATGATGATCACTTAGAAATGCCATCGTAAGTTAATTCACTATATTTCTATGAAAATTAAATCACAACTATTTATTAAGTTTAAATTCTCTACGTGATTACATACGGTATGCAAATATATACTGTGATGACTTGAATTAAAATTAAAGTTTAGAATGATAAAATGTGATCGAAATACTTAATATGCAAAATGAAAATTGTTCCAATAGAACATATGTAAAATGAGAAGTAGAAGGAAATTGAGTGTGTATCCCTCTTAGGTTGCAAATTTCTACTCGTTCATGTATTTTGTTCATGTATACATCTATTGGGAAAAATTGTTTATACTGTAGGATAACATGTTAAGTGCAACTTTACATACAGTGGATCATGCATATTAACATTCACATATATGTTAATATGGTACTTGTTAATAATATTACCATTTAAATAGAATGAAACATTTGCATTGATTCAATTATCATTGCATAAATTTGAAAAGAGATTCATTATGGATGATCATATTGTAAACTCAAATGTACATCTTAAAAGTCATAATGTTTTCATCATCAATACAATTATGTCAATTATGTATCCTAGCATTTTCCAAATTGAATAATTTACAATGTTACACTTTAAAGATAAACTCATATCTCCCTTTTTATTAACAAACGCACATGAATATAACAAACATAAAATTCAATGTATCCATGTAGGTACGGAGAAACATGTGTCAACATAAAATCGATAACACTAGCTCCATCATGGTACACCAACAAGCCACTCGTCAATCTTTTTTAAGTACAACGCAAAAAAGGCACAAAGTACGATAATGTACATTAACAAAAAGTCAACTAAAAGTCAACAAAAGGTGATAGTTCATATAAATAAGGGTGTGCAAAACTGAACCGAATTGAAGACTCAAACAAGAACCGGTCAATTCTGTTCGGTTCGGATGGTTTTGCACATTGTATAACTAAGTTTCAGTTCAGTAAAAACCAAATATGTCGGTTTAGCTTTGGGTTTTTATTTTGCATACCCGATAAAACCAAACCGAACCAACATTATTAAACAAACCTGAAGCTCAAAGCCGAAGTGCCAAACTAACCCATGTCCCCTATTGCCCGGCTCATGAACTCGAAGACCTCACTGTCACTCTACTCTCTCTGTTATCCCCAAATATCATACAATTAGGACTCGGGATCGTCAAAAGAACTCGACGATCAAGTCTCAAAAGCAGCTGAAAAGTGAGAAGGACACCGAGAAGAACTCCACGATGGTGACGGTGATTCTCATAAGCAGCTGATGACCACTTATCAGCAACGACAGTGACTCCAACCTTGATAGCTAGGGCTCTGTTTTTGGTGCAACCATTGGAAAACGATGACTGGTAGGCTATGCACATTTTTTTTCATGGAAATTAGGTTTTGCTGTCGAAATTTTTGTAGTGGAAATTTTTGCTATGTTTTACCTTTTCTTTTCTTTTTATTCTTCAATTCCTCTATGCATAGGAAGTTGATTCTGGTTTATAATTTACTTCTTTGTATATATACATTGCATATTACTTCCTTACTTTGACAATGTCCAAGACTTGGAAAGTTTACTGTAGAGATTTTTTTGTTTCAAGATGCTTTCATCCTCATCACCTAACACAGCTATATTGATGTCATTTATGCTACAGATTTGGAATGGTGTGTGCTTATTTGAGCTTTTTTTTATGCATGTTTTCTCTTTCTTTTGTTTTTTAATTTTTATTCTCAATGCATGTTAATTTGTTATTGACTGA
Organism: Begonia loranthoides; assembly: GCA_022433065.1. NCBI lineage: Eukaryota > Viridiplantae > Streptophyta > Magnoliopsida > Cucurbitales > Begoniaceae > Begonia > Begonia loranthoides. The sequence continues at coordinate 24,524,015 of CM039477.1, read as the reverse complement.
TTAATCATTTGCCTGTAGTTTATTTTTCATTTTTTTGTTCAATGATTATAACTCTGGTATATGCATCCTTCTTCGCATGACCAATATGAATTAGATGGATCCTTGAATGACTTTGAATTTTCTCTATTTTCCAAATTATTTCAATAGTTTTTATATTACAATCCCCTCAAATATTTCCCTTCATTTTTCTTCACTTTGTTTCTATGATCTTTGAGAATTCTGAGTTTTATGTTTGTTTTTGACAATTTGGAGGTTTTTGCTTTGATGAATTTACCTCTCCAGTGATGTTTATATTGAGATTGGTTTCATGTATTGAAAGATTACTTTGATGAATTTAGCATTTATTATGTTATTTTATTCAATTCAGTTTCTGCAACTGTAGTATATGTTACAAATAAAAGTATGTTAAAATTAAGTTGGTAAAAATCAGAAGTTTTCGTTTAGTTCCAAATAACCAAGTACTTCGTTTCGGTTTGGTGATGGTGGAATCAAAATCTTTGCTGTTCGGTTTGATTCCACACCAAAACTGGATCGAATCGTTGGATTAACTCCCCTATATAGAAATAAGAGAAGTGAGTGGGGTAGATCATAGATTTTTGGAAAATTAACAAATCAACTATTGTACTTTGTAATCAATGACAAGTTAACCACTCATATATTTTTGCTAACAATTTAAGCACTAAATTATGAGAAATAACCACCGAGAACACTGTCGTTAACTGAGTGGAAAAGAGTTAATACCTATAGAAAAAACTACAAGAACTAGTGATTTTAAAGATTTTTAGTGAAAAAGAGTTAATATCCATGGAGAATAGATTTGAAAAAAATATCGTACAAGTTGATATCCAAAACTAATGTTTTGGAAATTTGTTTTTCTTTTGGGCGGCAAGCTTATAGGTTCTGGTTTATGGCATCTTCCCTAATTTGATTTGTTCTAGAATCTGCGATAAATTGTTGACCAATCAAACTCCCATTTGCAATATTATCCCTATTTGAACTGTTGTGTCTAGGGTCATAGCCATGTCGGGTGGGGATGTTTCCAAGGCTCGTGCACTTGAAGCTCTGGAGAAGCTGGGAAAGATTAAGAGTGAACTGGATTCAAACTTGAGGGCATTGAGATCCAGAAGAGATGATGTGAAGACAAAGAGAAGTGCAGAGCTTCGACGCGGAAAGGATATCCGACGAGGTTGAAAATTGGTTGAAAGAAGTAAAACAGATTGAAGTTGAGGCTGAAGAAAATGAGAAGCTGATAAAATCATCATGTGCACCTGAAAATATAGCGCCAATTGTAAAGGCAAGTTCATCCTCTAATCAATATAATGACCATTTCTATTAAGAGTGATTTTGTACCATTTACATTGTTGTTAAAACTGTATAATAAGAATTTGCTGGGTGTTACATAAAGCCAATATATTTGTGTAATTTAGAGGCCATTATATTTGTATACCCATCTTCATTTGGGTCCTTATATCTAATTCTTGCTATTTTCTTCAAAACACTTATCAATGGAAACGACACACTACACAACGACTCCATTTAATTTCAACAAATTACATCATCCCCCAACTTGAACATCATCTCCATCTCCCTCTCCATCAAATCCAAACACAACCTTAACATTTACTTATCTCTCATTCTCTCTGTGTCAGCTTAAAGTTTGTCTTGAAAGAAGAATACATTTTTTTTCAATATTATTTCTTCAATCACTTCCGGCCTAATTTATACATTTCTTCATCAACCTCCACTATTTTCTCCATCTGGTCTTCATTGTTGTTGCTCCTAGTTTTATCGTTGCTTAGAAGTTGATGATCCCAGTTGCGTCACCTGCTGCGTAAGCTTTGAAATAGTGGAGCAAGAACATATGAATTATAGTACTAATATAATATACTATCAATTATTAAGTAGTTATATTCCCTTAGTTTGTGTTTGATGTGTGCCTTATAATTTTCACAGCTTTTGATTGATTAGAAAAAAAAAAGTGGGAAGATGATTACAGGGAAGACGAGGAAGCCTTTTCTTTTTCTCTGCGATGCTCTCTTCCTTTAGGCGAGTGCTTGACTCTACGGCTATGCGATCAGTATTGAGTGTTAGAGAAATCCTCCAAAACCTAAATACAACATATAGGTGATTAGAAATGCAGAGTTCTGCAAGAGATTAAATGATTGGAGGGTGTTTGGAAGATAAAAAAGAAATTTATCAAAGAAAATCATATTGATTAAAAACTTTTCTTGAAAACGACAAGTTGAGTATTTTTTTTGTTTCCATAAAAGTAAATGATAGAAATGAAATGGATGCGAAAGAAGTTTTCAAACGAAGAGCAGAAAATTCGAGCCAGGAGGGAATCGCTTAGCAAAATGTGATGGGAGATGTAGAGATTTTGGGATTTGATTCAAAAATGCGTTTAGGGGTTGGTTTGAGAAAACTCATTGGTTGGGTGATTTAGCATCTGAACGGATTGTGAAGAAGGAAATCGAGAGATGCAAAACATTAATTTTTCAAACGTACAGAAAAATTGTCGATTTAACACATCATATAAAAAGCATGAAAATTAAGAATTTATGCATGGTATGGAAATGAATTATCTTCGCAATCATTATGAATGCTTAAAGTTGGATTTTTAGATTTACTATTGTAAGGTTCCGGAGTTAGTTTCTAATAAACATACATGATGATAAGTTTAAAAGTTTGACACAAAATTTGGACTATTTTAAATTATTGGGCTTTGACGCTGATAGACTCAATATTGATCGCATAGACGTAGAGTTAAGAACCGTCGAACAGAGACAAGGGACATCCCTCCTGCCCGTTGGAAGACAGATGGTCGTTTGATTGAGCGAGGAACATCTCTCGATCGAAATGGATGGTAAAGACGGACTCTAAATTCTTTAATGTTGAAGAGACACGTGTAAGGCACAAACACTTTTAAAACGCTGAATTCCCTCAATTATGAGGGACATTTCTCGCTCTAAATGAATGTCACTCGACTTATTTCGGGCATCTCTCCTCCAAAACGAACGTCCCTTGCCCCAAGACTACCTCGTTTAATCGATTACAGTGTCGTTCAGATCATAACAGACGTCCTTCTAAATATGAGAGATATCCATTTTCGACCGAAAGCCATTTGAACACTAAACAACTGTGTTTCTCATCTCGACAGACGCCAATCAACCTATATAATCATGAAGGACATCTTGTGCCTAGCTATTGCCTAGAGAAATTTCGACTTCCTCCAACCAACTCAAACTTCTGATATCTATCCTCACGTTTGTTGAAGTGAAAAATCGGGTCAATGGTGGTTCAAGTGTCGAAGAAACGTAAAGTGACTCCCTCCGAGGACGAAAGTCGAGCGCGCGTGTCTGCAGAGGCACAACCCGAGGTGTTTAGCTTAGCGTCCTTCAAATATTGGTATGATAATGACATTATACCCCGCGTCATAATTATATCTAGGAGGGTAGATTTCAATGCATTTGCTGACTTTACCACAACAATTGGATAAATTCCACCATTGGCGTTAATGCTGAAGACTATGAGCAACTGGTCTGGGAACGACCCTTTCAAGTGACAACCATCCATGCAAATGACGGATCTACCAAACTCCCTCATACCTCTCTTGCACATATCCAAACACATGTACATCATTTTAAATATTGGACTTGGACAGGCCATCAGATCAGGCATATCTACCACTACCAACAATGTGCTGTTGAGATTGGATCTCTGAATCTCTTCTCTATACGACCATAGTCGCTTGTATTATTTTTCACCATCCCCTTCGTTTAGTTTCAAGGCTAAATTCATGGCCATTCTGGCATGACTCAAGATAATGTTGACATTAAAGTTCTTCCTGACAATCTCAATAATGGAAGGCACGCTCCACATAGGCTGACTTTTAAATCTATCCAAATATTGGTTTGCCACCCATTTATAAAAAATGTGTTAGCTTTCCATTTGTCATGCACATGTGTGCACCTCATTATGATTTTTAATTTGAAAGGTAAGGTCACTTTCATTTTTATAGTGTGAAGTTTCTAACTGCATCCATCATTACACACGGCAATCAAACGATGACGTTCACTTTTGACGAACTTTATCCCATGCCCATTCTTCGAAGTATAATCAATACTTGTTCTCTAATTTCATTCAATGAACTGTACTGCTTCCCCAAACAAAGCACTGAGAATGAACATTGTAGTTGAGGATGCATACTCTCTGCCTAATCATCATCATCTAAGTCCCATATTGAAGGAAACTCCGAGTCCAGAGATGCCAAGATTGAATGCACCTCTGTACCAGGTTCGTGATAGAACGAATGATGCTCATCGATCTCGACTGTCGACATAGGATCTACCTCCATTACACAGTCAATGGATTCTTCAACAATAGATGGTGCAAGACTCCTCAACTCCATGTGATGTGCAACACTCAAAAACTTCATTGTTCTTTCGATTGTGTTCGGGAATTTATGGTTGCTTGTGCTTGCAGGGACGTTCATATAGTATAGTCAATCGAGAAGAGAGACGTTAATCGATTGTGTTCGGGGATTTATGGTTGCTTTCACTCGCAAAGAAATTACCACACACAATTCTGACGTTTGGCAAAGACTCCATTTTCCAATGATGATTTCTCTCAATAAAGCTTCCCAAGGCTTTTGAATGGTGCAACCTTAACGGGGAATATTTCTTAAATGGCATAATTTGTGGGAATTAACTTTAGTAACTAGCAGAATTAAATTAATTATTTAACTAAAATTAATTACCTCTAATTTAAAGCGGCAGCTATTACAACATGGGTATTTCATTCATTCTTTTGTGCTTAAATTCATTGTCTTTCCTCCTCCTGTCTAATTCCTTTGTTTATGTAAGATAATTTTCTCTTTTTTTTCCCCTCATTTTCTTTTGATTCCAACTCTTTCTTTTTGGTTCAATTTTCTGCATTGCATTTGTATTGGTGGAATTCTTGGGTATCTCTCCTCTTTTTGAAACACTTTGAATAATATTCTTAACTCTTGTCATTGTCTTACCAATGTCTTCCAATCTCATCAAAGGACATTGTTTAACATTCAAACATAGAGTAACTAAGCACATATAGCCCACCAAGGCATTTTAAAATTACAAAATAAGTTGGTTTTGGGTTTGGTTTGACTTGGTTTATTATAAGAAATTAGGTTTTTGCTTATTTGATTTTTCAAACTTTTGATTAGGAATGCTTGAGTCAATTTAATTACCGTCTCCTTTCATAATTTGAAAAAAAAAGTGAACTAAATAATTTAATTCGTAAATGTTTCATATCAAAATATGGTGTCAAACACAAAATCAATCCAAACTTCAAACGTAGTGTTTGGTTGCACTAATTTTTGTCTATCCATCCATGTTACTATAAATAAAACAAAAACACACTTTTTTTTTACTTCACCCAATTGTTTCATCAAATAATAGTGTTATTTTTCTTTTTTAATTAGTTCGATTAGAGTATGAATACAGTATTGATACTCAATTAAAGTCATATCTTACAATCGGCTGGGTTTCATCCATAGTAAGGTTGTGAAAAGGAACTTTGTGTAAGTTTTGAACAAACAATCCATAGAAATATTTTATTATCTCATAATTAGCAATGCAATAAGAATTAGAGTTCTATCCCAATAAAAATTCCTCTCATCTCACTAACTTTAATTAACTTTTTTTATATCATCTAAATGATTAATAAAAATAGATTACAAAAACTCACAAAATAAATCACTAGAAACAAACTCTTTTATTTCAAAACAAAGTTAAAATTACATAAAATTAGAGAGCCCATAAATTTGAAAGAATGACGAGTTCACCTGGATTGAAAATGCAATCCCTGACTTCTAAGATCCAACTTTATTAATATCAGCAAAAATAGGAAAAACTCTCCCCACAACGATGAGAACCTTAAATATTCTTTTATTTAAATAATAATTTATGTGCATTAAAAAACTAAATTTGATTAACATTCATCAATCTTACATTAAAAATATTTCATTAAAAGAATATTGTAATATTTTCCAATTGTGTTTTAAATGAGTGTAGATACAGATAAATTTCTTTTAGTAGAAAAATGTATTATTCAATAAAACAACATAATTTTTATGAGACATACATTAAATAATGACATAATTAAAAGATCACCATATAAAAATACTTTATTTTTATATTTTAGAGTAAAATATAAATTATCTAATGAGCAATCGTTTTAACCAATAAAATAGTAATGCAATGTTAAAATTAAGTCCTACTTTTCATCTAAATTAATTTTAAAATTAAGTTTCTCAAATCACTTTTGAATCCTAATTTACTTGAAATTATACAATAATTTAGGGAAAACATGTTACTAAATTCAAATTCGATTCTAATTAGATTATTAATTGTAAGTGCTAACACATTTCAGACTAATTTTAAGCCATAAAATCTCCATCTAAAGATTCTAACATCATTAATCTAAATAAATTTGGCATTGCTCAAATGATGTATATTGATTGAGGGGGGAAACAAGTGGCAGTCAAAGTAGTTTAATAATGAAGCAATGTGATTTAATAGTAATTAACTTTAATAATTATTTTCAGAGTATATGAAAATGTTTAAAACATTATGTACAATTAATTTTTAATTTCTTCCAAACTAAGCTTCCAATTTAGTTGAAGACTCACTTTTAACTAGGGGTGGGCAACTCGGGTTCGGGTCCGGTTCTGGACTGTCCGGAACCGAGTAATCGGTTCTCGGTTCCAAGAAGCCGGTACCGAACCCGGAACCGTTCGGGTCTGGAACCAAACCCGGACCCGAGGTCGGTTCCGGGTCCGGACCCGGCGGTTCTCGGTTCCAAGAACCTGTTAATCGAAGCATCGACAGAAGAAACGAGGAAAGAAGGGAAGGGGGAGAGTGCGGGTGAGAGGCCGAGAGAAACCAAGGGAGGGTGATGGCGAGCGACGGACGATCGCGGCTGCTGGCACTGAGAAGTTCCAGATCTGGAACTTGTGGAACTTCTCAAGTTCCAGATCTGGAACTTCTTCTCAATTTCCAGATCTGGAAGAAGAAGTTCCAGATCCGGAACTTCTTCTTCTCAAGTTCCAGATCTGGAAGAAGAAGTTCCAGATCTGAAACTTCTTCTTCTCAAGTTCCAGATCTGGAACTTCTCAGATCTGGAAGCAGAAGTTCCAGATCTGGAACTTCTCAGATCTGGAAGCAGAAGTTCCAGATCTGGAACTTCTCAGATCTGGAACTTCAGAAATTCCAGATCTGGAAGAAGAAGTTCCAGATCTGGAACTTCTCAGATCTGGAACTTCTCTCGAGAGTGAGAGCGAGAGCGAGAGAGTTCCAGATCTGGAACTTCAGAAATTCCAGATCTGGAAGAAGAAGTTCCAGATCTGGAACTTCTCAGATCTAGAACTTCAGATCTGGAAGAAGAAGTTCCAGATCTGGAACTCCTCAGATCTGGAACTTCAGATCTGGAAGAAGAAGTTCCAGATCTGGAACTCCTCAGATCTGGAACTTCTTCTTAAGTTCCAGATCTGGAACTTCTCTCGAGAGGGAGAGGGAGAGGGAGAGGTTCCAGATCTGGAACCTCTCTCGAGAGGGAGATGGAACCTCTCCCGAGGGGGAGTGTGGCGGTTCTCATCGGTTCTTGGCTCAAGAACCGTGAACCAATACCCAGAACCGATGACCAGAACCGAACCCGACTAAAATCTTTTTATGGAACCGAGAACCAGAACCGAACCCGAAACCGACCTCGGTTCCGGGTCCGGTTCCGGTTCTTATCGGTTCCTGCCCACCCCTACTTTTAACAAATACACGAGTTCAAAGGCATGATTTCTCTAAAATCAGAATAGTCTTCACACGATAACATCATGCATTTTTCGTTCACTTTTAACTATGAACACAACATACATCTAGCATCGAATGAGCAAAGGTGACTTTAATTCAATTGGTTGAAGAGAGGCTGATGGAGATCTCTTATCCCAAGCTCCATAAACACATTGCTCAAGTTCTGGGCATTCTTCTATGTAAATTTCCTTTAGAGACTTGCATATCAATGGTCTTGAGGCCGAACACACGGATTTTAGATGTGGCAGTTTCAGTAACCATAGATACTGTAACTTGGAAAGAGTGATTTCTGTCATACCCTCGTTTACATCTTTCTTATCATCCAATGAGATTATCTCTGCCAATTCCTTGCACTCACGAACATCAAGTATTTCCAAGTTTTTGAGGTTGGACAACAATCCCATATCAAATACTATCTTTAATCTTGGACACTTCCTGATATACAGCTCTCGAAGACAAGAAAAGACATTGCAAGCTTTCTTCTTTCTACCAATCAAAGCTTCCAAATTCTCCAGATCTTCAAGTTCGAGCCTTTCAAGGCTAGGAATAACAATGAAAGAAGATGATGGAGTAGAAACCAACTCTCTTACCCCATTGCAATGGCCAATTGTACATTCCCGCAAATCATTTAAAGATGTCAAAGCACGTAAATTACTTAAATCAGGAACCCACTTTATCTCTAACTTTTGAACATCTTTTGGAAGCAGGAACTCATCATTTTCTCCTGCAAGTTTACCTAAGTTGCAGTTTGTTAATATCACGACTTTGTCAAAAGAATTGTGCTTGGACAATTTTTTAAAATTTGAACCCACTAAAAATCCATAAGAAGAAAGTCGTGATCTCTTTTGTTCTATGTGTTTAACATAAACACATAGGTCATATATGTCGTGAAAAGTTCCCTTAAATATTTTCAAATTTTCCAAACACATTAGTTCGTTTGCGCTTACTTTAGTCCAAGGGTTACAAACTAAATATCGGAGATTGCTCAACTCTTCCAAACCTTCAATTATGAAGTCATTCTCCTTTTTTACCCAAAGACCTGAGATATGATTTTTATATTTCAAAAAAAGGTCCAACGTTTGCAAATCCTTGAGTCTTGCCAAAGAAGGCATATATCTTAACTTACGGCAATTGCTAAGCAATAAACCAACAAGATTCACCAAGTCAGATATTGAGTTTGGCAACGCTTGCAAACTACCACAACGAGATAAATTGAGGATCTTAAGGGCCTTGAAATGCTGGAAAAATGAATCGGAAATATTTGTTATGGAGTAGTCTTGTAGAATGAAGGTGGTAAGTCTAGGACACATTGGTGATACATTCAAATAATAACAATTTGATATATGTATCTTCAAAAGATCATTCGACCATTTTACACTACTCAATTTAACACCAGATACCGTTAAATATTGAGAATGTAAACTGTCAATTTGAAGCGCCATATCTCTCACCAAATCATGCATCTTCACCCAAGAAACGCCTTCATAATTTTTCCACCTTCCAGTAAACATTGGTTTATTAAATCATTCAACATTGCATTGCCCTCATCAACTTCATCCATCTTAGATTCCTTTTCCTCTATTATTCCCTCTAAGGCTAGTAGCTCTACTAATTCTCTCCTCTCAATTTGTTCGTCTTCCGGATACAATGCACAAAGCAATAGACATTTTTGCAGCTTTTTGTTTTCCAAGTGATCATAGCTGAATTTCAACTGATCAATAACTCTTCTCCCCTTATCACCAGGCTCCTTTGAAAACGCCCTCAATTTTGCAAGGGCATTTCTCCAATCACAAACTTGCTTTTTACCTGCCATACTTGTGGCTATGATGGCAATTGCAAGAGGCAAACGAGCACATTCTGAGGCAACATCCTTTACAATGGGTACCAAATCTTTGATTTGCAATACATAATCTCCCACATGATGAAGAAACAAACCCCATGCTTCCTCTTTTGAAAGGAGATCCATATGAATAGCTTCACATTTCATACTTTGACACACGTCAAACGATCGAGTAGTCAATGCTAGTTTGCATCCATTGGTAGAATCGGGATCAGGAATTCCTACATCTTCAAGAGGATAAGCTTCCCATAAATCATCAAGGATTAGTGTAACAATCTGGGCTTGTCCAGGACATGTTGTCCATGGCCGCCTTGCTGTTAAGTTAGATTATTTCTATTTTTAGCAATCTCTTTGCATTCCTTTTATTTCTATTTTAGGAAAGTGACTCCCCACCACTATGGCATGTTCACTTCTGCCATAGTGGAGATGGTCCAGAATGCTCTTTAGGGAGAGAGACATGACTGCACGTAGACCCCCCGAACCAATGTAATTTGCTAGCAATCAATGATAAAGCTTTTTACATTCAAACTATACTCTTTATGCTCAATGACGCTTTCGATTAATCTCGCTCGCTCACTACTCGCTTGTTAGACACCAAAGCTCGTTCTAACGGCGTGGGCAATCGGTGCCGTTGGCACACTCAGTAGGCTGACTTGTTGTTTCCCCCTAACAACGAGTGCCGCACGGCCCTCTTTAAAAGTCTCTCAAAAGTAGGACCGTGACAGTTGGTATCAGAGCCAGGTTAGCTCAAGTTGCAAGAAAAGTCATGCTGAGAAAGACTTCGTCAGAGAAGGCGAACTCGTCGATGGACCAGCTCGAAAGGCTTGTCGCGCTGGAAGAGGAGATGACATATCTCCAAGAAATCCCTGATAATGTGCGTTTCCTAGAGGAACGAATGAAGGAAATGGCTGAATTTCCTTGTGAGATTGCTGCTGTTCATAGCAGGATAGACACTATCCCGATCCAAGAGCTGATGGATCGGATGGAAAACCTCGAATCCCGACCGGAGAAAGGAAAGGGAATAGAAAGTGGAGAGAGCTCTACAAACACAATGATTGGGCTATAAGAACGCGTTGAAGAAGTAGACCATGCTCGCGTTCAATTGGCAAGCACTATAGCCAATGCAACAAAAGACTTCAAAGTGATGTTCGAATCTCTGAAAGCTGAAATTGCCGAGATAAACCTAAAATTGAACATCACCATGAGAGCAATGAGAAACCAAACTAAAACTACGACTGTAGTTGAGTGTAGTCGAGTAAAGATACCGGAACCGAACTCCTTCTGTGGGACTCGGGATGCGAAAGAAGTAGAGAATTTCATCTTTGATATGGAGCAATATTTTAAAGCAACCAAGACTAGTGATGAGTCTAAAGTGACATTGGCCACAATGCATCATACTGGAGATGCAAAACTTTGGTGGAGATCAAAGTACAATGACATATCTAATGGCACATGTGTTATTGACACCTGGGATGAATTTAAGAAACAGTTGAAAGACCAGTTCTTCCCTGAGAATGTTGAGTTCAACGCCTGTAGATCATTACGAGAATTGAAGCAGACGAGTAGCATCCGCGACTATGTGAAACAGTTCTCAGGCCTAATGCTTAACATACATGACATGGCTGAGAAGGACAAAATCTTCACATTCATTGAGGGACTCAAGCCATGGGCCAGAACTAAGTTATACGAACAAAGGGTCCAAAGTATCTCAAGCGCGCTTGCAGGGGTCGGAACGGTTATTTGACTATGCTAGTGAGAATCCTAGTCCCCGAAAAAACCCTCCTACTACAAATAATTCGAGACCACAAAGGCCAAACACGGGTCCGCCAGAAAGGAAGCCATATGCCCCAAGAGAGGGCCAAGAAACGTGGAGGGCACCCAAAGAAAACCAAGAAGCGTGGAAAACCCCGAGGGAAGGCCAAGAAACATGGAGAGGGAATAATACGCAACGACCAATGTCATGCTTCTTGTGTAAAGGGCCTCACCGAGTTCACCAGTGCCCGTATAAATCAGCTCTAGCAGCTGCACGAGCGTACATTCAAAGTGACAGTTCAACTGAAGGAGTTTCCGAGGAGGCGCCCGCAGAAGTGGCAGAAGTTGGGACCATGACCTTCTTGTCGGCAGTCCAACAACAAATGGAGGAGCTTAAAAAGACCCCAGATAAAGGTCTCATGTATGTGGAAAGCGTTATCAATAATAGGGCTACCAAAAGTACTATGATTGACTCGGGGACCACACATAACTTCATCACTGAAAGGGAAGCTCGCCACTTAGGCCTAAAGTGGGAAGACAATGCGGGCAAGATGAAAACTGTGAATGCTAAAGCAATGCCGGTAGTGGGAGTAGTGAAAAGGACTCAGCTAAAATTAAACTTGTGGACAGGACCAATTGACTTTGTCGTTGCACGAATGGACGACTTTGATGTCATCTTAGGGATGGAGTTCTTGATGGAGCACAGAGTGATTCCCATTCCTTCGGCCAAGTGCTTGGTAATCACAGGCAACAATCCGACAGTGGTCCCTACAACACTCCGACAACCTGCTACTAATGGTGCTAAGATGATCTCAGCTATGCAGTTCAAGAAAGGGCTGAAACAACAGGACCCGACATATATCTTAGTTCCAACTACGGTGGACGAAGACAAGGCAGAAGTTGTGCCATCAGAAGTTATGGAAGTTTTGGAGAATACCAAGACACCATACCCGAATCTTTACCCAAAACTCTACCCCCACGTAGAGACATTGATCACCAGATTGAGCTGACTCCCGGGTCTAAGCCTCCTACAAAGGCACCCTACAGAATGGCTCCACCCGAACTTGCTGAGTTGAGGAATCAAATTGATGAATTACTTGCATCCGGGTTCATCAGACCCGCAAAAGCACCGTTTGGTGCATCAGTGTTGTTTCAGAAGAAAAAGGATGGGAGTTTGCGATTGTGCATTGATTATCGGGCACTCAACAAAGTCATTGTACGTAACAAGTACCCCATCCCACTCATCACGGACCTATTTGACCAGCTGTACAAGGCCAAATACTTTACTAAGCTCGATTTAAGGTCGGGTTATTATCAGGTTCGAATTGCCGAAGGTGATGAGCAAAAGACGACATGCGTGACTCGCTATGGAGCCTTTGAATTCTTGGTAATGCCATTTGGACTAACAAATGCGCCAGCAACATTCTGTACTCTTATGAACCAAGTATTTCATGAGTTCCTCGATAAGTTTGTGGTGGTTTACTTAGATGACATTGTGGTCTACAGTGAAACCTTGGAAGAACATAAAAGCCATCTTCGACTAGTCCTTGAAAAACTAAGGAAGAACCAGTTGTACATTAAGAAAGAGAAATGTTCTTTTGCCCAGAAGAGCATTGGGTTCCTTGGTCACATAATCGAGCAAGGGCAGTTACGCATGGATCTTGATAAGGTCAAAGCATTCAGGGATTGGAGGGTCCCCACTTCTGTTACTGAACTGCGCTCGTTTTTGGGACTTGCGAACTATTACAGACGCTTTGTTGAAGGATTCTCGAAAAGGGCTGCTCCTCTTACTGAACTGCTGAAGAAAGGTACTCTTTGGGAGTGGAACCAAGGATGTCAAGATGCCTTTGCCAACTTAAAAGACGCAATGATGCAGAGTCCGGTCTTAGCCCTCGCTGATGTTACACAGCCATTTGAAGTAGAAACAGATGCGTCTGACTACGCACTAGGAGGGGTCTTGCTGCAAAACGGCCACCCTATTGCGTACGAAAGTCGTAAGTTGAAAGATGCAGAAAGAAGATACATTGCTGCGGAAAAGGAAATGTTAGCAGTAGTTCACTGCTTGCGAGTATGGCGACAGTATCTGCTGGGTTCCAAATTTACGGTGAAGACGGACAATAGCCCTATATGCCACTTCTTCGACCAACCAAAATTGTCCGCCAAACAAGCTCGCTGGCACGAACTTATTTCAGAATTTGATTTTCAGTTCGAACATAAAGCAGGTCTTTCAAATAGGGTAGAAGATGCCCTAAGCCGCAAAATAGAATGCGCGAGTCTCTGTTATCTCTCTCAACTCCAAGCTAGCAGAATCAGCGGCTCCATGAAGGATACCATCCGAAACAGCTTGCAGGATGACCCTGCTACTCGGGTTGTCATGCAACTGGTGAAAGAGAGGAAGACTCAGCAGTTTTGGATTGAAGATGGATTGTTGTTAACCAAAGGAAACCGCCTTTATGTTCCCAGATGCAATGAGCTGCGCCGTTCTTTATTACGAGAATGTCATGACACCCTTTGGGCAGGTCACGCTGGGTGGCAAAGAACTTACGCCCTCTTGAAGAGGGGATATTTTTTGCCAAAGATGAAGGAAGATGTGATGCAATACACCAAGACCTGCTTGGTGTGTCAACAAGACAAAGTTGAAAGGGATAAGGTAACCAGCCTGCTGGAGCCTCTACCGGTACCAACAAAGCCGTGGGAAAGCATCTCTCTTGACTTCATCACCAATCTACCGCCTTCAAATGACTTTCAAGCAATCTTAGTAATAATTGATCGATTTTCCAAGTATGCCACTTTCATTGCTGCTCCAAAGTACTGTTCTGCAGAGACGACAGTGCAACTTTTCTTCAAGAATGTGGTGAAATTATGGGGGATACCCCAAAGTATCGTCAGTGATCGAGACACCAGATTCACAGGTGCTTTTTGGGTGGAACTATTCAAGCTGTTGGGATCCAGTCTAAACATCTCTTCCAGTTACCACCCCAAATGGATGGTTAGACAGAACGCTTTAACAGCTTATTAGAAGAGTATCTACGGCACTTCATCAACACTAACCAAAAGAACTGGCCAAGTTTACTCGATGCTGCACAATATTGTTTCAATTGCCAGAAAAGCTCCGCTACGGGGATGAGCCCATTCGAAGTGGTTTGCGGAAGACAACCAACTATGCCACACACCCTCGACCATCCATATTCAGGGAAGTGCCCAAAAGCTTACAACTTCATGAAGGAGTGGCGGCAAAATACAGAGATAGCTTGTGCCTACCTAGAACGAGCATCTAAACACATGAAGAAATGGGCAGACAAGAAAAGACGGCCGCTGGAATTCAAAGCTGGAGACCTTATACTAGTAAAGTTGATGCCAGAACAACTACGTTTCAGAGGTTAAAGAGACAAACGACTTGTTCGGAAGTACGAAGGTCCAGTCCAAGTCATTGAAAAAATTGGGCGAGCATCTTATAGAGTTAATCTACCAGCGTGACTCAAAATCCACTCAGTCATCCACGTCAGCAATCTAAAGCCGTATCACCCAGACGAAGAAGATCAGCAGCGGAACAACATCACTAGGCCGGAGATCATCCTTAGCAGGTATAAGCGTCCAAACAAGATTGAAGAAATCCTAGCAGAGAGAAGTGTGAAGACAGGGAGGCGCCAGCGCAAAGAGTATTTGGTCAGATGGGCAGGACTTGGAGACGATGAAACTACTTGGGAAAAAGCTGAAGACTTGGAAGATGCTGCGCAGAAGATTGAAGAGTTCGAGTTGAAGACAAGTTGACGAGGACGTCAACAGCTCAGTTGGGGGAGAATGTAACAATCTGGACTTGTCCAGGACATGTTGTCCATGGCCGCCCTGCTGTTAAGTTAGATTATTTCTATTTTTAGCAATCTCTTTGCATTCCTTTTATTTCTATTTTAGGAAAGTGACTCCTCACCACTATGGCATGTTCACTCCTGCCATAGTGAAGATGGTCCAGAATGCTCTTTAGGGGGAGAGGCATGACTGCACGTAGACCCCCCGAACCAATGTAATTTGTTAGCAATCAATGATAAAGCTTTTTACATTCAAACTATACTCTTTATGCTCAATGACGCTTTCGATGAATCTCGCTCACTCACTACTCGCTCGTTAGACACCAAAGCTCGTTCTAACGGCGTGGGCAATCGGTGCCGTTGGCACACTCAGTAGGCTAACTTGTTGTTTCCCCCTAACAACGAGTGTCGCACGGCCCTCTTTAAAAGTCTCTCAAAAGTAGGACCGTGACAATTAGCAACCATCTCCCCTTTTTTTTAAAGGCTTCTAATAATGTTCCAGCTTTTGTCATCGGATTCTCCATCGTTTGATAGATCTATGTTTAATTTCCGACCAATATCATCTTGTAGTTTGAAAACGCTGGACTCCTTTAATACAGTCACCAAATTACACAATCAAATTTATCTTTTTTTTTCTTCCAAAATGCGATTATTGATATGTTTCATAACAGTAGTTTTACCGATTCCTTCCATTCGGTAGACTCCAATCTTTCTGACATCACCAATTATGAAATCATAAATCTTCTTCATATTTCTTATGGCAGTAGTCTCTCCTGCTAATTTTGAAACAGGAAGAATGACTCCTCTTTTCTCCTCAAAGACATCTAGAGCAATTCCTTCGGGAAACATACCAAGATCATACAGCTTTTCCTCCTTTTGCACCAAAGCCTTGGTTTGTTCGTACAATTCTTCAACCTTTCCTATCAGCTTTTGCCCTTCGTCTTCTATATCATTACATCTTCTCAGTTCCAGTGTAGTTCCAGTGTCGAAATTGCCTTGCCAATTTCTTCCATTCCCTGTTCAATTAGTCTCATAAAAAGATATCATTTCAAAGAACATAGAGTAAAATAAGAAACCAGAAGTGGAGTAAAATAATTCAGTTTCTAAGTGTATAAAAATTAATTTAAATGAAAGAATTAAATTGGATTAATGCTCATCAATCTTATAATACGCAGTCCATTTTCTTCGAAATAAATATTGCAACCCAGTTGATGGATGACAAATGAAGAAGAAACAGTAATCTTAATAACTATTACTAGAAACAAACACCAAGTAATCTTAAGAAGGGAAAAATTTTGGTTGAGCGGAGAAGAAACAGGAATCTGTTACCTGGGTTGGATCCTCGTCGGAAAGTTTCAGAGAAGAAGACGACCAAGGAAAAGAAAAATGAGCTCCGATCTGAAATTATTGCAGCAGAACTGGAGATCTGTGACTGGGAGGGGAGACGCCTTGGAGTCTTTAGGAGACCAAGCTCCAAAGGCTGTTCAGATGGACACCCACCACCAATAATTTTAATTGGAGAAAATTAAAGAGGGTGAGAAGAAAAATAATCCATTTGAACTTTGAAGTCATGTTGACAGGTCTTCTTCGTCAACAACATCTATGACCAGAATTGATTGAAAGTGGGTGGTTGAACCCGATTTCACAGCTTGATCCCACTAAATAATTGAGTCTTGATTTATTAAATTCAAGATGTTTATTCTATCAAGGCTATTCATTCATTCCTATCGAGAAACGGGGTAAGCAGAACGTCTTCCAATTATTGATTTTTGTTGTTGTTGCCTTCAACATTTTTGTTAGAAGTTACTTAACATTAATATTAATAAGAATGAAGCATTAAAGTCAGAAAAATTTTGTCAAAAAACATAATTGTGAGGTCTACATTATTGTTTTTAATAATTCAGAGTTTTAATTAAAGGTTACTTAAGTTAATTTTATCAAATTTTGTCATTTAAGAAAATTCTCTCTTAAGAAGCCTTGAGAGATTTT
Source organism: Begonia loranthoides (assembly GCA_022433065.1). NCBI lineage: Eukaryota > Viridiplantae > Streptophyta > Magnoliopsida > Cucurbitales > Begoniaceae > Begonia > Begonia loranthoides. The sequence goes on along the minus strand of CM039477.1, from coordinate 24,506,790 downwards.
CAAGAGAGAAATCATCATTCAAAATAGAGCCAAAGTAATTTCTTTGGCGAGTGAAATATTTCCTCTATGCCGGGATTGAAAGCTTTAAAAATCTATACTATCTTCAAGATAATTTTTTTTTTCTGTTGCAAGGGCTATCTTGTTTAATAATCTCATAAAAGATATTGTTTCATATTCAAATAACCAAGCACACAAAACCCACCAAAGCATTTTATAATTACAAAATTAGTATTTTATACATTGATTTTGGGCTAGGTTTGACTTACTTTATCATGAGATATCAAATTTTTACTAATTTAATTTTTCAAATCTTTCATTTGAAATGCTTGAGTCAATTTAATTACTGTCAACTTTCATAATTTGAAACAAAAAAGTAAACTAAATAATTAATTTCATAAATGTTCATATCAAAATTTGATTTCAAACACAAAACCAAACCAAACTTCAAACATTGTGTTTGATTGCCCTAGTTTTTGTCTATTTAACTTCGCCTAATTGTTTAATCTAATAATAGTTATTTTCCTTTTTTTAATTAGTTTAACTAGAGTATAAAGTACAATATTGATGCCCAATTAAAGTCATATCTTCCAAGGAGATGCATAAATTGCAATTGAATAGGTTTCTATCTATAGTAAGGCTGTGAAAAAGAACGTTGTCCAGGCTTTGAATAGACAATCCACAAGAATATTTTATAATCTCATAATCAACGAAATCAACAATGGAGACAATAAGAATTAGGATTCTATCCCAATCTATGAAAAAATCCTCCTCAAGAAAAACCACTTTCGTTTTACTAACTTCAATTAACTTTTTTCATATAATCTTAATGGTCGACAAAAACAGACTACAAAAATCCACACAAATAAAAAACTAGAATCAAACTCATTTATTTAAAAACAAAGTCAAAATTACATAAAGTTAAAGAGCCCATAAATTTGAAAGAATGACGAGTTCACCTAGATTAAAAATAGGGGTGGGGTGGGAATCGGTTCGGTTTGAATCTGGTAATCGAACCAAATTGACCAAAATTGTTCGGCTGGGTTTGGTTTTAATAAGTAAAAAATTTAGGTTGTAACTAAACCGAACAGAACATTCAGTTTTTGGTTTTGGATGGTACAAACTGGGTAAACCGAAACCGACCCAAAACAATACCCTCGAGCCTTGCGCAACCTCTTGCCCGAAAACTCGTCCCTCAACTCCCTCTCCCTTTGTCTCTCTCAATCGACTCTCACTTTGTCTTCTAGATCTAGCCACAAGCATCTCTCTCCATCTCCCAAAGCCACTGCGACACGTCGACCCTACCCTCTCTCTCAGTCTCTCTTGTCGAAGGCGGACATCGACAATGGACATCGACATCGGTGATTCGAATTCACTAGACGAACATCAGCGATTCAAACAATCTAGGCGAACATCGGTGATTTGAACTCTCTGACCATCGTCCATTACGGTATCCACCCTAGCGCAAGTCATAGTCTCACAGTGCAATCTTCACTGTTCACAGGTTCGCCCTTCAATGGTTTATCAATCTTTACATTCTCATGACTTTGTTTATATTTTGAAATCTATAAACAGAGTCTTCACACCCTTTCGAAATCATTTATTTTAAATAGTTTTTTTTACGGGTGCTTCCAAATTAATGATTTCGAGTCAGGGTTTTTTAAATTTTAATCGTGATTTGACTTTGGTGATTAGTTAATGATATACTTAAAATTTCTATTATGTTTGAATGTTTGTTGTGTTTTCGTACATTTTTAAAGAGAAGGAGAGCCATAGATCAAAATCCAGCTTCTTCTCTCGAGAAAGTCAGCTGGGAAGAGTGTAAAAATGGGCAACCAGGTCTCCAAACAAGCAAAAATTGGTATTCCCTTTGACACAGCGCATCTTTATTCTTTAGATTATATCACATAAATGTATGTTTTTTTACGTTGTGAATATGGTAAATTCATTAGGAAATGCTCTGTCCATTTCCCATGTGTTGATATGTTGTGAACATGCTAAATTCAACAATTAGGAAGTTGAATTTGTAGAGTTAAGATTTTTAACCTTCTGCTACTTAACTTTGAATATGCTATTCAAAGATTGTGAAGTAAGTGAAACAGATGAAATGATCTTTTTTTTTTTTTTTTTGTATTCTCCTTGTTATTCTTCAGCTGGAATGATTTGGATCGGAGATAAACTAGAAGTTAAAGCAATTGAAGAAGACATGGGGTCGTCTTCAACTTACTACAGGGCTGTTGGTTTTTTAGGTTCTCTCGCACGGCGAAATTATCGATGTTCATAACAACGGTAACGTGCGTAATCTATGTATCATGAAAACAATTTTAACATGAACATAAAAAACGGATCATTGTTATACTTTATTAATAAAAATATGTATTTAGATCTAATGTAAAAGATAAAGAATGTTACCTTTGTAACTCACTTCACACAGGTACAAAATTGACCTTCGACTTTTTTCGTCAATCCTCCTCACCTCGAATAAGCACGTGTGGGCATGATGAATGAAACAAGATAACACTCAATTTATGATAGGTCGTATTCTCAACACATGAGACGATCTATTTGAATTGAGAAAACATTTTTCTAAAGCCAACACGGAAGACACAAAATTTTCTCTCAAAATGAATTTCTTTATCTCAAAGATTTCAAAAAACTCTTTTACTAATGAGTTTGGACCTCTATTTATATTGGTATTTCTCTGTAATGATCACTATGACATTTAAAGAAAAAATCACTACAAATTCCTCATTACATTTATAAAAATGTTATGAAAATAAAAAGTTTTATTACCATAGCTCAACACTTGGCACATTTAAGTTATAACATATTTATAACAAAAATGTTATGGAAAACAAAAGGTCATTAAATCAAATTTGACATTAATTCAAATTTGAAAAAATCTATTTTAAAAACTATTTTCATAAGTTACTTTATATTTGTTATTTTATTGAATAATCAATAATTCAACTGTTTCATCTAATGAAACATAACAAATATATTAACTTTGACAACTTTTGTCATTTTGTCTTAATTAATTGAATAATCAATAATTCAATTATTTGATCTAATGAAAAAGTAATAATAATAAACTTGTTATTGAGTGTATTAAATAATTAATTCATAATTAATTATTTAATCTCATTTGTTCATTTTTCTATTATTTGAATAATGATAGAATGTGACAAAAGGACCGATTGACCTATAATTTTAAGCTCCAATGATATTTTGTTAACTAATATAAATTCTTTATATTAATTAACATAATTATTAACTCTAAAGTAATTCCACTAAATACTTAGAGTTGCACTCTCATAACTATAGATTATTTTTACTTAAAGTAATGTCCATTGATATAGTCATTACATATGTATTAACCCTTCATTTAAATTCGCAATAGAGCTAGGTTTATAATCCGTTAACCTCTCATATTGCTTCTTTATCCTTGACTACCATTAGTTCTTAATTGAATAATTAATGTTAGCCTTTTTGTTAGGCTAAGTTTTATTTTGATGATGACTAAATTGTGTGTTAATTTAGTAAATCAATAAGTTGTATTTTAGTAGCATGTTGCTTGGATTAATTGGTGGATAAATTGAATAACTTAATTGAGCAAATCAAATATGCAATATTTGTGGCACATGCTTAGGTTTGGATATAAACAACTTTATATGTTTTGGACATCATCAATAAGGGAGATTGTTTAGACTATGTGATAAAGATGATGTGAAATTTAATAAAGTGCAAAAGTTGTTTATACATTGATTTTTATATATCATATTTATCGATTAAATTGAAAATACCCTTGATTAAGGGTATTGAGAATATTTAATGTGTTTCTCTAAGTCTATGCAGGAGAATGGAAGGTTCGTATGACTTAGAAGAAATATTTTGTGAAAGTATGAAGTAGGTTATGCAGTTGAGGACGCTGCGGATGAGGCAGACGCGAGGCTTTGGCGTCCGATTTGCTTCTGTCCATTTTGATGGATATGCGGACTGTGGTCACGGACGAGGCGGACGTGAAATGGCGTCCGCAGGTCTTCAGCTATGCGGACGGAAAAGAAGAAGAGGACAATGGTTTGGCGTCCCCCTCAAATTTGTGCAGTCGCGGACGATAGATCCAGTTGGTGCGGACGGTGCGGACGCGAATATTGGCGTCCGATTTGAATCTGTCCAGTTCTGGATTTGTGCGGACGAAGCGGACGATAGAATTGGCGTCCGCAAGTGTATATTTTTCTGTCCAACGGCTATATTTTCAACGGGAAAATTTCAACGGTCGTGCGGACGATAAGTGCGGACGCTGAGGACGTCCAGAAGTGCAGTGTTTATAAATATGAGAACACTCCAAGCTCTTAAATGAACGAATCGAATATTCGAGGCGAAGCCCTGACAAAATCAATACTCGAATACTACTCATTGTGAGCTTTTAACAGCATTGTAAATCCGATTCTCCCCACTCTTAAACTTGCGAGTTATTTTGGGAGAATTTGGATTAGATAGATTGCGATTTAATTTTCGAGTCTATTACATTGTGCTTGATTGTAAATGGTGATTCCCTAAGAATTCATCATACTAGGGTGACGCCCTGAAATAGTCAAATTAAGAGTGACGACTCGTACGAGTCTAAGGTTGACGACCTTATAATTAGTCAAGGGTGACGCCCCGTCTAATAGTCAATTTGTAAACAGTTTTATTGGCACCCGCAAGCCAATTACTTAGTGTATCTCCAAGTGCAACTTGGAGAGCGGACGTAGGCTAGTTTGCCGAACCGCGTAAACAAATATTGTGTGCATTTCTCCAACCTTTACTCTTTATATTATTGCATATATTTGTTATCGATATTTTAATTATATGCATTAAATCACTTAGGGTAATTAGAGATTAAAATAGCGCACTAAAAAGTTAAAACGCTATATTCACCCCCCTCTATAGGCGTATATCGATCCTACAATTAATTCATAACGATTATGAATTGCGCGCTAATTATTCTATCCTCGAATTAACAAACAAGGGAATCTATAGGAATGAATTTCATTGTATCGATATTAACATTCCCAGCTATTCATTTTAATTTACTCCCAATATACAAGGTATATGAATCATAACTTGTACAAAACTTTACTGAGTAAATCAAAGAATAAATTAAAATAAAATAGAAGTTTATTAAATACAACGAATTAAGATCATACATATATGATCATCATTATGATAAAATTAATTGTTCTATATCTAACGGAAATTATTAGAATAATATAATTTTATCTAGTCCAGTCCTATATAATCATATTATATAAAACATATTTATCTTATGTCACTACATATATAGTCGGGATATGACTATACATTCTTAATGAGATAAACTATTTTTATGACTATAAACTATTTGAAGATTTCATACTTCAAATATAAGTCAATGACATATTTTAGTTATTACTCTTTATATTTTATCCCACATATATACAATATATATGTTAATATAAAGTTAGTATAAATAACCAAGGAATTTTCTATGAATTTTATAAAACATAATATAAAATGTTAACATATTATCAATCAATATAAATTTATTCATATATTACAAAAGTATTATATTACATTTGCTTGCTGGACATATTACTCCCAACAAGGGCTTCCTACTACTTTCCCATGGAACAAGAAAAACCAAGTTCAGATCTAATGGATTGGCTTCAATTTAGTAGAACCTAAATGTTTGTACGTTCAAGCAGTTGTTTAGTGTTTAAATTTTCAACAATACAGTCGTTTAGCATTTAAATTTCAAGTACTTTCAATTTATATGTGCAAATTAAAACAAAAAAGGTTATTGTTTGACAAAAGCGAAAGAACCCAGAAACTGACTACAAAAACCAAAAATAATAATAATTGAATACATGAAAAAATCGTACCGAAACCAAAACCAAAACCGAACTAATGAGAATCGAAACCGAGATTTGATTTTTGGTTCGGTTTCTCATTATCCTCGGTTTGGTTCTAATTCGGCCAAAAACCGAACTGAACTGAACCGAACTGAACCAAACTGATCCCACCTCTAATTGGAAATGCAATCCCTAACTTCTAAGATCCAACTTTATTAATATCAACAACAATAGGAAAACCTCCCCCAACGAAGTTGCGAAAGGTCGGCCATCTACTAGGCAAGCCGTGCACAGTACTTCAACCTTGTCATATATTTATTTCAATTTATAGAAAAAAAAGATAAAATGTATGTCCTGATAAAATGATTCTTTTTATGTGTGTTATACTTTAACATATGAACCGTGAACAATTTACCCCCCAACATTAAATTTGACACATACATGGTGTATTTATAATATTTTTTTCAAAATTACCCTTCTAATAAAACTCTTATCAACCCTAATTTGACAATTGATGAGAGTTTTTCATATAAGAGTATAGTCATTTTGACAACTATTTTAGTTTATGTATTTCAAAAGTATTTGATGTGTCGTACGTGTATCTAATTTAAAATAAAATTTGATATCAAGAGTCAAATTGCTCATAGTCAATACGTTATGTTTTAATATGTACAAAAATATATGTTAAAGTGTTATCGGTATATCACCGCATACTATAAAATTGCACTTTGTCCAAAAAGAGCCCTTCATTAAATAAAAAATAAGATACATGCATATAATCATAATGAACCTTAATATTTTTTGTATTAAAATAAAATTTTATGTACATTAAAAAAGTAAATTTAATTAATTTTCATCAATCTTACATTAAAAATATTTTATTAAAAGAATATTGTAATATTTTTTGAATATGTTTTAAATGAGGGTAGATGCGAGTAAATTTCTTTTAGTAGAAAACATGGATTATTTAATAAATTAACATAACTTTTATGAGACATGTATTATATAATGGACATAATTAAAAATTCACCATATAAAAATACTGATTTTTGTATTTTAAGGTAAAATATAAACTATTCAATAAGCAATATACTGCTTATTAGATATTTCAATTGTTCAATTGTTCATGGGTTCGACAATCTAATTGACATTATATTACTTGAGCTAACACGTACACTTGCATTGTTCAAATTACCAACAATTGCTAATCACTGGTGTTTATAAGGTAAATAATAAGATACTATTTGATAGCTAATTTCTAAGACATTGAGATGGTGTGGTGTGGCATTGCTCAAAGGATGTGATATTGATTGAAGGTAAAATAAGTGATAGTCAAAGTAGTTTAATAATGAGGTGATGCGGTTAAATAGTAATTAATTTTAATATTTAGAGTATTTATAAACGTTTAAAACATTATATATTTGCTAATTAATTTCTTCAAAATTAAGCTCCCAGCTTAGTTGAAGAATCATTTTAACAAATAAATAAGTTCAAAGAAATAATTTCTCTAAAATAAGAATAGTCTTCACATAGATAATATCATTCATTTTTCATTCACATTAACTATGAACGTACATCTAACAAGGAATTCAAATTACCAAACTAAATTATACTTGTACATGGGTGACTTTAATTCAATTGGTCGAAGAGAGACAGATGGAGATCTCTCATCCTCATATACATAAACACATTGCTCAAGTTCTGGGCATTCTCTAGTATTTTTCTTATCATTGACTTTAATTCAATTGACTTCATGTAATACTACATAACTCTTATCATCTGTGAGCGTGTACAAGTTCCAACGAGTAATTTCTCTAAAATCAATTCTAAAATTAGAATAGCCTTGACATCAATAACATGATGTAACAAGTAATTAAAATTATATTAATAATTTACATAAACAGATTGCTCGGCATTGCAGTATGTAAATAAAGAAAGATAAAGACAAACAGATTGTTGATTGCAAACCATACAAATTGAAGATAAAGAAGATGTAACATGGATCAATCATCTGGAAAAATAAAAGTGATGGTTGACCTCAATACGTTGCTTAAGTTCTAGGCATTCGTCTATGTCAATACACTTTAGAGACTTGCAAATCAATGGTCTTGAGGCGGCACATATGGATCTTAGATGTGGCAAGTCTTCTAACACTTGATACTCTAACTTGGTACTAACGATTTCTATCATACCCTTATTTTTTCCCTTGATACACTCTAGAGAGTTGCAAATCAATGGTCTTGAGGCGGGACATATGCATCTTAGATGTGGCAAGTCTTCTAACTCTAGATGCTCTAACTTGGGAAGAGTGATTTGTGTGATACCCTCATTTACATTTTTCTCATCATCCAACAACTCTCCTATTATCTCTTCCAATTCCTTGCAATCTTTGACATGAAGTACTACCAGGTTGTTGAGGTTGGACAACAGTCCAGTATTAAATACTACCTTCATTCTATCATACTCATAGATTTCCAAAAGTTTAACACAAGGATACACATTGAACCACTCTAGAGACTTACATCGAAACACATTGAACCCCTCTAGAGACTTGCAAATCCATGGTCTTGAGGTAGGACATATGGATCTTAGATGTGGCAAGTCTTCTAAATCTAGTAGCTTTAACTTGGGAAGAGTGATTTCTGTCATACCTTCATTTACATCTTTCTCATCATCCATCGACTCTCCTATTATCTCTTCCAATTCCTTGCAATCTTTGACACGAAGTACTACCAGGTTGTTGAGGTTGGACAACAATTCGATATTAAATACTACTTTCATTTTATGACACCTCGTGATGTCCAGGCATACAAGACAAGAAAAGACCTTGCCCGCTTTCTTCTTTCTACCAATCAACGCTTCCAAATTCTCCAGATTTTCAAGTTCAAGCCATTCAAGGCTAGAAAGAACAAAGGAAGAAGAAGATGAAGTAGAAACCAACTCTCTTACCCTAGTGCAATCCCGAATGTTACAATGCCGCAAATCATTCAAAGATGCAGCACTTAAATTAGTTAAATCAGGAACACTCCATATCTCCAACATTTGAACATCTTTTGGAAGCAGGTACTCATCATTTTCTACCGCAAGTTTACCTAAATTGCAGTTGCCTAATATCACGACTTTGTCAAAAGAATTTATATCGATGAGAATTGAAAACTGTTTCAAAATTTGAACCCACTAAAAAGGCATAAGAGGTAAGTTATGATCTCTTTTGTTTTACGTGTTTAACATAAACACATAGTTCATGAATGTCATATAAAGCTCCCTTAAACATATCCAAATTTTTTAAGCCCATTAGTTCGTTTACACTTACTTTGGTAAAAGGGCTATAAATTAAACATTGAAGATTTGAGAGTTTTGGTATAATCCCAGACGGAAACACCTCTATTAGACATAAAATAAGATTGAAATATCTTAGATTGCTCAACTCTTCCAAATCTTCTATAAAAAATTCCTTTCTTTCCAAAAGATTTCTCAAAGAAAGGTCCAGAGTCTGCGAATTCTTGAGTTTTGCCAGAGGAGGCACACATGTTAACTTATAGCAATCTCTAAGCAATAAGCTAACAAGATTAACCAAGTTAGATATTGAGTTTGGCAACACTTGCAAACTATCACAACAGGATAAATTGAGGACCTTAAGGGCCTTGAAATACTAGAAAAATGAATCAGGAATATTTGTTAAGGATTGGTCTTTTAGAATGAATGTGGTAAGTCTAGGACACATCGGTGACATATTCAAATAATAACAATTTGATATATGTATTTTCAAAAGCTTCTTCGACCATTTCACATTGCTCAATTCAATACTAGATACCGTTAAATATTTAGAATGAAAACCGTTGATTTGAAGCGCCATATCTCTCACCAAATCATGCATCTTCACCCAAGAAACGTTTGGGTAATATTTTCCACCTTCCAGCAAACATTGGTTTATTAGATTATTCAACATTACATTGTTCTCGTCAACTTCATCACTCTTACATTCATTTTCCTCTATTATTCAATCCGAGGCCAATAGCTCTATTAATTCTCTTCTCTCAATTTCTTCGTCTTCTGGATACAATGCACAAATCAACAAACATTTTTTCAACTTTTCATTTTTCAAGTAATCATAGCTGAATTTCAACTGTTCAATAATAATTTCCCCCTTATCCCCAGGTTCCTTAGAAAAAGCTCTCAATTTTGCAAGTGCATCCCTCCACTCACAAGCTTCCATTTCGCCTCTCATACTTTTGGCTATAGTGACAATCGCAAGAGGCAAACAAGCACATTCCAAGACAACATCTTTCACAATGGGTTCCAAACCTTTGACCTGCAATACATCAGGTCCCACATGATGAAGGAACAAACTCCATGCTTCCTCATTTGAAAGGAGATCCATTTTAATAGCTTCACATTTCATACGTTGACGCACTTGACGTAATCGAGTAGTCAACACTAGTTTGCATCCATTGGCATGATTGGGATCAGGGATTCCTACTTCTTCAAGAGAATAATCTTTCCATAAATCATCAAGGATTAACAAACATCTCCTTTTTTTCTTAAAGGCTTCTAATAATATTCTAGCTCTTGTCGTCGTATCTCCATCGTTTGATAGATCTGCGTTTAATTTCCGACCAATATCATCTTGTAGTTTGAAAACACTTTACTCTTTTGATACAGTCACCCAAATTACACTATCGAATTTGTCATTTTTTCCTTCCACAATGCGATTATTGATATGTTTCATCACGCTAGTTTTCCCGATTCCTCCCATTCCGTAGACTCAGATCTTCCTAACATCGCCATTTATGAAATCATAAATCTTTTCCATGTTTCTTATGACAGTAGTCACTCCTGCTAAATTTGAAACAGGAAGAATGACACCTCTTTTTTCATCAAGATCGATTCTTTTTGGAAATTTACAATAATTAGATGGCCCTTTCACTCATTCACCAAATCCTTGGTTTGTTCAATCAATTGATCAAGTGAAAACATATCACATTTTTCCATATCTTCCTCCGGGTTGAGATCTTCAAACTCTCTTTTCAATTTCCGTACTTCTTCCATATTATTACATCTCATCAGTTCTTGCAGTGTCAAAATTGTTTTGCCAATGTCTTCCATTTCCTGTTCAATTAATCTCATAAAAAAATATTATTTCACATTCAAACAGAGACTAACGAAGAACATAATTTTTCAGATTCAAAAAATTACAACTATCCCAAATAAAATAATAATAATTTACATGAAAGAATTAAACTTGATTAATGCTCATCAAGCTTATAATACTCCGCCCATTTTCTTTGAAATAAATATTGCAACCCAGTTGTTTGATGACATATGAAGAACAAATAGTAATCTTAATAACTATTACAAGAAACATACAGTAAGTAATGTTAAGAAGGGAGAAATTTTGGTTGAGCGGAGAAGAAACAGAAATCTGTTACCTGGGTTGGATCCTCGTCGGAAACTTCCAGAGAAGAAGACAACCAAGGAAAAGAAAAATGAGCTCCGATTTGAAATTATTGCAGCAGAACTCGAGGTCTGTGGGAGGGGAGACGACTTGGACTTAAAAAATCAAGACTCGATTATTTAGGGGGACCAAGCTCCAAAGGCTATTAGCTGCACACCCACCACCAATAATTTTAATTGGAGAAAATTAAAGAGGGTTGTTGAACTGAATAAATGGAAAGTTAATAGTCATTGCATCACATGCATGTTTATTTCATAGCTTCGTCCCACTAAATAATTGAGTCTTGATTTATTAACTTCAAGTCTATTTCGTAACTAAGGGACGTCCATTATGACGTCCTTATTTAGTAAATAATTGAGTCTTGCTTTATTAAATTCAAGATGTTTATTCTTTCATGGCTGTTCATTCCTATGGAGGAAGGGGGTAGGACAAACTCACGATTATTGACGTACTTCATTGTAGGTTAGATCAATCTCTTGTCATTCCAAAACGTCTTATGTTGCTACTTTGAGCGTTTTCGTTCGAAGATCTTTGACGTTAACAAAATTGTAGTGTTAATGTCAACAGATTTTATCGAAAAACATGACTGCGAGATCGATGTCATTTTTTTTTTCTATAGTTAAGAGTTTTATTTAAATTAATTTGAGGTAATTAATTTTAGTTAAATAATTAATGGAAGTTACTAAAGTTAATTTCCCCAAATTCTGTCATTTAAGAAAAATTCTCCCTTAAGGTTTCACCCTTCAGAAGCCTTGGGAAATTTTCAAGAGAAAAATCATCATAAGAAGATGGAACCCTTGCCGAAGGTCAAAATATTTCAAAATCAAAGTTTTAACAACCAATTTGATTTAAGTTTTGTATTACATAAATCGGGTTGAAATGCTACGAGTTGGGACTCGAAAGCTTGGAAAATCCGTACGTCTTCAAGATAAATTTTGTTTCTGTTCCAACGGCTATCTGTCAATTTGAATTTGAGTTTGATTGAAAATTTTAAACTTTGTGTAGAGTTTATCGTTTAAATTTTGGGTTTAAGATTGTCGATTTATGGGGGTAAATTATGTTTAGCTTTTGACTCTATGAATTGTTAGTCGTTTAGGTCTCGAATTCAATAGAATTAAGTTTATATTACCTCCCAAAAATTCTTGTTCTTCCACCAATTGACTTCCAACATGACACTTTTAGACCAAGTTTTGATTGTATAAAAAAAAATCTCACATGAGATTTTCAAAAATCCATCAAAACCGAATGAAAAATATAGAATTTTGATTTATGTTCATTGATCCTTCGGTAACGATCAAAGTAGGATCGTCTCGTAACTCGATTTGCGTTAGAAGCGTGGAATTCCAAATATGAATATTTAATATTCTCAGCAAAAAATTGACTTTTGAACTATAATCATAGGTGACAAGAAGAACGCATTACCTTCTTCGATCTAATCACCAAAAGTCTCCCAAAGTATAACCAATTAATCATCCTTAGTCTCCAATTTCTCGTTCTCTAAAGATTATCGACTGCTTCAATGATATTTCTACATAAATTTAGTTTTTTCTGAAAAAAAATATAAATATATAAGATCTCCAACTTGCAAAAGCCTACCATTGTTAAACTTTTAGCACCATAAAATTATTTAATTTCATAAAATATTAAAAATTAAATTTTATAATAACTCGTTTTTACAAGGCAAAAAGTTGAGTACATTTTACTGATTATTACCAAAAAAAAAAAAATTGATTTGCTAATAACAAAAAACTGTCCATGAAGTTAAAAAAAATTCAAAATATGAGCTATAAATCCTTAAAGTCAAAAGCTAAATGGCATTTTACCATTTCATTTAAATAAAATGAAATTAATTTTAATGTTACCTTAAAAAATAATAGTAATTTTTATCATTGATTTGAATGGTAATTGTCTGTGCTCGTTAATAACCATGTTCCCTACTTATGTCACAAAATCCATACCTTTATTGAATCAAGAATCTTGCTAAGTTTGTCCAATCTAGTGAGACATACTGGGATCTTGTGAATGTCTGATTCTCCCTCTTACAACCAGACCTTACATGACCTAACCTAAGTTCTAAATTTTTCTTCTAGGCTTGGCCAAGATCGAGCCCACGAGCAGTTGCCGACCTTGAAACTGCATGTTTAGTAGTTTATGAAAATAAGTTACCGAAAATTTTCAAAGTAATAGAATTTACTCAACGAATTAAAAGTCGAATTCACTGCACCAATAAACAGAAAACCACAATTCCAAATAGAGGATAAGTGGAACTTGATAAGAGCATCTTCTTATGAAAATAAAAGAGAAATATTTTACTGTCAAGATAACACGTCTGTTTTTGCGGGCTCACGAGCTTAGTAGACTGGCTGAGCCAGCCCGCCAGCCACCCCCTGTTCTTTCTTAAAATAATCGAACTCGCAGCTTTAAACCTTCCCCACAGAAAAAAGAAAGATAAAACACAGCAACCAGCCGTGCACTTACAGAATAAACAAAGACAAGAGAGAGAAATCAAAACTAAAAAAAAAAAATTAAGGAAGGCGTAATACCAGAAAATGAAAACTAAAAAAAAAAATTTGGTCTCTCCATCTATGGTGGCTAATGACGTGTTTTTACGATTGTCCAAAATACGCTCTTTTGCCTTCTTCACTTTTTTACTCTTGCTTTCTCTCTCTACTTTCTTTCTCTTCCTAGTTTTTATTTTGCCTTTTTTTTTATTCTTTAAATATTACAAGAAAATATTGTACTACCTTGACAAAACAATAACATTTTAGTATTCCAGTAAAAGTTTTTTTTAATACATAATTTAAATTTAATTAATTAATTTTCGAAAGCCATTCTATTAGGTATCCAAGGATAATTTATTTTATTTTTATTTAATTATAATTATTTTTTGGAACCCAATAAACTAAACACATTAATAGTAATAATTAATTGCTTTTATATATGTAAACATATTAAAAATAGTTTACAATATATTTATATAAAATAATATTATGTATGTATATTTAGCTTGTTAGAATCAGCTCGTTAAGGTTCATTCAGCTTGGTCAGCTCGTAGCTCGCGAGTCGGCTCAGGTTGAATTTTATTTAGGAAAAGCTCGTTAGGCTCGGTAGGCTAATTAACTTCGGTTCAACTCAACAAACTCAATGAATCAGATTTTTTCAGGCTTGGTTCGACCATCTCAACTCATTTGTCATGTCTAATCTCAAGGAATACTAAAATTTTATTGGAGATCAATTAAAATATAAAAACAAACTAACACATTCTAGCACACCATATTTAAATTTAAATTCTTTTCATATAGATAAATGATTGTACTATGAAAATAATTATTAAGTTTAATTATTATTAAAATAAAATATTAATTATATTTATTAATATATATTAGAATGTGAGATTGAAGACTAAAATTAAAGGGAAAGAATATGTTTATCTCCTTAAAAGTTAAAAGCTAAAAGACAAATAATTTGATTTACAGTTGGCCAAACTTCTACTGCATGTCTTAGTTTTCTTTTCTTTATCTTTGTTTATCTCCAATTTCTATGGTTTCTCCCCATCTTTTTTTTCTTTCTTTTTTTCTTTTACTTTTTCAGACTTTCCATCTATAAATTCTTATGACACATTAGTTAAAAAAACTAATATAATATATAAAATTTTAAAAAAATTATTGATTATTATTTTTTTTAGAAATTAACAAAACAACATTGAAATATCATTATAATACTAATATAATAAATGAAATATCAAAATAATATGTTAATATATAACGTCATATTATATTGGTGAGTATAAATGTTAAAATAGATTTGAAAGAATATAACATTTTTATTATATTTATATTTTAAACGTGATAACTATTATTCGACGCTAATGTAATCAATCAAACATCGATTTCTCTCAAAAAATTAATGTTCTCATTTTACCAAGGATGCGCATACGGTGATATCAACCAAACAAATGCAAGATATTCTTGTAATTGACTATGCAAAGCCAATAAAAATTTGCAGTTAATAAATAAATAAATGTGCAGTTAATAATTGAGTCTCATAGTTTATTGTATTTAAATATTAAGCAATGACATAAAATGAAAAATAATGCATGTGAAGTCATGTTTACAGGTCTTCGTTAACAACATCTACTACCAGAGTTGATTGAAAGTGGCTGGTAGTTGATGCAACCTTTGTGGGTTGCTCCACATCTACTCACAACTAATTTTTATTCAAATATATAAATGTTGAATTATTCAGTCCATATGTTGCTCAACACCTAATACCCATTGGAGCTTGCTTGGTCCCACTAAATAATTGAGTCTTGATTTATTCAGTCCAAGTAGTCTCCCCTCCCACTGACCTCGAGTTCTGCTGTAAAAATTGCAAAGCGGAGCTCATTTTCCCTTTCCTTGGTTGCCATCTTCTCCGAAAGTTTCCGACGAGGATCGAACCCAGTTAACTGATTTCTGTTTCTTCTCCGCTCAACCAAAATTTCTCCCTTCTTAAGATTACTTACTTTTTGTTTAGTAGTTATTAAGATTGCTGCTTGTTCTTCGATATGTCATCCAACAACTAGGTTGCAATATTTATTTAAAAAAAATGGACGGAGTATTATGAGATTGATGAGCATTAATCAAGTTTAATACTTTCATCTAAGTTAAATGTTTGGTCTTAGGGATCGTTGTAATTTTTTGAGCTCAGTTTGAACACTTAGAGACGAAATTATTCTATTCAACTTTTGGCTTCTGATTTTGAAAATGCTTTGGTGGGATCTTTGTTCTTCGCTAGTCTCTGTTTGAATCTGAAGCAATCTCTTTTGATGAGATTAATTAAACAGGAAATGGAAGACATTGACAAGGCAATTTCGACACTGCAAGAACTGATAAGATGTAATGATGTAGAAGAAGTGCAAAAGCTGATAAGAGAGTTTGAAGATTTAGTCAGACCCACAGCCGAAAAACGTCTCAACTCGGAGGATATGCCATCTATTTATCAATTGACTAAAGAAACCAAGGCTTTGGTGCAAAAGGGGGAAAAAGTATTCAGTCGTGGTATATTTTCTGATGGAATTGCCCTTGATGTGTTTAGCCCATAAAAAAAATATGAAGAAGATTTATGATTTGATAAATGGTGATGTCAAAAGGTAGGAGTATATGGAAGGGGAGGAATTTGCAAAACTATTGATTAAGTTTATAATGATAAAATGTTATTATAAAGAATATAAAATACTTTAGTATGTAAAGTTGAAATTATTTCAATAAAACATGTAAAATAAAAAGTAGAGGAGGGTGACTATGTGTCCTCCTTAGGTTGTAAATCTCTACTAGTTCAGGAGTATTTTGTTCATGTACTTATCTATGGGGGAAATTTGTCAGTACAATAAGATTATATGGTTGAGTAAGACTTTACATACGGTGGATCATGCATATTAACATTCACATATATTTTAATATGATATTTGTTGATAACATCATCATTTAAATAAAATGAAGCATTTGTATTAATTCAATTGTCATTACATAAATGTGAAGAGATTCATTGTGTGATGATCATATTGCATACTCTTACGATGATTATTAAACATGCTGTTGTAAGTTAATTCACTATATTCTTATGGGAATTAAATTAACGATTTATTAAGTTTAGGTTCTTTGCATGATTAAACACGATATGCAGATATATCATGAGATAACTTGGATTAAGATTAATTATAATAATCAAGTTTAGAATGATAAAATGTGTTTATAAAGAATATGAAATACTTAGTACCGAAAGTAGAAATTATTCCAATAGAACATGAGAAATAGAAGGGGATTGACTATGTGTCTTGCTTAGGTTGCAAATCTCTACTCCTTTGGAAGTATTTTATTCATGTACGCATCTATTAAGGAAAATTGTTAGTAGGGTAAAATTACATGATTGAGTACGACTTTACATACGGTGAATCATGTATATTACCATTCACATATATATATATATATATATATATATATATATATATATATATATATATATATGTTAATATGATAATTGTTAATAACATTATTATTTAAATAAAATGAAGTATTTGCATTGATTCAATTATTATTGCATGAATGTGAAAAAAAGATTCATTGTGTGGTGATAATATTGTATACTCATACATGCATCTTAAAAGTTCTACCAATTTCATTATCAATACAATTACGTCGTATTCTAATATTTTCCAAATTGAATTATCTATGCTAATACATTTTTTAAAGATAAACTCATATTTCTCATTTTTTTTATTAATACATACACGTGTATAGAACAATCATAAAATTCGATGTATTGAGGTAAGGAAAAATGTGGTTCAACCTAAAATTGGTAAAACCAGATCCATCTGGCTACGCAAATAGGCCAGATACTGTACATTAACAAAATGTCAGTCGCTCATACAAATAAGAGAAGTGAGTGGGTGTAGTGTTAAAAAGATTATGGTTTTTTTTATTTAATATCTTGAAGTATAGGTACCTAAATTTTCAAGCAACACCTTGGACAATGCAGCATTTTCATCTCACATATTTAAGTAACACCGATTGTTTATCTGTCAGAATCCCTTCCAACATTCCAGTAGCTCCTTTTGAATCGCTTCTCTTCTTTCTGAAGCACGATGGCGAAGATTGAAGACGATGGCAAAGGCTCTACGACGGGGCTATCGACGGCCATCTGCAAACCGCCCAAATGATTCTACCTGACAGCGACGGGGCTATTGACAACCATCTGCTGTGGGCCTGACCTTCCACCTTCTCAAAGACATTCTTGGTATAATTTCGAAGTGTTGAGAAAAACCACCTCAATCAAATATGTGAAATATGGCTTTTCCAATATTTAGTACCCGATTTGAATCACAAACAAAAAATCGAGTGCAGACGCAATAACAGTTGAGTGATAATCAATACAAATTAACCAAATCAATGCACACCAATTTTTAGCGTGGAAAACCCCAAATTGGGTAAAAACCACGGGACCGATTAGGCCGCTTAAAACTTCCACTATCAATGATAATAATGGGTACAAACAAGTCTCAATACAGCACAATCATCATCATTATCAAGATGGAATCAAGAGAGACACAAAGAACAAAAAGAATCTGATTTTTCTTGTTTGTTTTTAACCTACAAGATGGACTTATAGAGCTAAAAATAGATCTCCACCGTTCAGATTGATGCCCAAGAAGTCACGAACACGCTGTCAAAATTTCACGTCGATCAAACGGTCCAAACTCCGGCAAACTGAAGTTTTCAGAGACTACTAGCTGAAAATCCCAATCTGTCTTCTCCCCTCTTTTTTTTCTTTGCATGCTTCTGTTTATTAGGGTTATCTCACCTAGGGGTGTTCACGGTCCGGTTCGGTCCTGTTCCGAAGTGGAACTGCACCGAACCGGTCCCATGAGACTCAGGTACCGAACTGGTACTGAAGAACTGGTTCCGGTTCGGTACCCGTTCAGTACCGAACTTAACTATTTTTTTTTAATATTATAATAAAAATTTATAAAAAAATGAGTGATGTAAAGTATTTCTCTGAATTCCCCATCGTAGAGCAATTTGTGCTGGCCTTCGTTTGTATTTTTTAACAAGAAGCTGCAATAAAGAATGAGAAGAGAGTTTTTGAAACGACCATCGCGTTGAAAGTATGGATCAGTTTCAATTTGGTTCACAGCAGCCTTCACTTTCTCATAAGCTAAACAATCTCTAGTAAAAAAGATATCATAATTGCTGCAAATAATGCTTGTGTTCGATGGAGTAAACTCTAGAACACGTGAAACAGAGATAATATAGTCTTGTTAATCCTAAAGATTTCTTCATTAAAAACCATACTCATCTCTTACGAACAAATACTATCAATCTGAATTAGATAGATCCTCACAATATTTCAAGCTCATGATACTTGAAAGGAGAATAGAATCAACTAATCTTACACCAAAGAAACTAGATTCAGAGTCACAGTTTTCATCTTCTAAACTTTAAGCACTAAACTTAAAGAATACAGTTAAAGCAAAGCATTGATTGATCGACAGAGTACTAACATGGTTGATTCACTGATTCATAATCTCAGGAAACATAGATGAGAGACGAGAGTACCATATCAAGCCCTGTCAGTCTGTTAAATCTATGATGACTGGAAGGAGAACCGAGAGATCGACAGAACGGCGAGAAGCCCTGGACTGGAAGAAGAACCGAGAATGGCGAGAAGCACAAAGCACGCCTGGACTAGAACGGAAATACGACGGAGAAGAACGCCGGATCTGGAACGGCGAAACTGGAAGAAGAACACCGTTCACCGTTCGGTCGTCGGACTCGTTTGGGTTGGGGATCAAGAGACGGAGGCTCGGGAGATGGAAGTCGGCGATTCGGGAGTGGAGAGTCTGAGAGATCGAGACTGGAGTTGCCGATTCAAGAGGGGAGAGTGTGAGAATCTGAGGGGAGAGTTTGAGAGACAGAGTGAGGGTCGATTGTGGAGTGCAGTGAGAGAAACCCTAATTTGTCCTCGGTTCTATCGGGTTAGTACCGGTTCTCCGGTTCTGCGAATCGGGAACAGAGAACCGGACCGATAATTTCGGTTCTGCCCAAACAGAACTGAAATTCGGTTCGGTTCTATGCAATATAGCACCGAACCGGTACCAAATCCGCCGGTTCCTGTTCGGTTCTCGGTACCAGTTCGGTTTTGCACACCCCTAATCTCACCCTTTAAAAATTTCTCTTCTTCTAAACAAGGGCATGGGCCCTTATTGTCAAGCTTAGTTGAGGAATTTAAGCTGTTGGGTATCTTGAACTGGAACTCAATTTTCTGGATTGCCCACCCTGGCGGTGCAACAATCTTAGACTAGGTGGAGCAGAAATTGGGTCTGAAAGAAGAGAAAATGCGAGCAACCAGAGAAGGCAATCACAGCTCACGGCTCATGTTGAATTCCGTACCCTTCATTCCCATCTCTCTGCTGAATATTAAATCAGAAGAGTGAAAATCACTTCATAGATATTAGTCCAAACCCATATTGTTTTGAGAAAAACCACCTAAAATAAAAATGCGGAATATGATTTTTTCAATCTTTCGTACCTAATTCGAATCACAAACAAACACCGCAGATGCAATAACAGTCGAATGACAAACAACGCAAAACAATTAAATGATGCACACCAATTTTAGCGTGTAAAACCCCAAATTGGGTAAAAACCACGAGACCGATTCGACCGCTTAAAACTTCCACTATCAACAATAATCATGGGTACAACTGAGTCTCAATACAGCAAAATCTTCACCTATCAAGATGGAATCAAGAGAGAAACCAAAAAAAAATGAATGAGAGAATTCGATTTCTCTCGTACGTGTATAACCTGCGAGATGAACTTACAGTGCGCAAAACCTGATCTCCACCGTTCAGAATGTTGCCCAGGACGTCGCGAACATGCTGTCAAATTTTCACGTCGATCCAACGGTTGAAAGGCCGAAAAATGGAGAAAATCCGAGACTGACCCTGTAGAAAACGAAACTGCTCTCCCGCGACCCTTTTTCTCTCTTTTCCTGCTGTTTCTCTCTCTTCGCTTCTGCCCTTAATATTTTTCTTTTCCCGCTTTAGCGTTGTAAAACCCTGGTGGGCCCCTTGCCAGCTCACAAGAGCCGAGAAGTCAACAAACTCCCCCTTCGGCTCAAAAAGTGGGCTCCAACAAACCTGCTCTTCGTCGACAAGCTTCAAGATTTTCCTTTGGTAGAGTCTTTGTCATCATATCGGATCCATTTTCACTAGTGTGAACTTTCTCCAAGTGCAACTGCTTTGTTTCAAGCACGTCTCGAATCCAATGATACCTCACATCAATGTGTTTCGATCTCGAATGAAATGACAAGTTTTTAGAGAGATGTATAGCACTCAGACTATCACTGAATACACCGTATTTCTCCTGGCGCAAACCCAATTCCTCAAGAAATTTCCTCATCCACAAAGCTTCTTTGCAACCTTCAGTAATTGCAATGTACTCAGCTTCTGTGGTGGATAGCGCAACACACTTTTGCAATTTTGATTGCCACAACACGACTCCCCCTGCAAAGGTCATCAAGAATCCTGAAACGGACTTCCTGGAGTCAACATCACCTGCCATGTTTCAATCGGTGTATCCAACTAGCATAGGATCACTACTACCAAAACAAAAACACACTTTCGAAGTACCTCGAAGATATCTCAGTATCCACTTCACTGCTTCCCAGTGGTCTTTGCCTAGATTGGAGAGAAATCGACTGACTACTCCAACTGAATGAGCAATATCGAGCCTAGTGCAAACCATAGCATACATCAAACTGCCAACTGCAGACGCGTATGGAATACGACACATGCCCTCCTTTTCTTCCTTACTTGTAGGACATTCCTTTGAAGTGAGTTTGAAATGACCTGCAAGTGGTGAACAAACTGCCTTGGCCTTACTCATGTTAAATCTTTCAAGTACCTTCTCGATGTAGTCTTCCTGCGACAACCATAGTTTCTCATTCTTCCTATCACGAGAAATCTTCATGCCGAGAATCTTCTTTGCCGATCCCAAATCTTTCATGGCAAAGGACTTGCTCAATTCTGCTTTCAACTTAACAATCTTGCTAGCATCATGGCCTATTATCAACATATCGTCAACATACAATAGAAGAATAATGAAGTCATCTTTGGAATACCTCTTGATGAACACACAATGATCTGACGATATTCAGCTGTACCCCTGGCTCACCATGAACGAGTCAAACTTCTTATACCACTGCCTTGGAGCTTGTTTGAGGCCATACAAGCTCTTCTTCAACTTGCACACAATATGCTCTTTTCCTCTGACTTTGAACCCTTTAGGCTGCTTCATGTAAATTTCTTCCTCCAACTCACCATGAAGAAATGCTGTTTTCACATCAAGTTGCTCAATCTCCAGGTTTAGGCGTGCTGCTAGACCAAGAGCAACTCGGATCGAAGACATCTCTACAACTGAGGAGAATATTTCTTCAAAATCGATTCCCTTCTTCTGACCACACCCCATCACAACCAATCGAGCCTTGTACCTTGGTTGTGAGCTACTGATTTCGGTCTTCAATCTATAGACCCATCTATTCTTGAGAGCTTTCTTTCCCTGCGGCAATTTCACCAAATCATAAGTGTGATTCTCATGAAGAGATTGCAACTCTTCTTCCATGGCTTTCAACCACTCTTTCTTCTCATCAACGGAAATTGCTTCTTGATAAGTTTCTGGCTCTCCAGCATTAGTGAGCATCACGTACTCATTTGAAGAGTACCTGGTAGAAGGACGATGCTCTCTGGTAGATCTTCTCAAGAGAGGCTTGTTTGACAGCTCTTGAACCTCTTCTTCGACTTGCTCAGTCGGTTCAACATCATCAACTGTATGAGGCATATCATTGTTGATGCCATTGGAAATATCTAACCTCAATTCTCCGTGATCATGACTATCTATAGGCGTAGGAACTGAATCCAATTCAATCATATCATCATTCCCCATCGTTTCTGTCTTATCACTATCTTTGATGCATTTGTCTTCTACAAACACTGCATCTCGATTTCTAATAAGCTTTTTCTGCATTGGGTCATAGAACCTGTAGCCAAACTCATGGAGACCATAACCGACAAACACACACGATCTTGTCTTCACATCGAGCTTTGACCGCTCATCTTTCGGAATGTGAACAAATGCTTTGCACCCAAAAACATGAAGATGAATATACGAAGGTTCCTTTCCAAACCAAACTCGATCTGGAACCTCAAAACCCAACGGAACACACGGCGTGATATTCAAAACATGTACCACTGTATTCAATGCTTCACCCCAAAAGGACATCGGCAACTGTGACTACGAAAGCAAACATCTGACCCTTTCCACAAGTGTCCTGTTCATTCTTTCAGCTAACCCATTCAACTGAGGAGTTTTTGGAGGTGTCTTTTGATGTCGAATACCTTGCTGCCTGCAATACTCATCAAATGGGCCACAATACTCACCACCATTATTTGTTCAGATGCACTTAAGCTTCACACATGTTTCTCTTTCAACACAAGCATGGAATTGTTTGAAGACATCCAATACTTGATCTTTTGACTTCAACATATACACCCAAACCTTCCTTGAATGATCGTCAATGAAAGTCACAAAGTAACTAGCACCACCAAGTGTTTTTGTCTTCATAGGACCACACACATCAGAGTACACCATATCAAGTACTCCTGTTTTTCGCGAGTGAGGAGCACCCTTGAAGGAAACTCTAGTTTGCTTGCCTGCCAAGCAATGAGCACACCGCTTCAGAGAACCATTTTTCACACCTGAAAGAAGATTCTTCTTAGCAAGTATCATCAATCCCTTCTCACTCATGTGGCTAAGCCAACTGTGCCAAAGTTCTATTCTGTCTTCATCATCTACCGCATTTGTAGTAGACTCCGCGATCTTCGCATTCATCACATATAATGAGGAACATTTTTGTCCTCTTGCCACGATCAAAGAGCCTTTGGTGAGCTTCCATTTACTGTCACAAAAAGTGCTGCAAAATCCTTCATCGTCGAGCTTATCAGTGGAGATCAAATTCATACGGATGTCGGGAATGTGCTTCACACCTCTCAAAACTAAGGTATTGCCATTTTCAGTCTCCAAACACATATCTCCCATACCAATGGCTTTGGTAACACCATCATTACCCATCTTCACACTTCCAAAATCACCAGAAGTGTAAGACGTGAAGAAGTCCCTCCGTGATGTAGCGTGTATCGAAGCACCGCTGTCAATTACCCAACTTGTATCTTGGCAAGCAAAATTTACTGCTTCCTCATCATAGACAATCAAGGACTCATTTGTGGCTGTGGCTACCTTTTCACCTATATCACCCTCATCGGTCGTCTTTTCATTGCCTTTCGTACTCGGATTCTCTCGAAGAAACTTTCGAAAAAATCTCTTTATGTGTCCTTTCTTACCACAATAATGACACTCAAAGTTTGCGTGTCTGCCGTTCTTGCTTCTGCTTCTGCTTTTATCTTTTGAACCTCTACTTTGACTCCTCCCCTTGTTTTCAGTGACTAAAAGATCTGACTGTGAAGAAGAACCCGTCGACTTTCTTCTCATCTCTTCATTCAACACACTGCTCTTGACTACATCCATAGTCATTATACCATCTGGTGCTGAGTTGGACAACGACATTCTGAATGTCTCCCACGAGTCCGGTAAAGTAACAAGAAGTAGCAAACCCTAAATCTCATCATCAAACTTGATTTTCATTCCAGCCAACTGATTTATAATCCCCTGAAATGTATTCAAGTGGTCTGTCATTGGTTTCCCATTCTGATACTTCAACGCTAATAGTTGCTTGATCAAATACAACTTGTTGTTACCCAACTTTCGAGCATACAACTCCTCAAGCTTGTTCCACATACTCTGTGCATTCTTTTCCTCACTGACATGGTTGAGGACGTTATCATCTACCCACTGCCGAATGTACCCACACATCTGACGATGATTTAATTCCCACTCAGCGTCTGTTTTATTGGTCGGCTTCTCACTGGCAAATACTGGCAGATAATAATCTTTCACATAAAGGAAATCTTTCATTTTTCCCTTCCAAACATTATAATTGGAGCCATTCAAAGTAACCATCCTACTTGTATTACTTTCCATGATTCGAATAAGCACAAGAACGAGAACCAAGCTCTAATACCACTTTGTTGAGAAAAAACACCTAAAACAAAAATGCGGAATATGGTTTTTCCAATCTTTTGTACCTGATTCGAATCACAAACAAACACCGCAAATGCAATAACAGTCGAATGACAAACAACGCAAAACAATCAAATGATGCACACCAATTTTAGCGTGGAAAACCCTAAATCGGGTAAAAATCACCGGACCGATTCGGCCGCTTAAAACTTCTACTACCAACGATAATAATGGGTACAACTGAGTCTCAATACAGCAAAATCTTCACCTATCAAGATGGAATCAAGAGAGAAACAAAAAAAAACGAACGAGAGAATCTGATTTCTCTCATACGTGTATAACTTGCGAGATGAACTTACAGTGCTCAAAACTGATCTTCACCGTTCAGAATGTTGCCCAGGACGTCGCGAACACGCTATCAAATTTTCACGTCGATCCAACAGTTGAAACGCCGATAAATGGAGAAAATCCGAGACTGACCCCGTAGAAAACGAAATTGTTCTCCCACGACCCTTTTTCTCTCTTTTCTCTGCTGTTTCTCTCTCTTCGCTGCTGCCCTTAATATTTTTCTTCTTCCGCTTTAGGGTTATAAAACCCTGGTGGGCCCCTTGCCAGCTCACAAGAGCCTACAAGTCAACATGTTGTTCATGAAAAGCGTGAGGTATAGATAGATAAGGATAGGTATAAAAGATTGATGCAGAAAAGTGAACATACAAATGTTTTCGTGCGTTTACTTGAAACTTCATTTGATTTGATGTCCATTTCGAGATCTTCAGTAGAGCAACACCAGTAAAATTCAAAAAATAGATCAATGGCGAACTAAAATTATGGTAGAATCGAAATATAAAAATAGAGAGAAATCAGAAAAGAAGAAAAATTGGAATAAATGAAAATACAAAGCAATTTTTATTGAAATAAATGAATGCAGAGTGCATTTCAGTGCTTGGTCCACTAAATAATTGAGTCTTTCATTTATTCATTTCAAGTCGTCTCTCGAGTCTCCTCCCAGAGATCTCCACTTCTGCTGCAAAAATTTCAGATCGGAGCTCATTTTTCTTTTCCTTGGTCGTCATCTTCTTTGAAAGTTTTTGACGAGGATCGAACCCAGGTAACAGATTTCTGTTTCTTCTCCGCTCAACCAAAATTTCTTCCTTCTTAAGATTACTTACTGTTTGTTTATAGTCATAGTTATTAAGATTACTGTTTGTTCTTCGATGTGTCATCTAATTGGGTTGCATTATTTATTTCGAAGAATATGACTGGGTATTATAAGAACGATGAGCATTGATCAAATTTAAACATAAACATTTTCTTTGCGACTCAATCAACAAACAGAACGAACGAGATCACAACCTATCTCTTCGAGTTTATATCTGGAAGATTATGGAAGAAATTTTTTGACGAAGTAGTAAAATTAGCAGACTGCAGATTATGTGAAGACTCACTTTCTTTCTTTGTTCAAACAAAATCTCTTTCTTCTCAGATTATTTAGTGTTTGCTTTCTGGATCCAACCCATTTTCGGTGAATGTTGATTTCGTCTGAAACATTCCGCCTCAGTCACTCTAATGTTTTGGAAATGTGTTATGGCATCTTCCCTAATTTGATTTGTTCTAGAATCTGCGATAAGTGGTTGACCAATGAAACTCCCAGTTGCAATATTATCCCTATTTGAACTGTTGTGTGTAGGTTCTTAGCCATGTCGGGTGGGGATGATTCCAAGGCTCGTGCACTTGAAGTTCTCGAAAAGCTGGGAAAGATTAAGAGTGAACTGGATTCAAACTTGAGGGCATTGAGGTCCAGAAGAGATGATGTGAAGGCAAAGAGAAGTGCAGAGCTTCGACGGGGAAAGGAGATACGACAAGAGGTTGAAAATTGGTTGAAAGAAGTAAAACAGATTGAAGAAGAGGCTGAGGAAAATGAGAAGCAGATAAAATCATCATGTGCCCCTGACAAAATAGAGAGCATTGTGGCAAGGTCATCGGAAACTTCATCGGATGATCAATATGGCCATTTCTATCAATATAAAGGGTGAGAATGATATATTTGCTGTATTTTTTTGGTTGGAAGAGTTCAGGCCTCTGGGAATTCTGGGATGTGTACGTTGATGTTGGATTGTTGCTTGCTTTGATTATGGTTTTTCGACAATCTTGCGCATGGCAATGCTACCCTTCATTTTACGTTGTTGTTAAAACTATATAATAACAATTGCAGGGGGTTACATGAAGCCAATATATTTGTGTAGTTTAGAGAGCATTATATTTGTATACTCATGTTCATTTGGGTACTAATATCTAATTCTTGCTATTTTCTTCAAAACATTGATCAATCGAAACAACACATCACTCAACGGCCATACCAATTTCACCAAAATTACATTCATCAATGGAAAAAACCCAACTTCAAAGCATGAAATAAGTGAATAAACAATCATACTCAAGGAAAAAAATGAAGAGTTTTGCATCTAATCCATATTCAACATTTATATCCACTAATGTCTTTTCCTCTACTTCTGGTGTGAGCTTGAAGGTTGTTGTTGATAATCGAATGCGAAATAAAAAAAGAAATCTGCAGAAAGAAGAATATCAATATTTACATGGAAAACTCTTACTAGAAAAAACCACAGGCAGATGAGAAATTTTCTAATAGAAAATCAAGGTACAATGAGTTTTGCGACTCAAATATCAATATATAGAAAAAAAAAAAAGATAATTCTAATATTGGATTTGCCTTTGACGATGCCTCTCTAACGTGAAACTGTAACTGAAACTGGTGACGATGTGGTGACTGCATCATGCTGAACATCTGTAATAGGCTGATGTATCGGCTCTGATGTGGATTCAGAACCCAACTTGAACTTCACCTAAGAACCTGACTTTCTCTGAGTCTTCTCCAACAAACCTTTTGAAGGTGAATTCACAAACTTTCCAGCCTGATTACCCATCACCGTAGAACCCTGTAACACGTACAAATTTGCAGAGCTTTTGTGTCCCTTTAACTTGACGAGAGCACCCCTACTGATCTTTATACCTCCACTTACAACGCTGTACTTGTACCCTTTCGAATCTAGAGTACTCAACGAGATCAGATTCTTCTTTAACTCGAGAACATGTCGCACGCTACCCAGTGTCCTCACAACTCCATCAAACATTCTGATTCTGACGTTACCAATATCAGCTATCTTGCGAGGTGTGTTATTGCCCATTAACATAGCACCTCCTGAAACGGCCTCATATGTCGTAAACCAATCTTGATTGTAGCACATATGAAACGAACACGCTGAATCCAGAATCCACTCCTTATTTGGCTTTGAGTTTCCCTCTGACACTATTAGAAGATCTCCATCAGTATGGTCTTCTTCTGCGACAACTACTTCACCGGACGTCATCGGTTGTTTTCCCTTCTCAGCTCTCTTTAACTCATTCTGCAATTTACGGCACTCGGCTTTGATGTGCCCCCTTCCATGACAGAAGTAACAGGTTCTATCTCGGTTCCTTGACTTTGATCGGCCCTTCGAACTCTGAACATTTTCTCTGCCTTTATTGTTTGAATCTCTTGTTCTACCCCGAACGACGAATCCCTCACCTTGAGACTCGGATTCCTTAACAAGCTGCTTCATCTTTTCCTTTGACAACAAAGAACCATAAACCTCTTCCAGAGTTAGACTGTCCCTACTGTACAAGATCGTATCTCTGAAAGAACTATATGAAGCAGGCAACAAGCATAGCAGAATCAACCATAAATCCTCCTCATCGTACTTGCATCCCATAGTCTCCAAATCTGAAACTAACTCCTTGAATGCAGTCAAGTGCTCTGTAATAGAGGCTCCTTCCAATAACTAATGAGAATATAACCGCTGCTTCAAATGCAACTTACTCGTTAGGGTTTTCTTCATACACAACTACTCCAATCTGAATCATAAATCAGCGGTAGACTTCTCGTTCAAAACATCCTGCAAAATCTGATTTGATAAATGCAGATGTATCAATGATAAGGCTTTCCGATCCTTTCGAAGTTTCTCTTCATCACTCCATAACGTGGGCATTTTATCGAGCCCTAATAACGCATCGTCTAATTCCATCTGTGCGAGCACATCTCGCATCTTCACCTGCCATAACTGAAACCTCGTATTCTGATCCAACAACGGAATACCGAATTTCACTGAACTCATCGCGCCCAAAAATGTCAGAAATTTCTTCAAGAATTTTTGAACCCAAAATATCCTCCACCACAAATTTGACCCCAAATAATTTCTGAAATTTAACCAAAAAATTTCCAGCAATTTTCCCAAAATCAGCAAATATTTGCAAAACCTGCTGGCCGATCTCTACTGCTGCGTTCGGAGCAACGACTGCAAGCCGGCAGACTACGGCTGGCAGGAGAACAAGCGACGAGGAGCGGCAGCTGAGTGACGGACAACAACAGCAGCCGGCGACTTCGATTTGCAGTGCGGGAGGCAGAGGCGAAGCTGGACAGAGGCATTGAACTATCCGACGACGGATGGCGACTGACGACGAGGCAGAGAGCTGCGAAACAACGGGTTTCTGCGTCAAGACGGGCGGCAGTCGGCAACAAACGGTGGCGCGGCGAAGAACGGCTCGACGGAGGAGGATTGCTATTCCTCGATAGACTCGGTCGGCGGTGTCTGGCAACGGCGACGGATGGCAGAGGGTCGGTGTGCAGTTCGGCGTTTCTTCTCTTCGGACGGCGAAGGCAGATTTGGTGAAGGAGGCGACGCAAGGAAAAATTTAATTTTTCCTTCAATTTTTTTTTTCTTTTCCAACAATTGTAATTTTTCACAAAAAATTACAAACTCCACTAACGTTCGATCCGAGTACGAAAACTCTAACTCCGCTCTGATATCAATTGTTAAAAATTGATATAGAGAATCTCACCTGGGCTCTAATACCAATTGTTGAAAATTGGTATAGAGAAGCTCAACCTTAGCTCTGATACCAATTGTTGAGAATCGGTATAGAGAAGCTCAACCTTAGCTCTGATACCAATTGTTGAGAATCGAACGCGAAACGGAAAAAGAAAACTGCTGAAGCAGGGACACCAAGATTTACATGGAAAACCCTAACGGGAAAAAATCACGGGCAGAGGAGAAATCACTATGAAGGAAATTAAGATACAATGAGTTTTGCGACTCAAGCATCAATATATAAAGAAACTAAATAACTCTAATATTGAATATATGCCCAATCCGGCCCAACTAGAATTCGAGTCACACCCGAAATCTAATAGCTAACAAGTTACAAGAATGGACAAACTAAAAGTAATGACATGAAACCTATGATATAATTCGAATTATAGTACTAATATAATACGCTATCAACTATTAAGTGATTTATTCCCTTTGTTTGTGTTTCATTTGTGCCATATAATTTTCACAGAGCTTTTGATTGATTGGAAAAAAAAAAAAGTGAGAAGATAATTACGGGAAGACAAGGAAGCCTTTTCTTTTTCTCTGCGCTGCTTCCTTCCTGAAGGTGAGCGCTTGACCCTACGACTATGCGATCAATATTTGAGTGTTTGAGAAACCCTCCAAAACCTAAATACAACATAGAGGTGATTAGAAATGCAGAGTTAAACAAGAGAATAAATGATTGGAGGGTGTTTGGAAGATAAAAAGAAATTTATCAAAGACAATCAGATGAACAATAGATTCACTGTGGCCCACAACGCAATCAATCTTATGATCGTCTTGCTTAAAAACTTTTCTTCAAAAGACAAGTTATTTATTTATTTTTTGTTTGGATAAAAGTAAATGAAAGAAATGAAGTAGATGTGAAAGAAGTTCTCCAAAACAAGAGCAGACAGTGGGCAAAGTACTTCTTGAGAAATTGGATTACTACTGATAGAAAGAGCACAGAGAAAATCACTAAGGAAAATCTGATTGGAGTAGTAGAGATTCTGGGATTTGATTCGAAAATACGTTTAGGGATTGGTCTGAGAAAATCCATTGGTTGGGTGATTTGGCATCTGAACGAATTGTGAGGAAGGAAATCGAAAGAGAGAAAACATTAAGTTTTCAAAGGTACAGAAAAATTGTCGATTTAACACAAAAGTTATATCAAAAGCATGAAATTTTAGAACTTATGCATTGTATTGAAATGAATTATCTTCGTAATTATTCTGAATGTTTAAAGTTGGATTTTTAGGTTTACGTTTGAAAGGTTCCGGAGTTAGTTTCTAATAAATAAACATGATGATAGGTTCAAAAATTTGACACAAAATTTGAACTCTTTTAGATTTGGGCTTTTACTTTGGTAGACTCATTTGATAACAGTTTATTTTTATATTCAATATTACGTTATTTTCAAACATTTATTTTGATACGTGTTTTCATATAAATTAACATATTTGTTTTATGGCACGTATGTTTTTATATTATTATACATAGTTTTCATTAGATATATTTTATTTAAGTATGCACATTATTTCATTGATCATCTTAGTCAAACAAAAAAAGTTTGATCGACCCTTAAAGGGCTCTTGTTTTTCTTTATGCATATTTGATCGTAAAATGATGTGTTTGTTTATATTAACTAGAGTAATGAGACAACTAACTGCGTCGTGACTCTGAGTGCAAAACCCTAAACCTGACTATAGTTTTATTTTCATGGCTTTAGCCATCATCGTGTATTGTCATTTTCATTGTAGATGTTTATGACATAGTATGCTTGGAGTCTGTGAACAGTTTCATTTTCACTGAGATTTTTATATTATACAGTAGAGTTTATTTTATGTACTTCACTATAGTGATAATATCTAATAGGCGTTCCCATAAATTTCCTTTCATAGTAATCCTCGTCTATTCCTTATTCGTATCCTCACTTTCCTCCTTTCAATTTTCTTTCTAATTTTTCTCCACAATTCCTCACATTTTTCTTCCTCTTTCCTTTCTCCTTTTCTTCTTCTCTTTCTCTCCTTCCTTCTCTTTGCTGTGATTTCATCTTCATCTTCAATCCACTGCCCATATATAGGCAAAGTGGATCTTCGCAGCAATAATTCATATAGGTGAAAGGGTTAGGTGTAGCAATTGGAACATGATTTTAGTCACCAAATCAAGGGGTGCCGATTGACCAGGAGCCTGCCTGTGAACGGGTGATCGAGGCTGGCAGTTGATACCGTCCCCTCCATTCTTCAATGTTTTATTCATTTTATATTAATTTCAATTATTAATTTAAAATTTTTTTACAAATAAATCATTACTCAATAAATCTTAACCAATATTTTACTTAATAACTTAATTATTTCCTTAATTTTAATAATTAATTCCTAACCAATCATTCAACAATTTATAATTTACTTCATTATCGCATCATAAATCTTTAAGCTCTTTCCAATAATTGGTATACTATATACCTCATAAACCATAATATCTTATTACAGATTTCAGACATAAATTAAAGTATAATATCCCATGAAAAATTTATTTCAAAATATAATTTTAATTAAAATTTGAGATATCACAATTTTATTTGATGTTATTTCTTGGACTTTAACCTTGGCCCAAGTCAATTGGGATCTAGCTATTTTAATTTTATGTCTTTAATTGTTATGTTAAGAAAAATTCAAACGATGGGATGATTTGTTTTTTTTTTTTGTTTTTTTTTTTTTAGGTCAAGTTGTTCTCTGGTCTACCTTGAGTTTTCTTTTTGGGACGAGACAAAGGTTGAGTGAATCAAACAAAGCTTAGATGTCACTTTCAACCATTCTTCTTCCTCAATTGCATATAGGAGACACAGAGAGAGATTCGATAGTTGGAGGAAAGAGATGTTAAACTTAACTGAATAAGCTGATAATGGTTTGTAGTACCAAGTATGAATTGTAAAAAAATAATGCACATAAAGTAACTCTAAAATACATGGTATAAATTCATAATTACATATTTATTTAAAATGTCATCTATTTTAGTTCATCAAAAGTTGAATTAAAAAAAAAAAAAGAAATACATACATGTAGAATACTTGAAGTATAATAAATTATAAGTTGAATTGTCTTAAGTAAATTCAAAATTAATCATTTAAATTTACATGTGAAAATATATTAAATTTAATAAAAAAATAAAATAAAATAATTTAGCCTATCATCTTATTAAAAATTAAAAAATATTTGTACTGACTTAACCCTACCACCTCGAAGGTAGGGCTGGGCAAATCGGGTTTCGGATCCTGTTTCGGATCGGTTGGAACTGAATAATTGGTTCTCGGTTCCAAGAGTATGGAACCGAAACCGGAATCGACAGGAATCGGACCCAGAACCGGAACCAGAACCGAATTCGATTCTGATTCTGGTTCCGGGTCCGGTTCCTGTCGGTTCCCACCATAACTCACAAAGCAAATAGGCAGTCATCATTCATCAACAAAGCAAAACTGTTCTAGTGATGCCTTCCAATTCGATTAATCACAAATAAAAAAATTTATTTTAAATATAAGAAATCAAACAAAATCGAACTCAATGGAGCAATGTATGTCTCGGACCTCTGTTCCAGATTTCGCAATAACCTTCACAAATCGCAGTCGCACAAAGGTCGTCGCAACTTGCAGCTTTGTAGTCGTCGTCGCCTTCACAACGCAGTCGCCGTCGACATCGATCCAAACGCAGTCTCCGTCGCCGTCGTAGTCGCACAGAGGTCTCGCCTCTTCGCAAATCGCAGTCGCACAAAGGACTCACCCCTTCGCAGTCTTAGTCGCAGTCTCGGGTGTCGACTTTCTCCATATCTCGATTCCAAGTTCCACTTGGGTGCCGACTTCGTCTCTCCAGATCGTAGATTCTAAGTTCCACTTTCCAGATCTCCTTCAGCTTCAATCCTTCTCAAGTATTGCCTAGTCCTCAGTCCCGAGACTCCCTATCCCTATGTAACGTATTCGGTTCTCGATTCTTGACTGTAGGAACCGAGAACCGAACCAACATAATTTTCAATACCCAGAATCAAAAAAAAAAAATCAAATGTTGGACCCGAGCCTTGGAACCGACCCATAACCAAGCCGCGGTTCCAGATCCGTTCTCACTTCCTGTCAGTTCCCTCCCACTCCTACTCGAAGGTTTGTAATTGTATTAAATATTCATAATTTTATTAATCCAGTTAAATCTTTTTTTCATTTGAAAGGTAAATTACGTCTATTAGAAGTGAATTCCTTTTTTACCCTTCTCTTTTATGATAGAAAGTATTGCTATTCAGAAGATTGCTTAAGCTCATGTCTTTGGAGTTGGTTCATGAGGGCTTCCCCCTTCTTTTCTCTTGTCATCAAAGTTTGGCCTCCACAAATAAAATATAAGGTTTAATTAATGACCAAATTTTGTTTCATTCATGAAAGTTATTGTGTTTATATTTTATTTTATCTTTTTGCATAATAGCAGTATACAACATGTGATTTATTTGACAATGATTATAGCTAACATCATACTATTAAACACGTTATTGAATGATTGAATGATTAAATATAAATAAAAATTGACAAATTACCAATAATTTTAAAAGCTTAAGCTTTTGGGATTGTTGGTAATTTGTCATGGTATCAGAGATAAAGATCTCAAGTTCGAATATCAGCGAAGTCAAAAAAATTAACCCCATTAAAAAAAAATCCACATGTAAGGACCAATAAAAAAAAATTGGCCTACATGTGAGGGGGAATGTTAAGAAAAATATAAATGATTAAATTATACTTCAACCCACAAGTTTAAACTTTTGAAATTATTGGTAATTTGTCAAAAATAATGCACTAATAATTTGAAAGCCTAAGATGAAATATGTCGTGAATTTATAGGATGCATGTATAACTTTTTCATTAAAACAATCATATATTTATATGTGTTGAAGTTAAGACAGTCATTAATAATAATTGAAGAGAAAGAAGCAATAGAGAAACATTATGCAACTTCTATATCTTTTAGGCTATGTTTAATGTTTATGATTGTTTTTGAAGTGTTTAAAATAATTTATTTTATAATTTGAATTCTCTATTATTATTTGATAATTTTACTTTTTTGATAATCTATAACTAATTTGAGAATTGAAAATTTCTAAATTAGAATATACTTATGATAATGAGTTTATTTATTTTTAAATAAATAATATATTTTTTACCTCACTTTTATATATTTAAATAAGTTATATTCAATTGAATATACGTATATCTTTGTGGTTACCGCCTCAAGGTCCCATGATCTAGTGGCGAGGACATTGAAGTTACTTTTTTCAATTATGCAATGTGGATTTTTATATTAGAGCTCAATGATTTTCATCTCTAAATTTTGATGTAACATCTATCACCATGAAATCTAGACATTATATAGTTTGACCAATGTGGAAATTCATTTTCCACAGTAGCTATATTTTTCTTTTTTTCATTTTTGCTCTCTAGATTATCTGTTTATTTAACTACCTCTTTAACTAATTACTTTAGTTTTGCTTTAGATTACTTTACTCAATTTGTTAGAACTTATTATTTTAGATAAGAATCTATTACGAGGATGTTGACGTCGTATATGAAAGCTCACAAGGTCTTAGTAGCTATTAGATAAAAGCAAAGAGTTCGATTTTGGAATCCATACAAAGTGATATGAAAGAAAAGGGTTTAAAGACCAAAACTTAGAGCTTTAATATGTCATGTGTATTCTACAACAGAATATGTTACACTATTGAATATCTACACCTCAAAAAATCATATTTAGTTTTGAGACTAATGGAGATATTTTAGTATAAACTGCATGATTCTTCTAATAAAACAATCTGAATTGAATCAATCCGTGCTATAAAATACAGTTTTGTAGACCTTAGATCTTGAAATAAAAACCTTAATGAAAAAGGGTTTTAACTTGTAAATTGTTGAAGTAATTGTCAGGGCTGTTTGAAAGCACTCCTCCAATTCATCAAGAATCAAGATCCTTACAAAGTATCTATATGTCTAACATCTTCATTGGATAGTGTTGCAGAGCTCGAATTACTTCAGGTTAAACGCAACTCTTTAGTGTGAAATAATATTGTTATCGACATTTCGTTTCTTGAGCTCATCTCTCAAAATTGTTTCTAATGGCTCATGCTGCCTATTTTATGATGACTGAGACTTTGTTTTTGGTCTAAAATTGGCCTGTGTTTCGTTGACAACTGAATCTTGCATTTCTCATCACCAAGTTTTACCCTTTTATTTTTGCAGGCTCCTGGCCTTTCATTTCTATTGCCAGAGCATTATAAAAATTATTCCAGGTTAGTGTTCATAAGGATTGTTTAGAGAAACAAATAGGCTTGGTTTATTGGTCTGACTATTTAAAGCGAAAACCGATGCTAAATGGTAAGAACGACATGCAGATTGATGGGTTTTTTTTACTAAATTAGAAACATTACTTATCAATTATACGCTGGTATATTAACTAGTTTCTGAGTGAGGTATGGTAGCTAAGAATGAAGTTTATATCAATTGTTCTAGACATCAAAATCAATATTTCATGATGATTTGTAGACTAACAGGGAGAAGAATTGTTGAATTTACGATTGAAAAGGGAGATGGTTCAACATTTTCTCATGCAGCAGGTTGTGAACTAAGAAAAACAGCCACAATTAAGGGCAGCTTAATTTTGATTTTGTTAGTTTCTTGTTTTAAATTAGATTAAACCATAATCATAGGCTAATTTGACAATAATTTTAGTGCAGGTTGTCATAGATGGATATTCTACATCATTACTGTCTGGGAATTTTGCCAAACTGTAAGAAATTTGAACCAAGATGAAGTTTGAACAAAATTCATCAGTTTTTTGTTTTCATCCATCAGTCGTCGTTGCCAATCGGTCTTGTCTGTGTTTTATAAGCTGCTAGAAATCAGATACCAGCGAAAAAAAAATATGAAAACAAGATATCAATATTTGATATTTATTTATCTAATTTGATATTTGAGAAAAAATCATCATCTTTTACTATTGGTGACAAATCAATCATCTTCTTTTTTTTTTCTAACAAATAAAGCATTGAATTATGAAAAATTGACGTCGCAACCATCGCTGTCACATTTGCCGTTAACACTTTGATGACGAACTGCAATTGTCTCATGATTTACGATTTGTTTAAAATTTTTTACCGCAAATTTGAGGGTTTAAACACGTGATTTTGACACCTATAGCCAAAGTTATGGTAAGAGGTCAAGAATTTAATAAAATGATTGAATTAGTAAAACATATACATAAAGACTTTGAAGTAGCCATGAAATACTAAAAACTAAGAACCGCTGCAAACTTTGAAGTAACCATGAAAAGCAGAGAGTTTCATGGCTACTTCAAAGTCCCTGATTAATATTTTATGGTTACTTCAAAGTCTCTATGTATATGTTTTACAAATCCAATTCTTTTATTAGATTTTTAATCTCTTCAACTTTAAAAGACCATAATTTAAGCTACAAGTGTCAGAATCAGCTCCAAAAAGTATTAAA
This sequence comes from Begonia loranthoides, assembly GCA_022433065.1. NCBI lineage: Eukaryota > Viridiplantae > Streptophyta > Magnoliopsida > Cucurbitales > Begoniaceae > Begonia > Begonia loranthoides. The sequence continues at coordinate 24,469,366 of CM039477.1, read as the reverse complement.
TCGAAACTCTTTCAGATATCTATAACTTGTTAAAGTGTTTACCCCATGACCCACCTTTTTCGGGCCCAAAATCATGCGTCTAAACCCTCAAATTTGTAATAAAAAATTTTAAACAAACCGCTGCGGTTCGTCATGAGACCACGCCGCCGGTTTGTGTCGAACCGTCGCAATTCGTTATTAAAGCGTGAACGGCAAACGTGACAATAATAATAGAAGCATCAATTTTTTATAGTTCAATGATTTATTTGTTAGAAAAAAGGATGATGATTGATTTGTAATTTTTCCTTTATATTTTATTAGATTAATACTTTAATCTATCAATGTTGTTTCATTCTACCAAAGGATGAAATCAACCCTACAATGAAAGATATTCTAGCAAATGGGTTGCAACAAATATTAAAACATGTCAAGTTGATTAATTGCTGAGAATTATGTAAACAATTTGAGAACAGCTGCTTTCTCACCGTCTTTAATTTTCTCCAATTAAAAATATTGGTGGTGGGTGTAAAGCAATTTTTATTAAATTAAATAAATGTACAGCTGCATTCCGACCTCCTGCATTCCTCGATTTCATAAATCAATAAAAAAAACTTCACAATTATAAAATTAAAATTAATTTATATAGTATTTTAGTAAATTTATTATCTATAGTTACAGGCTCTTTTTAACTGTATGAACTACTAAAATGATACGACTGAGTTATTTTTTTGGGAAAATGACAAATCAACTATCGTGGTTTACGATCAATGACAAGTCAATCATTGTGGTATGTTTTCTAATAAGTTAACCACCAACGTATGTGAAAATGACAAATGCACCATCGCTGTCCGTTAAAAAAAGCTGATGGCCCCACAATGTATGCCTGGACGCCAAATAAAAAAAAAAAAAAATATATATATATATATATATATATATAAACCTAAAGTTTAGGTTTACCCTAAAATCAGAAATTCTGATTCATAGCCCTACCCTCCCCGACCCCGACTCCCCGATTCTGATTCAGAGCCCCACCTGATTCCGAGAGACGACGAGTGACAACTGCGATCAAAGAACAGGAAGACAACTGCGATTGAAAGCTGAGAGACGACGACTGGTCGACTGCGACGAGGATTGAGAAGGTGCGCCGAACACTACGAAGCTGTGAGCCTGCGAGCGACGAACACCGTGAAGCCGAGCCACTGCAACTGCAATTACACAGGGTATTGTCTACTTTGATTGATCTACTCCTCTAATTCCGAATATTGTACTGCTCCTCTAATTACACAGAATGAATCTGTAATGCAATTTTACAAATTGCTCTCTGTAATATTGTTAACTTAATGACTGTTGAAAGGCGATAGCCATCTGTAAAGCAATCTATAATTTGCATTTAGAGATTGCATTACAGATTTGCAATCTGTAATGTGCAATCTGTAAATGCAAATTACAGATTGCAATCTGTAATGCAATCATTTACAGATTGCAATTTACATATTGCAATCTATAAATGCAAATTGCATTATAGATTTGCAATCTGTAATGCCATGCCCTGTTTTGTTTGGGTTGGTTCCTGTTCTATTTTGGATAGAAATGTCGAAAATTCATTTTGAATCTGCTGCTCTGTTGGACTTGGACAATTGTTGTGTTTAAACTCTGCTGTTATTGAAAATCAGAATTTGGAAACAGGTTCTCCGTATCGAAAATCAGAAATTGGGGAAACAGGTAAACAGCCGTTCTCAGAACCGAGAACCGCCGGTTCCGGACCCGGAACTGAGGTCCGTTCCGGGTTCGGTTCCTGTACCCATCGGTTCCGGGTTCGGTACCAGCTCCCCGGAACCGAGAACCGATTATTCGGTTCCGGATGGTCCGGAACCGAACCCGAACCCGAAATGCCCAGTCCTAACCTAAACCTAAACCTAAACCTAAATATATACCATGTAAGAAATATTCAAGTTAAACTTTTGTTTAAATTTGTAAATCGATAGTTATAGCTTGAAATTATTTTGGAGATAAGTATTGGGGTAATAATCTGTTATCGGAAATGAATTTGGAATTTTGTTTTTGTTTCATTACATTTTTTATTATCCAAGCGACACAATGAGGAAATACTGTTATGCTAACTTAGACATGTTGTGTGGGTTATTATATTGCAGGTTGGTGAATTACTCTCAACTATCAGAATGCAATCCCGGACTAAGAAATTGACCTCGAAGCGTGGGAAGACAACGATGGATGCAGTTGAACCCGTTCAAACTGCGGCGTTCGAAGCAGATGCAGTGGCGGCGGTGGAAGAAACCGCTGAGCTTGAAGAAGGAGAAGCCGGATGCTCCAGCGACCCGTTCCAACCCGTTCAAGTGGGTTCAAGGTCGAAACTATATTGGAACCCGAATTGCAAAGCACGGTACGTAGAAGATATACAACACCATAGAATTATTGTGTCAAAGATAGTAGATTTGGACTCATTCGCAGGGATGGGAATTGATCGTATGCTTGAGGCTGCTGGGTTAGCCGGGTTGTGCCGGATGAGGGGCAATTATTGCGAGAGAGTTATACGATTGTTTTATGCAAATTTGATAATTTTCACCCAACCATTAGAGGTACATACATATATTTTTGGAAATGAGGTTAGGTTCACTTCCAATGATGTCAACATTATGCTTGGATGTGTGCTGGAGGAGCCAAACGATGAATATTATCATATGGCTCGGGCGCCACCATTCGTCAAACAAGGACGTGGGTTAGCGGTGATTAGATTGTTGCATAAGGATCCCGAGGTTGCCGAGTACAGCAAGCCAAAGGGCAAGGAGTTGAATGCCTTAGCCCGATTGATCCACCTGATAATGACGTACACAATTTTGCCTCGGAATGGGCATCGAGACCTTGTTACCAGCATGGATCTCTATATGCTAGAGAAGGTGTTCACAGGACAAAAGGTGGACATCAGGTATATCATCGTGAGCCACATGCAAGAGGTGCTCAACAACTCGGCGAAGTCACTACCGTACAACTGGCTCATCCAGAGTATCGTTGAGCAGTTTGGGGTCCCCATCCCGCAGACGGAACCTAGAATTGAAGAGTCAGTCAATGACATTTACAACAATTCATTATTGGACCGAATGGGTATCACCCAAACTGGAGGGGAATGGATGCGCAAGTCCAAGAAGGAAGCAACACATCCACCCCTGTCAGAGCCTAGGCATTCAGTCCCGTTGCATGAACAACCTCCTCCTCCTCAGTCATCTCACTTTAGTTCGATGCCTGATGAGACGTTCGCTTGGATGAGCAGGATGGAGGAGCTCCATCATATGTCCATGACCCAAATGCACAAAATGCAGGAGCAGCTGCAAATGCAACAAGTCCAAATACAAGAAGCGGCCAAGCTCGCAGAAGATAGGTGGGCCATAGCACAACAATGGCATATGCAATCTGCTGAGTGGCATCGTGAGATGGTGGCAGCCCATTACCCAGGTGAGAGGCGATCACCCCATTTAGCATCCGCGTCATCCTCCTCTGACGCACCAGATACGACATTCCGATTGTAAGTTCATTCCATTGAACGCAAATTCCACTTTTTTACTTTATTTTGTTTCATGTAATGACATGTTTTTAATTGGCAGAAACCCTATTGGAAGCAGCCAACATATTCCTCCAGCCGCGCCTCTCGGGCCGCCGCCCCTTAAAACTGTGCGCGTGGTATGTCTTTCATTTCGGTATATATGTGTGTTCATTAATGTTTACGCTCACCCTTTTTTGACATTTTGGTTGCAGGCGCATGATTTGATGAGTAAGTTCAAAGATTATTGTCAGGGGAATCTTCGAAGGAACATAGAGACATGCACAGTTCTTGGGGGAAAGCTGACCAACAATGAGTATGTCGTCAGCGATATCATCTTCCCGGATCAGAAGGGCACGGCAGATACTGTGAGAGGCCTTCGTTGTGTGCTAGTTTATAAGCTTTTATCTGAGTACTCATCCAAACTTATATGCAGTGCTATGCGGCGGACGGCGCAGACGAACATGTTTTCAGATATCAACATGAACACGGTTTACTCACCGTAGGATGGATTCACGTAAGTATTCATCTCGCGTCTCCAGGTTGTTGTTAATGTTTATTGAGATCATATAATGCGTTGTTTACATTGCAGACACACCCGAGACATGAATGTTTTATGTCGTCCGTTGACCTGCACCAGCAATTCGCTTACCAGAAATTACTGCCGGAATCAATCTCCATTATCGTAGCTCCCACCGACAAACAGCGGTAAGAAGTTTCCCTTGTGTACATTCTTAATATTGCTTTCCACGTAATTGACCGCCAATTGTTCCCTTTGCATTACAGGCCGTTCGGCGTCTTCCGGTGTACCCCTGCGGGGATGGAGGTGATAGGACAGTGCAATATTAAGGAACAATTCCACCTGCACGAACCTCCAACCTTTCAGTATGAGGGTCCGTTGTTCGCCCGAGCAGATAGAGTATTTCTTGACCCGCACTTATCGTTTCTGATCACTGATTTGTGCCCGAAACCGACAAGGAAGAAGAAGGCGTAGTTTAGTTCAATGATATGTTGTTTGGATGTTATGTATAGTTTACATTTAGCGGATGATTTGGATGATACTGGAACTGTTTGGGATTCTTTTTTGTGCAGGATGTACGAGAGTAGTTTTGGGGGAGTAAAGAAACAAGGCACATTATGTCAAAATTTTTAAAAAATTATCAAGTCAGGTCAATTGATTAGTTGTAACGCCCCTGGAATTGAAAAAAATTCATTAACTTACTAACACAAAACTTTTAATTTGCAAAACTTCTTTTTATATCAGAAAAACACAACTTTATATCAGTGCCATTTCACTGTCATCTACATTTGTCGAAAGAAAAAACAATTGTATCATGGCAGGTTAAGATCCACATTTGTGTACGTTTGTGTGGGAGGACCTTCCGCATCAAACTCCTGCAGATCACATTGAAAAGGAAATGAGCATATGTCAAATAACAATTGAAAGCATAACGTGATAATGCACGGACCTGCGTCTCATGAACTCTATCAGGAACTGTCTCAGACACTCGAGAAAGAATTGTCTCAGGGACTAGGGAAGCAATTGTCTCGGGAGCTGTCTCGGGGACTCTGAACCCCATGAAGGTGTCCTCCGACCTTCCTCTGCCGCCTCTGCCTCTCCCTCTGTTGCCTCTGCCAGCCCCTGCACTGGACTAGCCTCCCCCTTCGCACGTGCGGGCATTGTGCCCCACACTCCCACACTGCCCACAAGTGACGTTCAAATGTCTTCTGCTTAGCACTGTCCGGCTGGGGGCCTCGTCCACATCCCGTATTCTACGGACGCGCGGCCTTCCTGGAAGCCTTTTAAAAGGCTGTGGGGTAATTGGATCAAGATTCGTCACAGGAAGCCACTCGATTGGTCCATTAAGGGGGCGGAGAAAGTGGGAGTACATCACCATGTATGTTTCCCAGTGATAGCACCAATGCACGAAATCCTCAGGAGATCTCCTCATGAAGTGAATGCACGGGATTGCATGCACACACGAGATGCCGGTCAACTCCCACCGGTAACATGTACAAGTACACCTTTCCAAATCAACAGAGTATGTCGGTACCGTTGGTGACCTCAAACTGGGCAGCTCCTGCAAACTGAGGGCTCCAATTTCTACTGGCATGTTGTACTTTGGCGAGGCGGTTGCTGATCATTGGACACAACCGTTCGGTCGACTGAGCCATCTTTTCATTTTTTTTTACGATCCTACCCATGATGCCCTTTCGAATGATCTCGAACATACTTAGAATTGGTTTTTCCTGGGCGGGTAGGATGCAGGCATTGAAGGACTCGCTGAGGTTGTTGAGGCTTATGTCGCACTTTGGGATCGAAGAGAAGGCATGTTTGGCCCAACATGTCGCCTCTATTCCACGTAAATAGTCATGGGCCGCCGGGTCAAGGACACGTAACTTGGCCATCTCTTTCTCAAATTGCCTCACTGTTGTGGCTCTTGATGCAGCCCACATTGCATCTTTCAACAACTTGCCTTTAAATTGTTTTTGAAAATTGGCATACAGGTGTCGGATGCAAAACCGCTGGTCTGCTTGCCATGCCACCTCTCTCACAGCTGGCACTAGTCCCTACAAAGATTCATAATATGAGACAGACATTGGTAATATATGACAAACATAAACACATAATGCAAAAGCAGTGAATAACACCTTACCTTTTGTCAATAAGAAATAATCGTCCACCCATTGCCAGATGGGGTGTTTAGATCGTCCAGCAACAATTCTAGAAACCACCTCCATGAAGCCCTATTTTCTGCTTTAACGACTGCTACAACAATTGGGTACATACCATCGTTCCCGTCGATGGTGACAGCAGTAAGCAGTTGCCCCGGAGTCGCTCCCTTCAAGTGGCAGCCATCTAAACAAATAACAGGTCTACCACCATTCAGCACTGCCCTTTTGCATGCATCCAAGCACATGTACATCCTTTTAAATACACTCATATCGAGGTCAACACGCAGTGAACTTCTGGGATTCGACCTCCGAATCTCCTCAGCATAGGACCGACCATATGAGCTTGTATTGCTCATTGGCATCCCCTTCGTTAATTTTCTTAGCCGCATTTCTTGCCCTTCTAGCAAGGCTGGATGTAATGTTGACGTTGAAGTTCTTCCTGACAGTCTCAATTATCGAAGATATGGCCCAGTCGGCCTGACTTTTAAATCTGTCCAAGTAATGCGTTGCCACCCATTTGACTGTGGCATGGCGGCTTTCCATCTGTCTGGAGCATGTGTGAGCGTCGTTGTACATCTTTATTTGAAACGTCATTTCATTTTTTATTTGTGAGGCGTGCAGCCGCCAGATGCACCCTTCTTGACAAGCAGCTCTCAATCGATGCGCATCACTATGGGTGAATTTTATCCCGTACCCATTATTCATTGCATAATCAACAATTTCTTCTCTAATTTTATTCAAGGAACTATATTTTTTGCCTAGCCCCATATCAACAAATGTGCACTTTGCTTCTGGTTGGCGTCTCAGTCTACTCTCTGCCATGTCCATCTCTTCATCACTAATGGATTGACATGCTGATCGGAGTTCCTCATCGTCCTCTTCGTTTAAATTTGCTGAGACAGAATGCAAAATAATAGTAACTTCGTTTCCAAAGCCACGTACCTCCTCATTGGCCAATAATGTCTCTGAAGGGCCCACTTGAGCTTCACGGTTAATACCACATTCTGCAACACTCCAAGATGCCATTTTTTTCAACAAATTCTTCAACTTTTCCAAAATCCCTTTCTCTACTCGCTTCAGCGCCGCTCAAACTTCTCTAGGGTTAGCTAATAAAGGGAAAACGATAGAATACATGCGAATATCGCAGACCGCTGGAATTATGTATTCTGCTGAATTAACATTATGTATTCTGCTGACTTAACAGAGGGACGCAAATGGCTTGGACGCAAATTGCCTGGACGCGACTTAACAGAGGGACGCAAATGGTCTAGACGCAAATTGCCTGGACGCCGCGCCAAAAGTGCCTGGACGCCGCGGCGTCCAGACATACATTGTGGGGCCATCAGCTTTTTTTAACGGACAGCGATGGTGCATTTGTCATTTTCACATACGTTGGTGGTTAACTTGTTAGAAAACATACCACAGTGGTTGACTTGTCATTGATCGCAAACTACGATGGTTGATTTGTCATTTTCCCTATTTTTTTTTTAAGTTAATGTTATTTATTTTTTATAATTAAATATTTTATTTATTAGTAAAATCATATTTTGTGATTTTATTTGTTATTAATTTAATAATTTAATAGTTATTTTGTTAATATTCATTTAAAAAAAATGATTTGTCATTACTATTAATGACTTTGTCTAGAGAGTCAAGTAGAATAGATGATATTAAGTGATATTAAACACATTATGTTCAATATAACATATCTACCTAATACTAAAATTGTATTATAGACAAATTAAAATATAAAAATAAACATAATATCTAAATTTAATTCTTTTTGTATAGATAAATTATCATACATTAATAACTATCAAGTTAATTGTTATTAAATTATGACACTTTATTATTAAAATAAAATATTAATTATCGTATGGTAATGTGCTAGACTTGGAGCAATAAATTAATTTTAAGAAGTTCATTTTTTTATTTTTTATTTTGTTAGTTTACTTTAAGCTACCAAATCTTTTTGTAATTTTGTTATTTATATATTTTTTGTTTATTTTTTTATTTTCTAATGATTGATAAATCAAAAGGAATCACCCTGCACCCACTACGTTAATTACACCAAAATTACATCATAGATTAAAAACCAAGCAAGAAATAAATGAACAAACAATCCAACACAAACTAAATAAAATGGAAAAACACAAAAAAAAAAAAAAAAAGTCAGGAATTTTGATCCAGGCTTGGTAATATTCTCTTTCAAGTGAAGTTGATGATCATCATCTTCTCTACATTTTGATCTAATCCACACTCAACCTTTACATCTACTAATGTCTCTTCCTCTTTCTGTGAGGTGAGCTTGAAGCTTGTTTTGACCAATGAATATTCTTTTTTCATGACTCTTTCAATCACTTATATATCGCTTCATCAAGTACCACTATTTTCTCTGTGTTTTCATTATTTTTGCTCCTAGTTAAACCATTAAGAATCGGAGCTATGATTTTTTTTTTCATTTGAATAGTAATATTTTAATTAATAAAATAATTGATTTATCTTGACAACCTTTTTTTCAAATAGTTATTTTAATATGTAAAGTGTTAATTAAAAAAAAAATAAGAAGTGAGTTAGATTTCAATGAATTTTTCTAACTATATTATCAATTAATATAATCCTTTGTGATAGCTTTCCATAGTCTCTCCACACTAACTCTAAGCTTTGCTTAAGCTGTAGCTTCCATGGCCATGGTTTCTCCTTCTTCTTCTTTACTTTGGTTGCAGAGAAAAAACATTAGTGTTTTTTAAAAGATGTGTGGGGAATTCTTACACCCAGTAGAGGACAAACAAAAGGATTAAAGTATTTGTTTTGATTCTATAATTTTCCAAATTAAAAATCAGCAAAAGCAGGAGGATTTGGAGATAGATTAAGACTTTATTTTTTCCTTTTGTTTTTAACTTAGTGGTAAGTTGCCTTTCCATAAAAACTTTCATAGCCAATGAAGTTGAGATTACCTTCTTTGTGGCATTTCATCAAATACATCATGCACATATTCATCAAGCAACCACTAACCTCATCAATTGGATTCTGTTTCTACCGCACACATTTATAGAATGATAATATTAGTAATCAAACTTGTGAATAAATTAGAATTTATACAATTTTGCTCTTATCGTAACCAAATCGAACCATGTCATAGTTTTTAGCTTAATAAGAATTACGTTTAGTTATTTTTTTATGATGTATGATTTAATTGTCTTTATATCTTTAAATTGTCTATAAATTAAAATTATGATTCTTAATTAGTATATTACTGATTTTTTTTTATTAAAAATACATTAAAAAATTGATATTCAAATATGCTAACATGGTTATTAAAATATTTATAGTCAATGCTTAAATTCTTTTAGACTCATGAGGTTTAATTTAAAAAAAAATACAAAGTGACGTTCAACTAAAAACGTAATAGTTTTTTTTTTTTTTTTTTTTTTTTTTTTTTTTTTTTTTTTATGTTATAGTACTTATATATATAATTTCAATTTTAAAAATTAATCAAAATCAAACAAAGCCAACTAAAACCATCTTAAATGAGCCTAAATCAACAAAAAAAGACCCAAAACTACTCAAACTAAATCTCAACTAAACAAAATCTAAAAATAAAATTGAATTGCAACCAAATCGAACAAAATTGAAAAAATTAATTCGAAATTAATTTTGTTGATGGTACAAAATTCAACCTTTATTTTGTTAAAAAAAATTCAAGGTTTAGTTGAAAATTTTTCAAAATTCAATATTTATTTTTCTTATAAAAAAAATTCTGAGTTGAAATTGAATGGACCATTAAAATTTATAAATTTAATTTATACTTCACTCTAATAATAATAATAAATATTAAGATAATTATAAATTTAACTCTAAAATTTAAAAGTCCTTTAAAATAACACTATAAATTAATTTTTGCATATGAAATGACGATGTTGAGGAGATATAATTTTTGTTAGAAATTATTTATGGCAATTAATTTAGTAATGTAATTAGTATGTGAATGTTTTGTTATTTCAAACATAGAATAAATTTTTTGTTCAGTTTTGGTTCGATTTTCCACATTGAATGGTTTTGTTTTGGTTCAATTTTTTATAAAACGAAAAAAGTCAGTTTAGTTCGATTTGACTCTAAATCTAAATTGAATCGAACCAACTTTTGAACACTCATATATCGCATTAGAAAATATATTATTCAATTATACTAATTAGTGATTAAATTGATAGATTATTGATAAATTAATAATTTGATTGAATGAATTAGTGATTAAATTATATTATTAAAATTGAATTGCATAATAAATTTATTGAATTATTTAATTAAATTGTCTAAGTAATATTTAAATTATTTATTTATCAAATTTGATATTTTAGTAGATTAATACTTTATTTTATTAGATTTGATACTTTAATCTACCAAGGATGCACAAAATCAACAACACAATGCAAGATATTCTAGCGAATGGGTTGCAACAAATATTAAAAGTTGTCAAGTTGATGCAAATTATACAAAGGGAAAATGACAAATCAACCATTATGGTTTTAATTCAATGACAAGTCAACAATTATGGTTTAAATCTGAACACGTTAACCATTAACGTTTGAGAAAATAACAATTCTACCATTGCAGTGACGTTTTTCGTCAAAATTTCATCGCGACGCCGCATCGGTGTCCCGGGACGCCGCAGCGGCGTCTTGAATAGCTTAGGGTTAAAAATGTTAAATCGCAGATTTGAGAGCTTAAATGATCGATTTAGGGGCCGAAAAAAGGGGCCGGGGGGGGGGGGGGGGGTTCATAGGATTACCCTATAACAAGTTGTAGATCTTTGAGAGAGCTTCAATTTGATATCTTATGCGTCTAATTCCGACACTCGTAGCGAAAGTTATGATCGTTTGAAGTTGAAAAGGTCGAAAATCTAATAAAAACTGTGATTTCGAAGGAGACCGCAAGGGTGTCCTGGAATTCGGTAGGACACCACTGGGGTGTCGTGAGGACGCCGCAGCGGCGTCCTGAATAGTTTAGGGTTAAAAATGTTAAATCACAGTTTTTATTAGATTTTTGACCTCTTCAACTTCAAACGATCATAATTTTTGCTACGAGTGTCGGAATTGGAAGCATAAGATATCAAATTGAAGCTCTCTCAAATATCTACCAAATATCATAGGGTAAACCCTATGACTCCCCTTTTTCGGCCCCTAAATCGATCGTTTAAGCTCTCAAATCTGTGATTTAATATTTTTAACCCTAAACTATTTAAGACGCCGCTGCGGCGTCCCGGGACACCGCGGCAGCGTCCTCACGACACCCCAGCGGTGTCCTGCCGAATTCCAGGACACCCCTGCGGTCTCCTTCGAAATCACAATTTTTATTAGATTTTCGACTTCTTCAACTTCAAACGATCATAACTTTCGCTACAAGTGTCAGAATTGGACGCATAAGATATCAAATTGAAGCTCTCTCAAAGATCTACAACTTGTCATCAAGTTTACCCTATGAACCGCCCTTTTTCGGCCCCTAAATCGATCGTTTAAGCTCTCAAATCTGTGGTTTAACATTTTTAACCCTAAACTATTCTAGACGCCGCTGTGGCGTCCAGGGACACTGCTGAGGCGTCGCGACGAAATTTTGACGAAAAACGTCACTGCAATGGTAGAATTGTTATTTTCCCAAATGTTAATAGTTAACGTATTCAAATTTAAATTACGATAGTTGACTTGTCATTGATTTAAAATCACAATGGTTGATTTGTCCTTTTCCCTTATATAAACAATTTGATAAAAGCTGATTTCTCACCGTCTTTTATTTTCTCCAAGTAAAAATATTGGTGGTGGGTGTAAAGCAATTTTTATTAAAATAAATAAATGCACAGCTAATAATTGAGTCTTTATTTATGTCCAAGACGACTCATCTCTTACCTTCCTCGATTTCATAAATTAAAAAAAAAATCTTATAAATTATAGGAAAAATGGCAAATCAAGTTTCAGGTCAATGACAAGTCAAATACTATAGTATAATTTTTAACAAGTTAATCACTAACGTACGTCAAAATGACAAATCCAACATCTTAGGGGTGGAAACGGTTAGTTCGGTTCGATTTTTTGATTAAATTATAACTGAACCGATTCAGTTTAGTTTTTATTTTAGAGAACCAAAACTGAACCGACGATAACAAAGAACCGAACTGAAAACCAAACCTCGGTTTTGGTTCTCATCGGTTCAGTTTCAGTTTCAATTCGGTTTTATCATGTCTTCATTTTTCATCTTTCATGGTAATCTGAAAATGTACAATTTGAATTTATAATGTACCATCTAAATTTCTTTAAAATGTAAGAAAACAAATTTAAAGTCTAATTTACAGTCTAAATTTCTTAAATTTACAGTCTGCTATAAAAAATGATTAAAAAAATAATTAGAATATAAAAAATACACAATTAGAAAACTTGTTGAGAAGTTTTTGCTTAACATATAATCTTATGATAATATAACAAACCAGAAAACCATAATAGAAGATTTTGCTTCACATGTAATCTGATAATATAATAATCCAAAAGACATTAGAGATTAGAAAGAATCTCTTATAGCATAGACAGACTTGCTGAGATTAAATCTCTCCAGATAAAGAAATACCATCCATCTAAAATCATGCCTAAATCAATCTAAAATCATGCATAACTATGTGATGCAACAATACAAATGAATCAAAAATTGATCATTTCCTTAAAGACACAAATGGATAAAAAAATGAAACAATGAAAAAAACTACGAAACAGTAAACAAAACATCAAACATTTCGCCTTAGGATGCAAACGGGTAGGTGTTGAATCCAAATCCTCAATTCTTTAATGTCATCTCATTGTATTCATGTGTTATGCAACAAAAAAAATGAGTAAACAAAAAAAAATTAGTGAAATCATTATACAGTTCACAAGTTTGGTTTCTTATTCTGCTATTATTCATCTCATTTTCCATCCTAAACATAAAAAATGTATAATTTAACAATTAGAAACAACAAACGCAAATATTTCTAATCAACACCAAACAAAAATTCCATAATTGTTGCAACATTTTAGTTGGAACTTTGAAATCCAAACGTAATAGCAAAATAATTAAACAATTAAACATTTTTTTTCAATACTGTACATAAATGATATAAGAAATGCATAGAAGACCAAACACTGCAGGGAATCAGTAAGCAATCATTAAAGTTTTTATAATACAATGAGTAACTCAGTGACGATGTTATGTCAAGTCCAACTTATAGTAATCCAAGCCAACAAATTCACAATTCAGTGATTCAAAACATAACAGAGTCGAACATGTGAACTATAAATGTAACACTCCGAATCTTTATATTGGAATTTAATACAAATAATCGAAAAATAAGTAAGGGTATTTGGATTAATTGAAAAATTATCGGGATATCACCAAAGATGTAATTGTTAATTATCGTCGAGCGATATTTGAAATAAACCAAAAATTTTAATTAGGATAAAAATAATTTAATTAAATTATTAAAGAAAATTTTAATTGGGTAAAAAGTTGATTTAAATTAAAATGAGATTAATTAGATATTAAGTGAAAATTTTGATTAAAGATGATTAAAATAGAGGAAATGAAATTGGTAATATTTGGAAGAGAATTTAATAAATATGGTATAGATGGCAATAAAAATGTTAAACTGTGTTTAATTAAAGAAGAAATAAAATAAAAATAAAAATATAGGAAAAAGGGGGGAATTTTTTGGACATTTCACGTAGAAGAGAGGGAGTGAGACCGAGGAGATTGAGCGATCGGCGACGACGAGTGGGAGACGGAGACCAGGTGACGTCCGGCGAGTGGGCGATGCTTTCTGACAGAGTGGCGACCTCCTGGCGGCTTCCATGGGTGCGGAACGGCGGAGCTAGGGCATGGGTTCGCTCTGCCGTTCAGATTGCGATTTGGCGATCTCCCGCGATGTGCATTCCGGCGACGGGTCCGACAACGGTTTCGGCGTCGGTTTGAGGTAACCTAGTCGATTCCTTCCTTCCCCTTCATTTTCTGGTGATCGTATATTGACTGGTTTTTGGTTCCGTCTGGAACTCGGTTTGGCGGCTCGGGTTGAACCAATTGCTGCCTTGAGTGAATCTTCCACGTTGGAATCCTTCCAGCTGGAATTTGCACTCGGCCGAAAGTGGGGGGAGAAAAACAACACGACAGATTCTTAGAAAAGAGGGATTTGGGGAGATGCTGTCAGGTGAGATTATTGAGTTGAGCAGGAGTGAATTAACGCAGTGGTTGGGGTTGTTGACGAATTGAAGAGACTGTCGGGCATGAGTAGAGGATAAATTGGCAGAGGAGTTCTTTGCAGGAGACTTCTCTTCTGGTTGCCGAGTGAAGTTCTTGGGTGAGCTGAGGAGGCGGGTTGGAGCTGGATTGCTCTTGGATTTCCTGTTTAGAAGCTGTTGGCCGAGAGAAGCCTGCAGTTCAGTGGTCCTGGAGCTGAGGAGTGAGCTCCCTGCCTGCATGAACTCTTGGTTCAGCTGGAGCTTCTTCCTTTGGGTGAGCTTACTTCTCTGTAAATTAGTTAAAGCAAAGCATATTAATGTAGAAATGTATATGTATTGGGTTGTTGAACTGCTCTGTTAGATCTGGACGAATATGTTGGAAATTATGTTCTGTATGGCCTAGGCACTCTCTGTAGTTGGATTTAACTCAGTTATTTATGGATCTTGTGGGTGCTGGATGTGGTAATTGGAGTTTATTGGTTAACATCCTCTGTTGATGTGAGTTTATTAGATGAAATATTTTGTTGGGTTTGGTTCTAAGTTGTATGTTAAGTTGGATTTACTTTTTGTTGTGAATTTCGGGGAAAGGCTAAAGAAATTGCTAATATGTTGTTAGATGTGTTAAGTGTTATGTTGTGGGAAATAAACTTGTTTAGTTTCAACAGCTTTGGAAATATGCTTGGTTTAGAAATGTTTCTACTAATTGTTATGTTTTTTTTTGGTATTCCAAAAGCATGAACATGTTGGATATTAGTTTACACTCTGTGAATTGACAAACGTAAGCATTCTATTAGTTGTGACAAATATGGTAATGAAGTTAGTTAGAAGTGAGTGAAAGTATGAAGGAATTGTGGAAATAAGAAGTGTTAAAATAATCCATGTACGTTGATAATGAAATGTGTTGATTGTGAAGGTGTCAGAAAGAGGAAGAAGATAAGAATGTAGCGCCAACCTTGCATTAAAGAATTGAGGTAAGGAATGAGTTGTCTTGGCCAGAGGAGGCCCTTCACCCAAGTAAAGTGTGTGTGAGTTAGAGTTAGTGTTCTTAAAATGGATGTTGATAGTTGTTGATATTCTGTAGAAATTGTTGTGAATTTGTGATATCTTCCTTTTGGTGCTCAGCTTTGTTTTATGTTACATTATGTGATGAAAATGCTTAAGTAAACGAATGAATGATGGTACGAAAGTGGAACGAGTAAATGATAAGTTATTATGTAAGATATGAAAGTAGCTGAAAGAGTTACATTATGTGATGAAAATGCCTAAGTGAACGAAGGTATGAAAGTGAGCTAAAAAAGTTATTGAATATTTATTTGCTAAGTAGCTATAGTTTTAAGTGTAATCATTTCATGTAATAAATCAATTAGCATGTCCACTTACTTGAGCATGTATAACTATCATGTTAATTAACAATATTAACACTTGAGCATGTAAACTAGTACGCAAATGGGCTAAGCATGAAATCAGTTAATAATTTATTAGCTTAATAAATGGTAATCTCCCTGAATTTAGTTCCTTTGTTGTATGTTAGTTAGCTTCTTGTTGGTCAAATTCGAGATGTGAGCATGATTGTTGTATGTAAGTTTTCTGTTGTCAAGATTGATTTAGAGTATGAATTAATTGGATGGAATACTACTGAATAGTCATGTAGATGCTAGTAATTAACAAATGAGTTTTGTGAAGTATGAAGTAGTTGTGGAAAGGTAGAGAATGATAAACTAAAAAGAGGATGTGTGATGAGCATGAATGAACTTTGACTTCCCTATGTGAATTGTTAACTAAACAATGAAGAAAAATGTTTAGTTAATTAAACAAACGAAAGAAAATGGTTTAGTTAACTAAACAAACGAAGTAAAAATGTTTAAAGAGTTAAAAAGCATGAACGTTGTAAGTCATTTTTGATTTTCATTGTTTTCTTTAAATATGGATTATGATCAATAGATTCGATTGACCCTTAAGTATAGTTCGCATGATTAGTGTATGTCTGTTATTGTTGCCACAACAGGTTCTCCATGTTTAGGGGTGGACAAGAACCGACCAGAACTGAGAACCGACCCGGAACCGCTGGTCGGTTCTAGGTCGGTTCCGGTTCTTGGTTCCAAAAATTGTAATTGGTTCCGTTCTGGTTCTTTTTTTAAATTTTGGTTCGGTTCGTATTTCTTTGGGTAGAGAACCGAGGAACCCACTGGCATGGCTTCTTCTTCTGGAACGAGGGCTTCCCGCTTCTCTTTTGTTCTCGCCTCGGCCGCCGTCTGTTTTGTTCTCTCCTCGAACGCCAGTCACCTTGCCTCGCCTCGGTTCTATTCTCGCCTGACGCCTCGCCTCACCTTACCTTGTGTTTTGCAGCCGCCTTGCCAGTCGCCTCGTGTTCTAAACTGCTTCCATTTAGTAGGGCTTGCACTGATGAATTTTGTTTTGTTTTTTTTATTTCTGATGAATTGGATGAACTGATGAATTGTGATTCTGTTTTGTTTTTGATTTTTGATGAATTGGATGAATTTCAAGCTTTGCTGGGTTCTCGAATTCTTCCTAACTCTGATCGATGGCCTCTCGTTTTCAGGTTGTGCCACTTGTAGCTGTGTCGTCTTACCCAAACGCAATTGATGAATTATTCTATTCCACTTCTGGTTTCTGATTATGAAAATATTTTGGTGGGCTCTATGTTCTTCGTTAGTCTCTGTTTGAATCTGAAATGATATCTTTTTATGAGATTAATTGAACAGGAAATGGAAGAAATTGGCAAGGCAATTTCGACACTGGAATTGAGAGAGCTGATAGGAAAGATTGGAGAATTGAATTGAATGAGAATTGCATAAAGCTGAAATGATATATTTCAATGTTTGATTATTTTTTGTTGGAGAATTGAATTGAATGAGAATTGCATAAATGTGAATTGATATATTTCAATGTTTGATCTTTTTTATGTTGGTTCTGCTTTTTTTGCTTTATCCAGGAGAAATTTAACAAAGATGCAAAGGAACAACTTTCTCTCCTCTTCGTGTGCTTTTCTTGATTCAATTAACAGAGATGCAAATCGAAGCTTCCTCCATTTCTCAGTTTCTTAATTTGCTTACTTTCTCATATGCTTCTGTTAATCAGGTATACAAGCGTCCAAGTTGAGAATCAAACCTAGAATAACTTGCATTTAGGGGTGGGCAAATCTACATATTATATGTGTAAACATTGAAGTCTTATACCTAGTGGTAGGTTGTATTGCTGTATATCTCCTACTATGACATTGAGGTTTGAAATGGATAAAAAGTTATGCTACTTATTTTCCATTGAAAAAGAAATCATATTTTTTCCCAAAATAATTGGCAAATTGCAAGTGAAGTCATTCTGTTTTATTTGTTTGAGAATCTTGCATTTTTAATGTCTAATCCCTTGATGGGATATTAGTTTTCAAGCTTGTTATCCTTATTTGATGCATTTTATTTAGATCCTTAATCAATTGTACGTGAACTATTTCGTTCACAGAAAGTGCTTTCTATTGATAACCTTGAAAGCAACTTGAGTTAGAAAGGCAGCAGACCAGCGACCAGATTCTCAAATTTACTTATGACATGTCCTTTCCCTTGGTTTTTCTGTCTGTTGGCTGGCTAAGTCGTCTCTCTGCATTGTCAACAGAATTTTTTCAATTTTCATTGAAGAATAACGCTGAAGAGAAGGCCAAGATATGACTGAAGGCAGAGCAAGATATGATAGCCAAAATGCAGAGCAGGTATAAGACGATTAACCTACCTTGGACCATCGAGAATTACTATCATAGTCCAGATTTTTGTATGTGTAAACATTGAAGGTTGAAAGTCTGTTTGATTATTATGTGTAAACATTGAATTATGTTTGCTTATTGTGTTTGTTGAGAACTTGCATTACTATCATAGTCCAGATTTTTGTCAAGTTTTGATGTTCTTTAAATGCCGGAAGAAATTGCATTTTAAGTTCGGAACCGGACCCAGAACCGGAACCGAACCAGAACCGAGCTTGGTTCCAGTTCTGGGTCCGGTTTCTTGCGGTTTCGGTTCTAGTTCATTACTCTCGGAACCGATAACCGAACGATCGGTTCCAAGAGGTCCGGATCCGGAACCGAGAATCGATTTGCCCACCCCTATCCATGTTTAACCTAGCTTACTTTATTGTCTTATTGTGTTTGCCACTGTTATAATTCGATATCATAATTGTTTCTTATATCTATATATGTTTTCAATTGCGCAAATTGAATTATAGTATATTTACTCCAATGTGTATTTCAGTTTTCGTTAATATTCGTTATAATGTATGATGTTCATGTTAATAGAAACCAAGTAGGGGGTAACCTTCAAGATGATACCCACATGCATGAGTGAGAAAAAATGATAAGAAAAAGAAATGTTCGGGATGGGCGGGATACGTCCACCACCGAAGAAACCCTCCTTGCGGGATACGCCAAGAGGGAAGAAACTCTAAAGGCGGGATACGTCAGAAAGAGGAAGAATGCCAAAGGCGGGATACACCGAAGGAAAAAGAAAGAACTCTAAAAGCTGGATACGCCTGAAAGAGAAAGAACCTAGTAGGCGGGATATGCCTGAAAAAGGGAACGAATAGGGAGTTGGGGTAGATGGGTAGTCCGGATCTAGCCTAACTGCTAGGATACACCCTTACCAAGTCGGGAAAGGGACTAGTATGCACACAGAAGGTTAGAATCCGAACAGCTATGTCGTCTCAAAGGACAACCCTCAATCTCCAGCTCGATGTACAAGTAAAGAACGAACGAAAGAACAAATGTAATGAAACGATTGGTTTGGGTGGCCTCCATTCCAAAAAGAACTAAAGAGAGAAATGCATATATTGTTTTCTCCCATTTTCTTACTGAGCGAAAGCTCACGTCCTTACTTGTGGTGTAGGTACAATGACGAACATATAGTAAATGAATAAGAAGAAGATGAGAAACACATAATGAAGCAGTGATAGATGATTTTACATACACGAGATTCGGGTTGGCAAGGTAAAGACAAAGGAAAGTAAATGGTTATGAATCAACGAAGTTAAAGGAAAGTAAACGATTATGAATCAATGAAGTAATGGCCAAGATTTATTTGATAGACGTAATGTTTAAATGACATATTTATTTTGAAAGATTTCTTACGTGTCCAATATGATTTATAAAGGTTAATTTTATAATGCTTCTGCAATACTTTAAACAAATGATTTTTCCTTACAGTATTTATGCTTCCGCATATTTAATAAGTTGATTTTCATTACGAGTTTTAAGAAAGAGTTAGTAGCGATTCAGATTTACGCACTTTGATTTGTCTCCAAAAGAAAAATTCAAATTTTCACGCATTTTAATAATGTAAGAAAATCCAGGTCGTTACAAGAAAGATTACAAGACTTCAATTGGCGTTGGAGTGGAGACCATAATGGACGAAGTTGGTTAGAGAGAGTTCGAATCGCCCATGTCCGGCTTGAGAGTTTCAAACTTTGAATCACCGATTAGAGAGTCTGACTCTGAGAGACAGAGAGAGTTTGTCTTCGTTGTCCGCCTTCGGTTAGAGAGACTGATAGAGAGGGTAGGTCGGCATGACGGCGTGTCGCAACTTGTAGTGGTTTTGGGAGACGGAGACGGAGAAGGAGTCGGAGAGAGGTGCTGGTGTGGGGTGCAAGATGCGGCAGGCTAGACCTAATAGAGTGAGAGTCGAGACGAAGTGAGAAGGGTAAATATTGGGTCAGCTTCGGTTTCACCGGTTTTTATAACCAAAAACCACGAACCGAACCGAACAATAGGTATAACCTAATTTTTTACAAAAATAAATCCGAACCGAACCGACCAAAATTGTTTGGTTCGATTCGGTTACCCAGTTCAAACCTGACCGATTCCCAACTACTTCTCTCGTTCTCGTTCTTCATCTTTCTTTCGTGTTAATCTTTTCGGGTATGAGTAGGCTTGACGGTGGGGCACACATTACGTTTCTCCCCCTGTTAGGAGAATCTCCGGCCCTTGTGAAGACAGACTCCACCCTTTTAGGGAGCCCTTCATTAGTTACGTGCAATTCAATAAACTACGACCTAGGCAGCCCTTGTGCCCGTCAGTTTCTAGGTTGCACTAAAAATCAGCTAACGGGCTAATGCCTCGCTGGTCCCCCTCCGAGGGACAACCTGGTCTTCTTACCAATTTACATACATTTTATCTTTCTTAATGCAGACTCATGCATGAACATACATAAAATGCAGCATGAACAATTCCACATAATATGCAACAATCAAGACAGGACAGTAACAAATTTTACACATGGTCAACTAATAAAAAATCAGTAATAGAAATTCTCCAAGAAGTGGGCTCCCTAAATAATAACTATAAAATCACATAATATATTTACAACAACAACTCTTCCTATACAACAGTCAAGAAAGACAGCAACATGAATTTCCAATGACATAACCTAATTTCTTAATATCAATTATCCAGCGATAACTAAATAGAGGCACCCCAAGTCAACATAACAACATATATCAAAGCAATAATAAAACAAGGAACCAAAAACCCAATTCACCATATTATTATCCTCGTTAGTGTTATCGAAACAGTAAGTAAAATAAATGACAAGGATATTGTCCTCAACTAGCAACAGGGTATCATCGTCAACAATTTTACCAGAACAGTAAACAAACTAGAGGAGAAGACTCTGCCTAACAGGATACCATCCTCAACTATGGTCATCGAACAGCAACTAAAATGAAGAATTGGAAACTCATTCAACAAGGCAACAATCCTTGACAATGACAATCAAAGCTGTAATCAAAACAGAAGACAAAAACTAACCACCCAATTATAACGTCCAACAATATCCAATAGCAGTGACCAATTTGGAGAACATTAATTCTCAACAATGCAGAAATCCAAAATAATGGACAGACTTAAGTTAGCAGAACGAAATTTTCCCAAAAACCATCTCTCGGCAGAAACCCAATCCATGAACCACAATCATTACAACAGAACAATACACAAAGTGTATCGGGCAAAACGAAGGTAAAGAATAGAGACAAATCAACAGAGCAACCATTTCACCAAAGTCCATCATTAAGCAAAAGAAATGGAGGAAAAACCCTCGCCTATACCTTGCATTGTAGGGCCGATAAGGCCAAACCACAAGTAGCATATACTTATAGTGATTGAAGAAACGGTGGAAGCAGCTCCTCGATTAAGCTGTGCACAAGCCCTCGACCAAAAATGCTCGACTGATCGTAGCCCCTGTCGGTTTTGTGAAGGTGACTCAGATTTATTGCGTCTTACTGTCTGTTAATGACAGTTATTCCTGACTTAATCTAATTGGGTAAGTCAATTAGTAAATATATATAGTCTGGGATATGGGTTATGACGCAAGGTGATCAAGAAGAAGAACCAGGTTTTCTCCTCTGTTTTGGTGATCAAATAATAGAGGTGAATAGAGGATATTATTCACGTAGGAGAAGAAGACGAAGATGAGATGGTTTTCTAACTGATTCGTTTTTTACATGTTTCTTGTGTTTTGATCGTTATTGTAGTCGTATGATTCTGTTTCGTGTAAACCTTGAAGATTTCAATAAAAGTGCTCAGTGACTTCATTTATGGACGTAGAACGTAATTGTCCGAACCACGTAAACTTCGGCATTTTTCATTTTGGTTTCTTTTTGTAGTTGATTCTGTATTCTATCTCATAACACGTTTCACAACAATTGGTGTCGTGAGCATGGATTCGACGTTCGGCGATTAAAGATTTGATTTCTTGGAGTTATTTTTGCTCTTTTTGTATTCTTGGGATTGATATATTCTTAGGAATCGAATACTACAATTGGTATCTCAGTAACAGAGAGATAATCTCAAGTCATGGCAACGTTTGAAGTTGATAAATTCACAGGCATGAATGATTTCAGCCTTTGGAGGATAAAAATGAAGGCGCTGCTCGTTCATCAAGGCCTGGCTCAGGCAATCAATGAGGATGCCATGAAAATCCTTAAAGAAACATACCAAAGTTAGGTCGATGATATAGAGTCCAAAGCACACAGTGCAATTCTTTTAAGTCTCAGAGATGAAGTCTTAAGGGAAGTCACGGAAGAACACCTAGTCTTATCTGTTTGGAAGAAACTAGAAGCACTTTATATGAAGCGATCATTGGCCAACCGATTGTATCTCAAAAAGAAGCTGTACACTTTGACTATAGAGGATTCAAAGGAAATGAGAAAGCATCTTGATGACTTCAACAAGATACTTCTTGATTTGAGCAGTATAAGACCAAGCCATTATCTTGCTCAGCTCACTGCCTAAAATTTATGAACATTTTGTGGACACCATGTTTTATAGCAAGCAAACATTAACATTGGCAGAAGTGAAGGCTGCACTAAATTCTAAAGAATTACAGAAGTGAGCTGATGCAAGAGATAACTTCAATGGTAAAGGATTGTTTGTCCGAGGGCAATCACAAAAAGGAAGAAGATGTTGCTTCTGTAACAAAGAAGGCCACCTCAAGAAGGATTGCTATGCCAGGAAAATGAAGCTGAATAAAAAGAATATCGAAAGAGGAGATGCCTTTGTAGCATTTGGTGGTTATGAATCCTCAAAGGTGTTGGTGGTCTCAGTGATAGATTCAAGAGAACACTGGGTCCTATATTCAGGATGTGCTTTTCATATGACACCTAAACGAGAGTGGTTGCAAGGCTTTTGTAAAATAACAGGAAGAAAAGTTCTGCTTAGCAATAACCATTCTTGCCAAATTAAAGGTAAAAGACATCTAAATATTATGATGCATGATGGCTATATCAGAACATTTTATAATGTCTGTTTTGTTCCAAAGTTGAAAAGGAATTTGCTGTCAATTAGCTTGTTGGACAAATCAGGTTGCATTGTTCAGATAAACAATGAAACAATGAATGTTTTGAAGGGAACACTTACTGTGTTAAAAGGTAGTTTGCAAAATGGGTTATACATTCTGCAACGTAAGACAGTCACATGTAAGACAGTCACAAGTGGATTGTCAAGTATGAATCAAGTTCAGAAGGAAGACACTCAACTGTGGAACTTACATTTGGAGCAAGTCAGTAAGCAGGGTCAAAATTCTTCATCTGGTGTTCAAGTTGAGGTGGAGTCAACTGAAGAAAAGGAAGTAGATGAAGTGGACAAGCTGGTGGATTACAAACTCACCATGGACAGATTAGGGATAGTCATTAAACCAGTTCAGAGGTTTGGATATGCAGGTAAAATTGCATATACTCTCAATTTATCTGATGACTTGTATAATTCTGAACCAACAAGTTTGGGGTGTAGTGACGGATAATTGTGGTATAAAGCAATTGTTGGTGGCAGATTTATGAAATTAAATGGGTGGAAGAAAACGCCACGAAAATTCTCATTCATAGTTAAGCAAAGATTTTGAAAGGGACGATATGGGTCAAGCAAGGAGAATGCTTGAGATTGATTTTTTTAGGAGCAGGAGACAAGGTAATATTGTCTTATCTCAAAAGGGTAATCTGTTGAAGATGGAGCTAAAGGAAAACTCAGCAGATTGTTCAATGAAGTTTTTCAAATTAGCTAAGTTTAAGCATTGCTTGAACTTAGTGAATGTTCGGTGTGATTAATCTTCTAGAAATCGATGATATGGTTGTTTGAGCAATATACCATAAATCAGTGTCAAGGTGGAGAATTATGGAGGTGACTCAGATTTACTGCGTCTTACTGTCTGTTAATGACAGTTATTCCTGACTTAATCTAATTGGGTAAGTCAATTAGTAAATATATATAGTCTGGGATATGGGTTATGACGCAAGGTGATCAAGAAGAAGAACCAGGTTTTCTCCTCTGTTTTGGTGATCAAATAACAGAGGTGAATAGAGGATATTATTCACGTAGGAGAAGAAGACGAAGATGAGATGGTTTTCTAACTGATTCGTTTTTTACATATTTCTTGTGTTTTGATCGTTGTTGTAGTCGTATGATTCTGTTTCGTGTAAACCTTGAAGATTTCAATAAAAGTGCTCAGTGACTTCATTTGTGGACGTAGAACGTAATTGTCCGAACCACGTAAACTTCGGCGTTTTTCATTTTGGTTTCTTTCTGTAGTTGATTCTGTATTCTGTCTCATAACACGTTTCACACAACAGGTCGGAATCAGAGATTTAGTCTCAGCCCTTTTACCCCTCTACTAAGGCGCTATGAGAATCGCAGCTTGCGACAACTCAGACGCTCTTGCCAGCGTACAACGGCGGCCTGCTGCTCTTCACACGATCACGCCACATCATCGCGAAGAAGCTTCGGCTGCGGGAAGGTTCTCTTCTCCTGTGAAGTGGGCCGCAAGAGTCTCTTCCCCTTTTTTGCCTCCTTCCTGCACTTCTCTTTATTTTTCATCTTTTATTTTCTTCTCGTTTCTCTTATTTTCTCTTATTTTGTAGTTAATCCTTGTATCCTTAATTCCCTTCTACAAGCCCAATTAGGTTATATTTCTTTATCCATTAAATAAATTTCAATTCCACCCATTCATTTTCTATTTAATTTTCATAATCATAAAATAATGCCCTCTACTAATATAACATCAAATCTAATATTTAATAATTACTCTGAATAACATACTTAATCATTTTAAAATTCGTCTAATAGAAATTTTTGGTCGTTACATATGGTATCTAAGAATGAAGTTTCCATCAATTGTTCTAAGAATCAAAATCAATATTTCACAATGACTTGTAGACAAACATGGAGAGATATTGTTGAATTTACCATGGAAAAGGAAGATGGTTCAATGTTTTCTCCCGTAGCAAACGGTGAGCCAAGAAAAACAACCACAATTCGAGTTAGCAATGCACATTGTTCAATGATCTTAATTTGGATTTGGTTAGTTTCTTGTTTTTGAGGGTTTTCTTATTATATAACTGAAAGGACTAATTTGACAATAATTTTAGAGCAGGTTGTCATATATGGATATTCTACGCAATTAACTTCTAGGATTTTTGCCAAATTAGTAAGAAATTTGAACTAAGATGAAGCTTTGAACGAAAGTCATTTGTTTTTTGTTTTCATCCATTAGCCATTATTGTCAATCTGTCTTAACTATTCTTATTAACGGCTAGAAATTAGATACTAACGAAAAAGAAAAAAACAAAAACAAGATACCAATATTTATGTAAAATAACTCATTCGAGAAAAAACCATAAGCTAAAGAGAATTTTACTATTTTAAAATTGAAATACAATTGTGATGTACAACTAATTATTGATTTAATTTAGTTGAGTAATTTTATTTACTTGTTACATTTATGTTCATAGTTAAAGTGAATGAAAATTGCATGATGTTATCCATGTGAGGATTATTCTAATCTTAGAATTGATTTTAGAGAAATTATTCTTGTGAACTCAGATATGATACATGCCCTAAATGTTTCAAAATTTTTTTAATAAAAAGAATCTCAAACTTTGTATTGTGAATAAATTACAATTTGCTCTTATCGTAATCAAATCGAACCGATATTACAGTTGTTAGCCTAATAAAAATTAAATTTAGTTATTTTTGATGGTATGTGATTTAATTATCTCTAAATTGCATATAAATTAAAATTATGATTTAATTATCTCTAAATTGCATATAAATTAAAATTATGATTCTTAATTAGTATATTATGCATTTTTATTGAAAATACACTTAAAAATTGGTATTTAAGTATGATAATATGTTTATTAAAGTACTTATAGTCAATGCTTAAATCAATCCTTAAATTTTGGTGTGTATTCATTTTTATTGAAAATACACTTAAAAATTGGTATTTTAAGTATGATAATATATTTATTAAAGTACTTATAGTCAATACTTAAATTTGTGTGTTTATTAAAGTACTTATAGTCTTCATTTTTATTGAAAATGCACTTAAAAATTGGTATTTAAGTATGATAATATGTTTATTAAAATACTTATAGTCAATGCTTAAATTTGTGTGTTTATTAAAGTACTTATAGTCAATGCTTAAATTTGTGTGTGTATGTGTTTTTAATTTTATTTTTTAAAATTAATAAAAATCGAACAATAATGACAATAAATAAGTAAGTTATTTTTTTAATTCTTTCTTGTTAATATCACTACTTATTCTATTAGAGCTTTAAATCATTATTTATTTTTAATATTTTTTTAATAAAAACAAAAAATTGTCAAGTTGATGGTCTAATAAAGGTTAAATTATTATCTTTACCTAAATAATATAATAAATTACACTTTTAAGTTTTAAGGAGTAAAATGCTTAATATTGTAAACTCTTAATTATAACAATTAATTGCAATATTAATCGTTAAATTATGCCAATTTTTCATAAAAGGCAAATGCATGCTTCATGACTAATTCATCAAAACTAGGCTTCAGGCTTCAAGCTTCAAGCTTCAAGCTTCAAGCTTCATGCTTCAAAACTAGGCTTCCACCAATGTGCTTTTGTATGTTATCATTATAATATTATATAATATATAAAATATTAAAATAATATGCTAATATAAAATATTATATTAGTCATATTCATATTGATGCGTATAAATATTAAAATAGATTTAGAAGGGTATAATATTTTTATTATATTTATATTTTAAACCTCGTAAGTATTATATATGGTAAAGTATTAATGAACATCGATTTCTCTGTGAAAAAATCAACCAAACAACGAACGATACTCTAGCAAATGGTTTGCAAGAAATATTAAAAGATGCCAATTATACAAACAATTTGTGAAAAGCTGTCTTCTCAGCGTCTTTAATTTTCTCCAATTAAAAATATTGATGGTGGGTGTAAATCAATTTTTATTAAAATAAATAAATGTACAGCCAATAATTGAGTCTTTATTTTTGAAGTCCAAGTCGTCTGCCTCCCACAGTTCTCCAGTTCTGCTGCAAAAATTTCAGATCGGAGCTCATTTTTCTTTTCTTTGGTCGTCTTCTTCTCTGAAAGTTTTCGACGAGGATCCAATCCAGGTAACAGATTTCTGTTTCTTCTCCGCTCAACCAAAATTTCTCCCTTCTTAAACTACTTACTGTTTGTTTCTAGTAATAGTTATTAAGATTTATGTTTGTTCTTCATATTTCAAAGAAAATGGACTGCGTATTATAAGATTGATGAGCATTAATTAAATTTAATTCTTTCATTCAAATTAATTTTTTTAACACTTAGAAACTGAATTATTCTATTCCATTTCTGGTTTCTGATTTTGAAAATACTTTGGTGGGCTCTATGTTCTTCGTTAGTCTCTGTTTGAATCTGAAATAATATCTTTTTAGGGGATTAATTGAACAGGAAATGGAAGACATTGGCAAGACAATTTTGACACTGCAAGAACTGATTAGATGTAATGATATAGAAGAAGTACGAAAATTGAAAAGAAAGTTTGAAGATTTGGTCGAACCCACAGAGAAAACAAATCTCAACTATGATAGCATGCCATTAATTGATCAATTGAATGAACAAACCAAGGCTTTTGTGCTAAAAGTGGAAAAGCTATATGATCGTGGTATGTTTCCCGAAGGAATTGCTCTTGATGTGTTTGAGGAGAAAAGAGGTTACATTCTTCCTGTTTCAAATTTAGCAGGAGAGACTACTGCTAAAAGAAATATGGAGAAGATTTATGATTTTATAATTGGGAATGTCAGAAAGATCGGAGTCTACGGAATGGGAGGAATTGGTAAAACTACTGTTATGACACATATCAATAATCGTATTTTAAAAGAACATAAGGACAAATTTGATTATGTAATCTGGGTGACTGTATCAAAGGAGTCAAGTGTTTTCAAACTACAAGATGATATTGGTCGGAAATTAAAAGTAGATCTATCAAACGATGGAGATACGATGACAAGAGCTGGAACATTATTAGAAGCCTTTCAAAAAAAGGGGAGATGGTTGCTAATCCTCGATGATTTATGGGAAGTATATTCTCTTGAAAATGTAGGAATTCCTGATCCCGATTCTACCAATGGATGCAAACTAGCATTGACTACTCGGTCATTTGACGTGTGTCAAAGTATGAAATGTGACACTATTAAGATGGATCTCCTTTCGAAAGAGGAAGCATGGAGTTTGTTCCTTCATCACGTGGGAGATTATGTATTGCAAATCAAAGATTTGGTACCCATTGTGAAGGATGTTGCCTCAGAATGTGCTCGTTTGCCTCTTGCAATTGCCATCATAGCCACAAGTATGGCAGGTAAAAAGCAAGTTTGTGATTGGAGAAATGCCCTTGCAAAATTGAGGGCGTTTTCAAAAGAGCCTGGTGATAAGGGGAGAAGAGTTATTGATCTGTTGAAATTTAGTTATGATCGCTTGGAAAACAAAAACCTGCAAAAATGTCTGTTGCTTTGTGCATTGTATCCAGAAGATGAAAAAATTGAGAGGAGAGAATTAGTTGAGTTACTATCCTTAGAAGGAATAATAGAGGAAAAGAAATCTAAGGTAGATGAAATTGATGAGGGCAATGCAATGTTGAATGATCTAATAAACCAATGTTTGCTGGAAGGTGAAATAACTTCCGAGGAGAAATCTTGGGTGAAGATGCATGATTTGGTGAGAGATATGACGCTTCAAATCGACGGTTTATATTCTCAATACTTAACAGTATTTGGTATTGAATTGAGTGATGTAAAATGGTCGAAGTATCTTTTGAAGATACATATATCAAAGTGTTATTCTTTAAATGCATCACCCGTGTGTCCTAAACTCACCACCTTCATTCTAAAAGACGATTCCTTAGCAAATATTCCCGATTCATTTTTCCAGCATTTTGAGGCCCTTAAGATCCTCAATTTATCAGGTTGTGATTGTTTGCAAGTGTTGCCAAATTCAATATCTGACTTGGTGAATCTTGTTGGCTTATTGCTTAGAGATTGCAGAAAGTTAAGATATGTGCCTCCTCTGGTAAGACTCAAGGATTTGCAGACTCTGGACTTTTGTTTGGTATATAGAGATTATGACTTAGATCTTTTGAAAAGAAAGGAATTCCTGATCAAAGGTTTGGAAGAGTTGAGCAATCTAAGATATGTCAATCTTATTTTATGTTCAATAGAGGTGTTTCCGTCAGGGATTATACCAAAACTTTCCAATCTTCAATGTTTAGTTTGTAGCCCTTATACTAAAGTAAGTGTAAGCGAACTAATGAGCTTGAAAAATTTGGAAATGTTTAAGGGAGTTTTTTATGACATTCATGATCTATGTGTTTATGTTAAACACATAGAACAAAAGAGATCACGACTTACCTCTTATGCCTTTTTAGTTGGTTTAACATATGAAAATCGCGAATTTTATCCCTCTATGGATAATTCTAAGGACAAATTGGTCATATTAGCAAATTGCAATTTAGTTAAACCTCCTGTAGAAAATGATTTGTACCTGCTTTCAAAAGATGTTCAACGTTTAGAGATAGTGAGTGTTCATGATTTAGCTAGTTTATGTGCTTTAGTATCTTTGAATTCTGCAACAGATTTGCGGGAATGTATAATTAATGATTGCAATGGGGTGAGAGAGTTGGTATCTACTTCATCTTCTTCTTCCTTTGTTCTTCCAAGCCTTGAAAGCCTCGAACTTTACAATCTGAAGAATTTGGAAGCTTTGATAGGTAGAAAAAAGAAAGCGTGCAATGTGTTTCCTTGTCTTCAACACCTGTCCATCTGGAGGTGTGATAGAATGAAGGTAGTAATTAATATTGGATTGTTGTCCAACCTCAACAACCTGGAAGTCCTTAGCGTCGTAGAATGCAAGGAATTGGAAGAGATAATAGAGGAGTCGTTGGATGATGAGAAAGATGGAAATGAGGGTATGAAAGAAATCACTCTTCCCAAGTTAAGAGAGCTGAAGTTGTGGTACCTGCCACATCTAAGATGCATATGTCCCGCCTCAAGACCATTGATTTGCAAGTCTCTACAGAGTATTCAAATAGTCAAATGCCCAGAACTTGAGCAATGTGTTTATGTAGCTGGGGATAAGAGAGGTGAACCATCTCCATCAGCCTCTCTTCAACCAATTGAATTAAATTCACCTTTGAAGAAGCGGATTGTTTAATTATTAAAATAATTTAGTTTGGTAATTTGAATTGGTTGTTAGATGTATGTTGATAGTTAAAGTGAATGAAAAATGCATGATGTTATCCATGTGAATACTATTCTTATTTCTAGAGAAAAATGCATGATATTTCACTGCCATTAATGGTTTTTCTGATCCTCACCCCACCTGCCATTAAATTTTTATGTTAACCATAAAAATGTAACATTAATTATGCAATTTAATTTACTTTCAAAATGTTTTATCTCAAATTATATATAAAATTTATTTTTTAATCAACTTTTAAGAAAATATATAAGGGCACAAGGCGCTATAAAAGAAACAAGTAATTATTACTATAGAATTGTAATTTTATTGGACGCCAAATTCTTATATTATGTTTGAATACACGTCATTATTAAATAAATCTCATATTTGTTTTAAGTAAAGCAACTTGATTTTGTCATTTTGTAACAATCAAGTTAAAGCGGATAAGAAACCTTGTAATTAAAAACATGTATAAATGTTTCTTGATACATTTCAGGAGAATTAAATCACAATGATTCATTATGTTTAGATTCTCTACGTGATTACATATTATGTGATGATCGTGAAATGATCTGAATTAAGATTTATTATAATAATCAAATTTAGAATGATAAAATGTTCAAATGAGAAGTAGAAGAGACTAACTGTGTGTCCTCTATTAGGTGGCAAATCTCTCATTTGGAAGTATTTTATTTATGTACATACAGTAAGATTACACGGATGAGTGCGTGTGATTTTACATACGGTTGATCATGATTCATATGTATGTTAATATGATACTTATTAATAATATTACAATTTAAATAAAATAAAGCATTTGCATTGGTTCAATTGTCTTTGCATGAATATAAAATGTGATGATTATAAAGAATACTAAGAGATTTAATATTTATAAATTAAAATAAAAAAAGACTGCTTTCTCAAAGTCTTTAATCAATATAATTGTAAAAGTTATGAAATGATTTTTTAATTTGGAGAAGTGGACGGCAATATTGACGGACAAAAATAAAAGAAGAGGATGGTTATTCCTCTAACGGAAAAGACTAACGAAGCTGTTTGACCAGGTGTCTTCTGTTACTTGGAAAATTGTAGATTAACCTGCTGTGGGATTATAAAATAAGTCAGAGGCAATTTATGTAAAATAGAGATGAGAGAGGAGGTTTGGGGAAAAACAACAAAGAGGGTAATCTTCTAGGGCAGAGACAGACGAAGAAGAGGAATTCAGCGAAGATCAGAGATGAAAATCAGAGACTGAAAAGGTTAAATTTTTTTGGACGTTTTTTCTTCAAGGTTTCAACTGTGGGTTCTGTTGCTTCTTGCTGTTATTTTTCAAATCTTTGTACTCTTGGATGATATTAAATCTGATTGGAAATTACCTCCGTAGATGTAGGACGAGTTTGTCCGAACCACGTAAATCTATGTGTTTTTCTATTTTTCTATTTTCTTTCAATTTTGTTCATGTGATTCGACTGTAATTTGTATCAAGTTCACAACAATAATGACCATTACTATTAAGAGGTAAAGTTCACTTGGGCAAAAATAAATAAATTTATTTGCTTTATTTTTTGGCATTTACATTGTTGTTATAACTATATAATAAGAATTGCAAGGTGTTACATAAAGCCAATATATTTGTATAATTTATAGGCCATTACATTTGTATACCCATCTTCATTTGAGTACTAATATTTAATTCTTGCTATTTTCTTCAAAACATTGATCAATCAAAACAACACATCACGCAAAGACCCCATTAATTTCACCAAAATTACATCATCAATGAAAAAACCCGACTTGAAAGCAAAAAATAAGTGAACGAATAATCGATCACAGAGAATAAAAAATTAAGGATTTTGCATAATGTACTTCTCCAAGCCAAGAGGAAATCCAAGTGCAGGTTTAATAGCATTCTCTTATCATTGAAGTTGACGATCACCATCTCCATCTAATCCAAACAAAAACCTTAACATCCACTAATGTCTCTTCTTCGTGTGAGCTTAAAGCTTGTTTTGAATGCAGAAAACATTTTATAGTATTATCCCTTCAATCACTTTGTAACGTCCCAAATTATATTTTTCCCAAATTGTAAACCCTAAAACTTTTCCCCAAATTGATTTACAAAATTAGGTTTAATTTGGTCGTTAGAAACCCTAAATTACAACAATTTATTAAATCTTTGGAAATAATAATAAAACCAATAATTAATACGGAAGCATTTAAGAAAACGGTTATGATTATTAATAAAATAATTAGAAATTATTTATTAGAATTTATCCTAGTCAATTCTATCACATAATTAAAATAACAATAAATAATTTATTTAAAACTTTATTAATTAAAACATAATGAATTTAAAACACTAATAGAGTTTATTTTTAAAACAATAATCTCACTAAAATTTACTCTTTTGATTCATCATTGAAATTTCCAATATCTCACTCTGTATGCTCTTCTACTTCGGGAAAATCTACAATCAGCCCAATATTATCTTCTGTTAAAATTCCACCTACATCACAAGACTAAGACGTGAGATTAACTCAGTAAGTGGAAACACGTGCATAAATGTTAATTTCATACATTACCGAGTTTCGTTATAAAGTTACATACTGTTGGAATTTTCCAGCCCTACCAAGTTTCAACCTCTCATTAGCTATCACAAGGTTTCATGCGTTCAGGCTTTCATTAGCCATCTCAAAATAACTACCAAGTTTCAGGTTCTCATTAACCATCACAAGGTTTCATACGTTCAGGCTTTCATTAGTCATCTCAGAGTTTCCGTCAATTCCATCAGTTTCATGCGCATACAAAATGACCTATTGTTTTTATCTTGATTATACCAGGTGTCAATATCTAATCGTGCATGACATGATAAAACTATATAATTCTAATAACAAAATAACAACTTTAATAATGAAATAAATATAACGAAAATATTATATGCCTTGTGATGTAGGGCCTATGGCCAAAACGACTTAAGTGTACCACTTACTTGGTTTCTGTGAGAGTAAGAGTTTAGAATATTTCTGAATCTTTGAATGATTAGCCTACGTTGAAAGAATATATAAATTAATTTCTATCAAATAATAATATTAATCCAATGAAAAGATTCCGGCAGAAAATTCGTTACCGCAAATTCTCAAGTGGGTCTAAGACGGATTTGGGTTGGGTTGGGTTGATAAGCTGGACCGGTTCAGTTCGGTTGGGCTAAACAGATTCGGTTTGGTTGGAATGGATTCGGTCCACTTGATTGTGTTCAGTCCAATTCACTAGGCTTCGGGTGGCTTCTTTTCCAAAATCCAGTTTTGGCTGAATGTCTTCAAAAGAATCGATTTTGTCTCTTATTCGTCCTTTGTTCTTCGCGGTCTTCGCAGCTTCGCGGCGAAAGAGAGAGAGTGAGAGACCTCCGCCTCGCTGGTCGTCGTCAAATGGTGGTTCGCCCGAGAAGAAGACTGTCGTTTGCCGGGAGAAAGGATTCACACAAGAAGAGGGCTTGCTCAGAGAGGGGTTTCGTCGTTTGCCGGAGGAAGGATTTGCACGGGAAGAAGGATTGTTCAAATAGGGAAATTCGTCGCGGACAGAGATGAAGATTTGTCAAAGGCTGAGGATTTCGCTTGATTCTGGATGAAGAGCAGTGGTCGGAGTTTGACTGAGGTAACTCCGACGACTGAGGTATGTTGGCAAAGTTCGAATAGATATTTTGGCATGGAATTCATAATTGGTGAGACCCTCAATTTTATCGGAGAGGTCTTACCCATCTTTCCTTATAATGAAGGTCACGATCCTAGCCTTTCTTGTGGCCAGATTCAGCAACGAAGAAGGTAAGTAAGGTGATTTTGGAATACTCTTAATCACGCATAGAATTTTTGGAAAATAAATAAGTTTTGGGGTTTGATGATTTTGAATTGAAGAGTTACGATGATTGATTCTATTTTTGAGAAATTAATTTGATTGTTGGTGATTGTTTTAGAAATAGGAAGAAGAGTTTCCACATTTGTGTTGATTTTCCTAAATTGAAGAGATTGTTTATGATTTACTCTAATTAGGGGTTTAATGATATTTAATGTAGAAAGATTTAATTTGAAATTTGGGTATTTTGAATTTCGGATGTTACACACTTTCAGCCCAAATTTATGTATTTCTTCATCGACCTCCACTATTTTCTCCTTCAGTGTCTTGATTGTTTTTACTCCTACTTTTATCGTTGCAAAATGGGTCATCTCGGCTGGTTTTTTGACTTTTCATTTGGAAAGTAATATTTTAATTAATCAAGTTCTTGATTGATCTTTATAATCTTTTTTCATATAGTTATTTTAATACGGGAAAATGACAATTCAACAATCGTGGTTTACGATCAATGACAAGTCAACCACTGTGGTATGTTTTCTAACAATTTAACCATCCACGTATGCTAAAATGACAAATTCACCATCGCTGTGAGAAAAAAAAAATTGAGGGTACGCCAATTTTGGCTTGGACGCCGAGGTCTCCAGGCAAAATTACCTGCGGTCTCCAGGCAATTTTTGCCGGCGGTGTCCAGGCAAAAATTACATGCGGTGTCCAGGAAATTTTTGCCTGCGGTGTCCAAGCAATGTTTTGGCTGCGGTGTCCAGGCAAAAATTGCCTGCGGTGTCTAGGCAATTTTTGCCTAGGCAAAACGACCTTTTAAACTTTAAATGACCATAACTTTTGCTACGAGTGTCAAAATTGGACACATAAGATATCAAACCGAAGCTCTTTTAAAGACCTACAATTTGGTACCTTGTGCGTCAAATTCCTACATTCGTAGCAAAAGTTATGGTAATTTGAAGTTCAGTAGGTCATTTTGCCTGGACACCGCGGTCTCCAGGCAAAATTGCCTGCGGTGTCCAGGCAAAAATTGCCTGGAGACCGCAGTGTCCAGGCAAAAATTGCCTGGAGACCGCAGTGTCCAGACAAAACGACCTGCTAAACTTTAAACAATCATAACTTTTGCTACGAGTGTCAGAATTTGACGCATAAGGTATCAAATTGTAGGTCTATGAAAGAGCTTCGATTTGTTACCTTATATGTTCAATTCCGATACTCGTAGCAAAAGTTATGATCATTTGAAGTTTAGCAGGTCGTTTTGCCTGGACACTGCGATCTCCAGGCAAAATTGCCTGCGGTGTCTAGGCAAAAATTGCCTGGAGACCGCGGTGTCCAGGCAAAACAACCTGCAGAACTTCAAACGACCATAACTTTTGCTATGAGTGTCAAAATTGGACACATAAGGTATCAAACCGAAGCTCTTTTAAAGACCTACAATTTGGTACCTTGTGCGTCAATTCGACATTCGTAGCAAAAGTTATGGTAATTTGAAGTTCAGTAGGTCATTTTGCCTGGACACCGCGGTCTCCAGGCAAAATTGCCTGCGGTGTCCAGGCAAAAATTGCCTGGAGACTGCAGTGTCCAGGCAAAACGACATGCTGAACTTCAAATAACCATCACTTTTGCTACGAGTGTTGGAATTTGACGCACAAGGTATCAAATTGTAGGTCTATGAAAGAACTTCGATTTGATACCTTATACGTCCAATTCCGATATTTGTAGCAAAAGTTATGATCGTTTGAAGTTCAGCAGGTCGCAGTGTCCAGGCAAAATTGTCTGCGTTGTCCAGGCAAAACAACATGCGAAACTTCAAACAACCATAACTTTTGCTACGAGTGTCAAAATTGGACACATAAGGTATCAAACCGAATCTCTTTTAAAGACCTACAATTTGGTACCTTGTACGTCAAATTTCGACATTCGTAACAAAAGTTATGATAATTTGAAGTTTAGCAGGTCATTTTGCCTGGACACCGCTGTCTCCAGGCAAAATTGCCTGCGGTGTCCAGGCAAAAATTGCCTGGAGACCGCAGTGTCTAGGTAAAACGACCTGCTGAATTTCAAACAATCATAACTTTTGCTATGAGTGTTGGAATTTGACGCTCAAGGTATCAAATTGTAGGTCTATGAAAAAGCTTCAATTTGATACCTTATATGTCCAATTCCGATACTCATAGTAAAAGTTATAGTCGTTTGAAGTTCAGCAGGTCATTTGCCTGGACACTGCGGTCTCCAGGCAAAATTGCCTGCGGTGTCCAGGCAAAAATTGCCTGGATACCGCGGTGTCCAGGCAAAACGACCTGTTAAACTTCAAACGACTATAACTTTTGTTAGGAGTGTTAGAATTGGACGCATAAGGTGTCAAATCGAAGCTCTTTCAGAGACCTACAAATTGATATCTTGTACGTCAAATTCCAACACTCGTAGCAAAAGTTATGGTCATTTAAAGTTCAAGTAGTCTTTTTGCCTAGACACCGCAGGCATTTTTGCCTGGACACCGCGGTGTCCAGTCAAAAATTGGCGTACCCTCAGTTTTTTTTTCTCATAGCGATGGTGGATTTGTCATTTTAGTATACATGGATGGTTAAATTGTTAGAAAATATACCACAGTGATTGACTTGTCATTGATAGTAAACCACGATGGTTGAATTGTCATTTTTCCTTTTAATACATAAAGTGTTAATTAAAGAAAAAATAATGAGTGGATGAGATTTCAATGAATTAAGTACATTTTGAATTTATAGTTATAGCTTATTCTAGGATTAAAGTTAAATTAATTTGAAAAACAAATGAAATGGGGGTGGCGAAAAAGACGATACTCACCGGAACCAAGCGGAAAGAACAGAACAGAATCAACTCCTCCGTCTCCTTCAATTATCTATTTCTTTTAATAGATGTGTGAGAATTTTTATATCGAGAAGAGAACAAACAAAAGGGTTAGAATAGGGAATTAATATATTTGTTTTGATTCAATAATTGTTACTATTTTTCACCCAAAAAAAAAAAATGGCAAGGATGTAGTTTGTGATGAAGGGAGGGTTAAATGAACAAAAAAATAAGTCCAAATTAAAGTAGTAATATAATATGCTATCAATTATTAAGTACTTTATTCCCTTTGTTTGTGTCTATAATTTTCACAGAGCTTTTGATTGATTGGAAAAAACAAGTGAGAAGATGATTACAGGAAACACAAGGAAGACTTTTCTTTTTCTCTGCGCTGCTCTCTTTCTTACGCCATTTTCTGCATTGAAGGCGAGTGCTTAATCCTCCCGCTATGAGATTACTATTGAGTATTTGAGAAACCTCCAAAACCTAAATATAGCAGAGAGGTGATTAGAAATGCAGAGTTCAACGAGGGTGTTTGGAAGATAAAAAGAAATTTATCAAAGAGAATCAGATGGCAGTAGATTCATCGTGCCCCACAACCGCACTTGCTTAAAAACATTATTTGAAAATGACAAGTTTTTTATATATTTTTTCTTTTGAAATGTCCTTGGGTTTGAATCCCTAAAGTGTAAATGGGTAATAGGACAGTTGTATGTGCCATGTCCTTGGGTTTGAATCCCTAAACCTGATCAGGGTCTTTTGGTTTTGCGATCACCTGAGTATCGCCTTTATTAAATTTTGTTATTTATTATCTGTTATGTGTTGTCTCTTCTCTTTAGACTTATGAGGTGTTGCTTTTGCCACCTTTCTGTGGTATGTATCGGATGCGTCCTTAAGTGACCATTCTTT
This sequence comes from Begonia loranthoides, assembly GCA_022433065.1. Lineage (NCBI taxonomy): Eukaryota > Viridiplantae > Streptophyta > Magnoliopsida > Cucurbitales > Begoniaceae > Begonia > Begonia loranthoides. The sequence goes on along the minus strand of CM039477.1, from coordinate 24,431,283 downwards.
TTCACTGATGACGTTTTCGTACTGAAAATGATGTTGGCATATTTTTATGATATAGCTGTTTATGTATACAGCAGATTTTGACTTAGCCACATCGAGGGCCATTGGCCAATTTTAATAAACTGATGAAGAGTTTTCAGTTAAAAATTCATGTACGATAAAATGAGACAAATAATATGTTTTTCAAAAGATATGAGAAAAAATAGTTTTTTATGTAATGCATTTAGTATCGATTTCCCTACTGAGCTTGTCACTCACCCCTTTCGACTATAGTTTTCCCCAGTTTAGGGTGTAAGTTGGTGTACTGGATTAGCACGAGTAGTTGTGAGATGGTTTCGGTGTTCCTTGATGGATGTTCCATGTCCAATCCCTCAGTTATTGGTATATATTAGATTTCTTGGAGTTGTTTATATTTATTATACCTTCTCATGTTGATCACTCTGTGGATCCAACCCATTGTATTTGGGTTTGGGCTTCGTTCTTTGTTAAGTCTTCTACTGTTTCATTAAGTTTTCTGTTGTATTCCCATTAATTAATTTACGCATTGAGCTAGGTAACCGGGTTCTCTATGTGAATCGGGTCGCCTGACCCGGCGGTTCTGCTGGGCCCCCATTTGGGTCGTGACAAAATTTAATGGTATAAGAGCATGATTCCGTTATTCCTGGGAGTGATCACTTGAGAATTGAATAGTGTAACGTTTGGATTATGAGTCTACTGTGCATAGCACTGTCCAACATCTAGTTAAGTCTTTGAAATGGTTAAGATCTAGGAGTTGTCTTTTGGATGATAGCTCAGCTTTTTCTCTATACACAAGTGTTAGGTGTACCTTGTGGATCGTTAAGTGAAATTGTTTTGGATTACGAGCTTTGTACTCGCTTGGGTTCTTTCTTGTCTATGGGCCTGTGTGGTTTGGAATTTAGATCAAAAGTTTGGGTTTCCAATTCTTTTTGGACTATCTCTTTGTCTGGGCCTTTATGCATCTAAATTTATATCTTTTGCCCTAAATATTGTTCAAAACTTGGTTATCTTGAAATTCTGAGCCGTTCTATTTGTTAGGAACTCGTTAATGAGAGTTGAGATGTTGGTTCACATACCCTAAATTCATTTTAGGATCTATTGGTTTCCTTGGTTCAAAGACAGTTGGTTGAAGTCTCTATATGGACGTTATTTTATGTGTAGTCCCATGTTATTATAAACCTCTACTTGGTTGTGAGACATACTTAGTTTTGAAAACTGTTATCATTTGATGGATTTTAGAGACTGCAGTAGATGTTTCTTGGGCCAAAGGTTATTATGTTCTCTCTTAGAATTCAAGTTGAAGTAATGGTCACCTGTTTAATTCAATAACCATTATAATTGTTATGTAAGTTGGAATCTGATCGAGGATAGTTATGCTTATGAGTTATTAGAATCCAAATGGCTGCTTTGGAATCATTCCCTAGTTTTCATTTTGCCTTAAGATTTTTACGCTTGGATGTTTTGGAAGATCTTAGTACTTCATTACTTGTGTTGGTCATTTTGCTAGAGGATCGTTTGATTTCGACAATAGTCTTATGTCATTTCTACTATTTCACTTCTAATGCCAGTTATATCCGTAGGTTTGCGAGACCCCGTAGATTTGACACTATTATTTCTCGTACAAATAGCTTTTCGATGTTGTTGGGCTAGACTCATTTCGATCTATGTTAGTTTTCACACTCTAAATTGTTTCTTTGCTAGGGCAGTGTAATTTGAATCCCCTTTGGTATGTGTGGTGTAATTTAGTGGGTTATGCTCTTGTTCTTGGTGAGCTTTGTGTTTGTTTTTGAGAAGTCTGACAGATATAAAAGTGGTGTTCTTGGTCAGACGTATTATGAATCGATTCCCTAGAAACCATTATCTTAGCTCATTTGATGAATTTTGGGAATTCTGTGCCTTGGTATGTGGGGATCATAGTGGTTCGATCCTACTTCTTGTTAGTTCAGTCCTTAAGAGATTGTCGGTTTGGTTAGACCATATGTTTCGATCTTATTGGTATTTTCTAGTGTTGGGTGCATAAATGGGTTATGGAAAAATCTGTTGATATTAAGTATCATAGTTTTTCATGTTGAGATTCTTGTGGCATTTATGGTTCTCAAGTCATTGAACATCAAATGGATTTATAATGAAATAAGTTCCACATGTTTAGTTTGTCTTAAGGGATATGTCAGCTTTAATGTTTGTTTAGAAATGAAGTGGTTGTTTCCAATTTCGTTTATTCTGTGTTTAAAGCTTGATCAAGTGGCGATCAATATTAAGGATATTTTAAATGAAGAAATGCACTTCTTGCTCAATTGGAATGATTAATATGTTTTGTCATCAATGATTTTAAGTGGGGCTGTTTTTAGTAAATTGCTAATGAGATGTATATGTGATCAATATTTTTAGTTCTTAAGGACGACTTGAGTTGAGAGTGTGACGTTGTTTTATCATGTTCAGATCCTAAGCGTAGGGAAGTGAATTTTTAGGTCTTTGTGAATTATTTTAGTTAAATGTCCCCTAAGGGATTGAGTATTGAGATACTTGTGATGAAATTCAATGTGGATGCAAAGAATGAAGTTAAGGAAAGTCTTTAAGATATATTATGTAGTTGGATAATTGAATGTCTATGATTGGATTGACAAGACAATCTTTTTGAAGATTAATGGTAACACTTTCTTCTTAAGAGTAGTGCAGATAGTCGTGGCAGTGAATGTTAAGTGGCAATTCCTGTTGGTCGACAGGGTGATGTTATTGTTGAATTAAGTTTTATGTTTTTAGTTGACTAGAAAAGTGAGTGTACTTCCCATTGGATTGGAGGAGTGTCTTTTGACCAGAAGATTTTGTTTTTATTCGCTTACTTTCGACCCTTATATTGCTCTTGTCCTTGTTCATATTTTGGACATTTAAGATTTCAATTTTGGAAGTTGTTTTGTGCGAGGGTGGTTTGCGTATTGGTAACCTAGTGATTTGTGCTTCGTTTTGCATTTTTCATTGAAAATGCTTTGTTGGGACAGATGGTGTTGTCTCTTTCGACTCTATTTCATTGTCTGTTAGAGCCTATTACTTTTTCATGTTGGGCAAGTGGATGTTTCCTTTAGAGGAGTAACTTCTTGACTATAAGATTAGCTTTGTTGTTTCTCCTTTTAGTTTTGGATAATTGTTCTAATGTTGCTGGCCATGTTGGAATATGTTTTGGAATCAACTTTGTATTTTTGTTCTCGAATTGGACATCTTGTATTTTGAGCCTTAACCTTTGGTTTAGAAATTTTATGGTTACAGTGAGAGTTCATATTGTTATTAGAATTCAATGTTGCTAATCCACCGGTATTTTGATTTGGATTCCTATTCGAGTTAGTTGTTTCTCTTTAAGAGAATTGCTTTATATTGGACTAAGGTTCTAGAATTTTCAAGGATGATTATTCTAGAGTTTTCAGCTAGATGTGTTTTGTCTGAAGGTTTAATTAAATTCTCTAGAATTGAGTGCTTGGTAGAAATAGAGGTCTAGAGCTGTTCTATAACTCATGAATTTCTGAACATGTTGGTTATTATGCCCATAGTAAGATCCTATCTTATTCGACTCGTTAGTGTCCACATGGAAAGGATGAATGTTAGGTTCATAGTTAATATCTTGTTTTTGTTACTCTTAGTGTCTAAGTGTTGATTGTTTGTGGACCTTATTAGACAGTTAGTGACAAATGTTGCCTTAGATAGTCTGCCTTATAGTGTCAGACACTCGATTTTGGAAGTTTCTAGAGTGTCATGGCCTAGTGGTTACCTGATTACCTATCAATTCACAAAAGTTTGTTTTCATTGGATAAGACTTGGTATTCATTGGATAAGACTTGATATTCATTGGATAAGGTGGTTTTCGTTTGGATATTCAGTTATTTGACTTTGCTTTGGTTTTGATGCAAAGTTCTATTTCTTATTTCAATAAAAATCATTTGCTTGTAGCCAATCTCAATATTTTCTCTCTTGTTGGGTTTCATGCTTGGACAACATGAAGTTAGAGAGCGTTGTGTAGTGCAATTTCAGTTTGGAGTATTGTTCATGCTTGAAGAACGTTTTGATATACACTATAAATCTATGTTCAATTGATACTTCTTCATCTTTCCAATTCCTGACGTGTTTTTGGTTGAGAAGTTGGTTAAGTCACATTTTGGATATTACGAAAGCTCCACGTCAGTTGTTGTTATCTAAGCTATTGTAGCCAGTTAAAAACCATAGTTTGCTTCATTGTCAATTTTTCATTTGAGAGACATTTCATCTATTAATCGATCGCTTAGTTTAACATGTTGTATGGTTCAAATAACAATTTTCTTGCCTTGTTGGTTAGTCGATTCATTGTGAACCTGTGACGCTTCACGATAGTTCCTTTCAATATTAATTTTCAATATGATCTTGGATACATCATGTTCTAGGTTTGAGGAAGCCTTAGACTTAGGCAACATGTTCTTCTCAGAAGATTACTTGGTTCGTGTGATTGGGTATCACACTATATTGCTAGTTTCGTGGAAGTTATAGTTTTGTTTTTATTTTAAATTTCGGAAAGAAATTTTTTTAAGAGGGTTAAGATGTAAAATTCTAGATAAAATAAAATAAAATATATTTTTAATGAGTGGGACCCATGTAAATATAATATTTTATTTTATAAAAATAAAGTTTTTACAAAGAAGGAGAAGAATTTCTTCTTCTTCAATGGCGGAGGAAATCGACAGAGAGCGAACGACGGAGGGGAGGAAACTCGACGTCGACGGTTTTTCAATCCGACATCAGATCTGAATTCCCGACGGTTGTAGGAACAACTTTCGTGAAGTTTCTTTTCTAAATTCTCAATTTTTCCCGTCCGATTTAGGATTTGAAGTTTTGAAAATCTTAGTTTCTGATTCCGGCCTAAAAACTCGAAATTGATGGATGATTCTGGGTTATATTGATAGATTAGATGTTGATCTAAGGTTTTTTATAATTAGAAATCAAAATCGAACGAAAACAGAGCGTTTTCGTTGTTCCCCGGCGATGGCACTATTCATGCCGGCGATGACTTGTCGGTGACGGAATATTCTAAGAATATTCCGAGAGAATATTCTAGGGAATATTCTGAAAATATTTCAGGGAATATTCTAATAGAATATTCTGTCTGGATTTACTATTCATGCCGAAAATACTATTCACATCGGAAAATGGAAAACTTTTCCCGATTATGTCTTGAATTGTCTTGGTTGATTATTAGGCGTTTGTTGAGCCTTAGATGTGTCATGGTTAGGCCTTGGCCCTTGGTGGGTTGCAAGGGGAACTGCAATACCACATTGGAAATGGGAAGGATTTGGGACTAGTGTATAAGTGTGTACCCATCCTTGCCTGTTGGACGCGTTTTGGCTTAGGGTTATGGGGCCCTGAGCTGAGAACAAACCCGTGCGGGTCGTATGGGAGGCCCAAAGCGGACAATATCCAGCGACGAGGTAGTGCCCACTTGTAAGGTTTGTTCTCAGCCCAGGGCCCCATAACCCTAAGCCAAAACGCGTCCAACAGGCAAGGATGGGTACACACTTATACACTAGTCCCAAATCCTTCCCATTTCCAATGTGGTATTGCAGGTCCCCTTGCAACCCACCAAGGGCCAAGGCCTAACCATGACAATCCACCCCCCTTAGGGCCCGACCCGGTCTCCCGGCGATCGTGAACATATCATTTTAGCTGTTATAAATTCTTGGTTTATTGTCGAAACTAAATAGTACCTAGTGATTATTGTTGAATCTGGTTAAGACTACGAGGTCCCGGTTGACCTTCATTTTATCTCGATGACCTTTATGATTGGTTTCCAGTTTAGGATAATCGTTGTATACCTGAGTTAGTCTCCATTTTGGGAATAGGGATTATCCTTATAAACTGTTTTGGATTATAGTCTGGTTTAAGACTTATTTGTTATCTCTTGGTTGATTGTTGGGATTTTGTTTTCGACCTTGTTATAGGTTATGGAGATGTTATGATACATCATTAATTTCCGATAGCGCATGTTGATGGCTAGTCGGTAAGCGTATCACGGTCGCCTTTGAGGTAGGGGTTTTTATACTTTATGCCTTGCATTTCATTATGGTTTTCAAATTATTATTTTGTGGGTTGCCACATATAAAAATCTGACGGTGACTGTTCGACAGCACGTCTGTTTTTACGTATATGTACGTATGTTTTCTCACGTTTAATTTATCGTACATGGTATTCTGATATTGTGATTCTCTTTCTATTATGTGGGCGAATTTTCTTGAGATGAGCATCTTCTACAGCGTGAAGGTAAGTTTCTTGTACGTTTTCATTTATTTAAAAGGGATTTCTTTTGAAATGTCCTTGAGTTTTAATCCCTAAAGTGCAAATGGGTAATAGGACAGCTGTATGTGCCATGTCCTTGGGTTCGAATCCCTAAACCTGATCAGGGTCTTTTGGTTTTGCGATCACCTGAGTATCGCCTTTATTAAATTTTGTTATTTATTATCTGTTATCTGTTGCCTCTTCTCTTCAGACTCATGAGGTGTTGCTTTTGTCACCTTTCTGTGGTATGTATCGGATGCGTCCTTGAGTGACCATTCTTTTTCACTGATGACGTTTTCGTACTGAAAACGATGTTGGCATATTTTTATGATATAATTGTTTATGTATAATGCAGATTTTGACTTAGCCACATCGAGAGCCATTGACCAATTTTAATAAACTGATAAAGAGTTTTCAGTTAAAAATTCATGTACGATAAAATGAGACAAATAATATGTTTTTCAAAAGATATGAGAAAAAACTGTTTTTTATGTAATGCATTTAGTATCGATTTCCCTACTGAGCTTGTCACTCACATCTTTCGACTATATTTTTCCCAGGTTATGGTGTAAGTTGGTGTACTGGATTAGCACGAGTAGTTGTGATATGGTTTCGGTGTTCCTTGATGGATGTTCCATGTCCAATCCCTCAGTTATTGGTATATATTAGATTTCTTGGAGTTGTTTATATTTATTATACCTTCTCATGTTGATCACTCTGTGGATCCAACCCATTGTATTTGGGTTTGGGCTTAGTTCTTTGTTAAGTCTTCCGCTGTTTCATTAAGTTTTCTGTTGTATTCCCATTAATTAATTTACGCCTTGGGCTAGGTAACTGGGTTCTCTATGTGAATCGGGTCGCCTGACCCGGCGGATCTGCTGGGCCCCCATTTGGGTCGTGACAGTCTTCCTTCCTTTTCTGCAAAGTACATATCATACATGATCAATTGTGATTCGTATTAACTCTAGACAAATTGCAGCAAAAATGGAGTGGCCTTGCAAACTGATTTTGGATGAGCGTCTGCCTTCCAAACAAGTTAAACCCTTAAATCACCAAAGTTCCAGAAGAAATTCCACAACAGATGGAGCATTTTCCAAGCAAAGCTACAAGTAAAGCTTGTAAGATCACTAAATTTGGAGATTATTGAATTAACGCCATGATTTCTCAGTAAAAATCTTTTGCAAAATAACGTGTTCTAGTAAGACTGCTTTGTCTTTGTATAAAGATAAGAATGTGAGAGGAGAAAGAGATACGGGAGAATCAATTCAATCAGCCTAATTGATCCAGAGCTAGGCAGAAGTTTATACATAGTAACCAGTGACTGTAAATCAAAAAGTACCAGGAAAAAGCTCATCGGAGCAGAGAAGGGGTTCACAGAGCAAGTGTCAGAATTGTGAAGCAAGATTTGTCTTCGCAGAGTTGGGGTTTGCTTTTGTCAAGCAAGGGTTCGTCTTCGGGGAGGAAGGCTTCGTCTTCGCAGGTTCGTCTTCGCGGATTTGGCCTTCGCAGGTTCGTCTTCAGGTCTGAAATTGCAGCTGTTTTGTTTTCTAAAATGAGCTTAATGGAAGAAGATGACAAGGTGTGAGGTGCTAACCTTACAAACTATAAAGTGATATTAAAAAAAAAACAATTAAAGTCTAAGGTGAAACATAAAAAGTACCCTAAACTTAGAGGTGAAATTTGATAATTAACCTTAATAATATCACTATTTAAATAAAATAAAGTATTTGTATTTATTCAATTGTTATTACATGAATATGAAAAAAAAATTTATTGCGTGATGATTATATTATATATACATCTTAAAAGTCTTTAACATTTTCATTATCCTATCACGTATCCTAACATTTTTTTTAAAGATAAACTCATATCCCCTTTTAATTAATAGACACCCATGTATATACGTTGTAGTTCGTAGCAATAAGAGAAGTGAGTGGGTAGATCCTAAATTTATTTATTAAATCTGTTTAAAAGATTATTTAATAAATAAATCATTAAAAAAAAAGACAAGTAGAAGACGCAGATGGTCCAAGTCGTGTCTCCACTCTCCAGTCTCCTCCCAGGGATCTCCATTTCTGCTGCAAAAATTTCAGATCGGACCTCATTTTTCTTTTCCTTGGTCGTCAGCTTCTCTGAAACTTTCGGACGAGGATCCGACCCAGGTAACAGATTTCTGTTTCTTCTCCGCTCAACCCAAATTTCTCCCTTCTTAACATTACTTACTGTTTGTTTCTAGTAATAGTTATTAAGATTACTGTTTCTTCTTCAATATGTTATTAAGATTAATTACTCTTGTACCTGTCGAGTTTATGTTGTGGTTCAACCACAACTTCGCCTTTTATGATCTCACTCTAACATGAAACTGAAAGTAATGACGATGTAGTGACCGGATCACCCTGAATATTTATAATAAATTGATGTATCGGCTCTGATGTAGATTCAAATCTAAACTTGAACTTCACCTAAGAATCAGACTTCTTCTGAGTCTTCTCCAAAAAACTTTTAGAAAGTAAATTTACAAACTTTGCAACCTTATTACCCGCATTGTAGAACCCTGTAATGCATACAAATTTGCAGAGCTTCTGTGTCTCTTTAACTTAATGAGAGCACCTATAGTGATATTTATATCTCCATCTATAGCGGTGAACTTGTACCCTTTCGAATCCAGAATACTTAATGATATCATATTCTTCTTTAAATCAGAACCATGTTTTACATTACCCAGTGTCCTCACAACTCCATCAAATATTTTAATTTTGACAGTACCAATACCAGCTATCTTGTAAGGTGTGTTATTATCTATTAATATAGCACCTCCTGAAATGGTCTTATATGTCAAAAAACAATCCCGATTATAATACATATGAAACAAACAAGTTGAATCCATAATCTAATATTTGTTGGCTTTGGATTTTCCATCACAATAGTTTTCTTTTTCTTATTCAACAACAACTTCACCTCATTGGTTGTTTTCCCTTCTCAGCAGCTTTCTTCATTTCATTCTGCAACTTACGACACTTAGTTGTCCTTTCTTTTGACAAGAGTAACAGGTTCTATCACTGTTCTTTGACTTGGATTTGCCCTTCAATTTCTGAACATTATCACTGCCTTTATTGTCTGACTCTCTTATTCAACTCCGAATGACAAATCCATCACCTCGAGACTCGGATCCAACAACAATTTGCTTCATCCTTTGATAACAGAGTACCATAAACCTCTTCTAGAGTTACTGATGCACCCTGGATCTGCATCAATATATTATTATTTTTATTTTTTTATTAAGATGAATGACGTCCAATACAAGACAATTTGGGGTCAAATCCTCAAAAAGCCAGAGAGAATGATGCAATATCAAATCAAAGATCAAAGAAAGTTTTCAAATTGACCGAGAATCACAACAACAATATCTTGAAGAAAGAGAAAGATATTATCTCTTAAGATAATATCTCTAAAAAGATTCACTTTTGTATATGAGATCTAGATCCATTTATCTAGGAGATCTAGATCCACTTATCTAGGTTATCTTGTATTTAGTTTTTTTTTTTTTAATTTATGTTTGTAAAAGGCTATATAAAGCCATCAAATCTTATGTTTAAAATTGTTGAAATTTGATAAAAGAAAACTTTTTCTTTTCGGGAATTGGAGAGATCCTTTTCTTCCTTTGGTGAGTGATATCCAAAGAACCCTTTGGTGCGTTATATCCAAAGTCTCTTTCGTGTGAGTTATATCACGAAAGAAACCTGCAGTCGCGTCCTTATCTAAGGAGGTGAGAAACGTTGTGTTCATCCATCACGTGCGGTGCGTTCCGTGCACACATCATCTGGTATCAGAGATAAATATATCATTACACAATCATTTTTTATGATAACTTGAGGAGCATCTGAAGTGATACAAAATTCACGATGGCTAAACCTTCAACATCTCAATCCAACAAAGACTTATGGGAACTTGTTCTCTCACTACAACGAGATATTGCTGAATTAAAGATAATCAAAACCAACAACGGACTCAACATCCTCCTAGCATCGTTGTAGAAAACATCACAAGGGATGAAGTCAGAGAAATGTCATTACTAACTTTGGAGTCTCAATTAGAAGAGGAAGATTGCCAAGAAGAGCAAGAACTCGATATGATAGACGACCAAGTTGACTCTGTGGCCACAACAACACAAAGGGAGCAAGTTGTTCATATTTCATGCTCCAACATGAAAAATGTGTGTTCTTTAATCATCAATGAGATGATCTATATTGACATGGCTCATTTAGTTTTGGTTAAAAAAGATTGCTTGGAGTTATTAAGATATAGTATCACCTACAAATTTTGGAGGTATATTGTAACATTCCTCTTAACATACGTAAAAATTAATTTAGTTTTTTTTTTTTTGAAACTTTTGACTGACAAAATCTTTTTCTTTTTCTTGTTCCCCTTTTTATTATTTCCTTACATTCATGAATTAACTTCACAAAATTACTACATTATCTTATAGCACGAGTTTCAAAACATTCATATAATATCAAAACAGTTTCTTATTACATTAGCATAACTTAATAGCAAACTGCGTTAGCAAAATAGTTGTTAAACCATTAGATCATATGTCCCCTTCCAAAATACTAAATTCAACGTATGAAAACACTATTGTATCATAGGTTCTATAATAAAATACCAAAACATAGTGATGGAGCACCACAACCGACAGGTCAGTGTCGCTGATAATCCAAAACGTCATCATGGAGTACCTCCTCCACAAAACGATCGTCATCAAATCCATTACCTACATCACGGGGAAAAACAATGAGCCTAACGCCCAGCAAGAATTTAAGTGTAATGCAATGCATGCAATGCATGTACATACGATGCAAATTTAGTTCTGAGTACATACATGACAAACACCGTGGAACATGAGGAAGCTATGGCCAACAATAACATATAACATCTCATGTGCTTCCTCATGCCGTATGTACTTTTTGTTCCGAGGACGCTGGGGATTTCAGTACAGGAGACAATGAACACTTGCCCCCATAACTTTAACCTATTTTCTATCTCATCATTTCATTTATATTTTCTTTCCATTTCATTGTAACTAATGGGGGGTCGTTGACATCCCGAACCCCCACACGCCCCTTACATAAATTAAGTATGACATACAAAATGAACAGATTTATACCCTAATTATGATGCATGTATGACAAGAAATTTAACAAGATTTTAACGAAAGCCAAACTATTTACTAGAAAGCATAGTAAGACAAGAAGTGATAACATTAACATACATCCTATGTAAGACAAGTATAATTACAACATTATTTGGGTCTATATTTTTCATAGGTTTGCATAATCTACTTCACAGATACAGCTTCATATTCTATCGTAATCTTATCAAATTCTTCTCCTTGTATCCCTTCATTTACCACTATACCAATACGTTTCCAGTTATTGATGTGTAGTTTCTACACTGGTGAATTCTAAATCAAGATTATCTAATAACCACAAGATTTTCCAAGAATTTCCAGTTTACCAAGAACGGATCTCACAAACATATCACTTCTATCTCACAGTAATAAAATTCTCAGGATCAATACTTCACAGTTAGTATACTTAACAAAATACCCATACGTCTGCCATGTTACAATTCCATAATTTCTACTTTACAATTGACATTATTTCATTCATAATTGTAAACAAAACAGTCCAGATAACACAGCAGTAGCAATTATCATACAAACCCCGTGATGTAGGCCTCCTTTGGCCACACATCACTTAAATTCTTACCTCCTTCAAATTTGTAGTTGACGTTTGGACACTCTCTTCACACAGCTACACTACAACACTTGGAATGGGTAGATAATAAGATGACAATCAATACCGTAAGAACAAAACAACCAAGAGGACACATTTGCACACTTACCTGTCACTGTCTTCTTGTTACTCCTTTGTCGTTTACACCCACCAGCACACACTGAGTTCCATACTTATGGTCTTCCAGGTGAGACAAGGGATAAAAAAAATGGGGAGTCTGCACTACGTGGCCGCACCCATTTCCTCCACCAAAGGAGGTCTTTTTCGTTGGCAACCCTCCAGACCTTCATCACCACTCACCGCTCCTCGTGTCACCATGCTAAATTTTCGAAGAAATGTTGGTTTAAATCCTCGAAATCTCTAATTCTAAATGGGTTTTTCTGACATTTGCGACAGTGCGGACGCGGTGCGTCGTCCGCACTATTCGTCCGCAGCGTCCGCTGGCGTGTAAATTTTTATTACAGATTCAAATCGGACGCCGTTTTTTGCGTCCGCCGAGCCCGCTGCGTCCGCAATGTCCTAGAATGAAACCAGATTTAGTGCGGACGCTGCCCTTATCATCCGCTGCGTCCGCCCCTTCCCAGACTAGCGTCCACCACTGACAAATATTCAGAGTTGAGGACGCCAATTAGGCGTCCTACGCGTCCTCAGGCTCCCAATTTGCATGTAAATGAACATTTTAAACACCTATTTACATGCACCACATAACATAACCAATTCCATTACATTTGTTTGAAACTATTTTGACGTCATAAACAAGTTTACACGGTAATGTATAATTTGGGACATTACAATTAACAATGATCAAAATATTCTTGGTCGATTTTTACACAAGAGAAAGTTAAAGACAGAAGTCATTATGTTTTGTGTCAATCTAGATTTTCCATTTGATCCGGGTGGAAGACATGCAGAAGATAGAGGTAGAAGACTCCATGGATTTGAGGGCAAATCCTTTTTCAACCCCGGGAGTATGATGCACCCTGGATCTGCATTAATATATTTTTATTTTTATTTTTTTATTAAGATAAATGACGTCCAATACAAGACGAGTTGGGGTCAAATCCTCAAAAAGCTAGAGAGAATGATGCAATATCAAATCAAAGATCAAAGAAAGTTTTTCAATTGACTGAGAATCACAACAACAAGATCTTGAAGAAAGAGAAAGATATTATCTCTTAAGATAATATCTCTAAAAAGATTCACTTTTGTATAGGAGATCTATATCCATTTATCTAGGAGATCTAGATCCACTTATCTAGGTTATCTTGTATTTAGTTTTTGTTAATTTATGTTTGTAAAAAGCTATATAAAGCCACCTAATTTTAGGTTTAAAGTTGTTGTATTTTGATAAAAGAAAGCTTTTGCTTTTTGGGAATTGGAGAGATCATTTTCTTCATTTGGTGAGTGATATCCAAAGAACTCTTTAGTGCGTTATATCCAAAGTCTCTTTCGTGTGAGTTATATCACGAAAGAAACCTACAGCCGCGTCCTTATCTAAGGAGGTGAGAAACATTGTGTTCATCCATCACGTGCGGTGCGTTCTGTGCACACATCAGTTAGACTTTCTCTTTTATATAAAATCATATATGAAGCAGGTAACTAGCATAGTAGAATCAACCCTAAATCTTTTTCATTGTACTTGCATCTCATAGTCTCCAAATTTGAAACTAACTCCTTCAATGCGATCGAGCGTTCTTCAATGGAACCTCCTTTTACAAACTGATGAGAATAAAATCGTTGTTTCAAATACAACTTGCTAGTAAGAGTTTTTCTCATACACAATTGCTCCAATCTGAACAATAACACAGCGGCAGAACTCTCGTTCAAAACAACTTGTAAAATCTGATTTAACAAATGCAGACGTATCAAAGATGAGGCTTTTGATCATTTCGAAGTTTTTCCTCTTCACTCCAAGACATGAGTATTTTAATGAGCCCTAACAACAAGCTGTCTAAATACATCTATGCGAGAACATATCGCATATTCACCTGCCATAACTAAAATCTTGTATTATGATTCAACAATAGAATATCAAATTTCAGTGAACTCATTTTTCTCAAAAATTTCAGAATTTTCCCAAAATATCTGACGAAATATTCGAGCACAAAATTTGACCCTAAATAATGTCAATACCTCAAACAATAATCAGCTCCAATAAATCTCAGAACAAATCAACCCAATTCATTATAATAATCCTCAAAATTCTAAATTTTCATTTATTCCAAACCAAAAATCAAAATTTTTATTTTTATTTCCCTCCCAAATTAAACCTTGTTGATGGTCCCTATGCACACAACGACAGCCAGAGGGTGGACGACAACGGAGAATCAGTCGGCTTTGTGTAGTCGAACATATGCAAAATCATGATTGAAAGTTCGAGAACGAGTTAGTGATGAGGCTGTGATGGTCGGACTGGCGAATGGCGAGTCCACGACGATCGGTGCTTGGATTGTTGATGGACGTGTGACAGCGAGAGGTTCGTCTCCTAGTCTGCGGCCAATAGTGGCGCTTGACTGACGTCAACACAACATTGAGAAAACCAAGTTTCTTCTTTGCTGGACGGCTCGACTGAGAGCATAGCAACTTCTTCATTGCTCTATTCTTTGGCGACAGATGGTAGCGGGCGACAAATAGCAGGCAAACAGAGTTCATCTCGCTGTTTGGTGAAACGCAAGCAGGGAATTTAGGGAAAGCAAAAGCTTTTCCCTTTTTGTTTTTTTAATTCTTTTTCCAAATTACAATTTTTCACAAAAATTGCAAAATCCAAATTTCGTTCGATCCGAGTACTAAAACTCTAACTTCACTTTGATGCCGATTGTTGAGAATAGAACTCGAAACGGAAAAAAAAAACTGTGAAAACAGGGAAACCAAGATTTACGGGGAAAAAATATGGATAGAGGAGAAATTATCTAATAAAAAATCAAGGTACAATAAGTTTTGTGACTCAAGCATCAATATATAGAGAAAATAGATAACTCTAATATTGGATATAAGTCTGACCTATCTCAACTAAAATTCGAGTCACACCAAAATCTAACAGTTATCTTGAATGAAGAATCCCCTTTTTTTGAGTATTATTCCTTCTATCATTACTAGCCCAAATGTACACATTTCTTCATTGACCTACATTATCTTCTCTCCCTTTGTGTCTTCATTGTTCTTGTTCCTAGTTTTATCTTTGCAAAATGAGTCATCGCAGTTGTGGTTTTTTGACTTATCAGTTCGAACTAATATTTTAACAAACCAAATTCTTGATTTATCTTGATAATTCTTTTTTGAATAGTTATTTTAATACATTAGTGCTAATTAAAGAAGAAATAATGAGTGGCTCAGATTTCAATGAATTTTTCTAAATATAGTATTAGTTAATAGTTAATAGCTATAGCTTAATCTAGAATTAAAGTTAAATTAATCTGAAAAACAAATGAGGGTGACGAAGAAGACGAGACTCACCGAAACCAAGTTGAAAGAAAAGAACAGAAGTAACTCCTCCATCTCCTTCAATTATTTCTATCTTTTCTACCAAAACTGGCATTGTTTTTGGAATCACATCAATATAATCTTTTGCCATAGTTTTCCATAGTCTCTCAGCACTAACTCCCAACTTTGCTTGAGCTTTAGCTTCAGTAGCCATGGCCTTCTTCTTTTTTTGGTTGCAGAGAAAAAACTTGAACTTTTTTGAGAGATGTGTGGGAATTTTTATACAAACAAAAGGTTAGAATAGAGGATTAAAATATTTGTTTTGATTCAATAATTGTTACCATTTAAAAAAAAAAAAAAAAATAGTCAACAAAAGGACAAGGATTTAGAGAGATTAAAAAAGACTAGTGACAAGTAGAGGTGTGCAAACCGAATTGGAACCGAATCGAAACCGATCGATTTGGGTCGGTTTGGTTCAGTTTTGCATACCAAAAAATTGAGATTTGGTTTTTTTTTGTGAGAACCGAATGTTTTGGTTCGGTTTTCGATTTTGGTTTTTCAAAATTAAAAAACTGAAACTGAACCGCATAAATAAGTTTTTAGGGTTTTTTTGAGATTTTTTTTGTTCATGTACAAAACTTTGATTTTGCATTCGTGAACGCCATTAAAGTGTCTCAGCTCCGAATGACCTAATACCTAATTTCTAGACAAAACTTTATTTTAGAGAGAGAAGAGTAAATAATTTTAGTGTTATTAATTGTGATTTTTTTTTATATAATTTTATTATAATATTTGAAAAAAAAATTGAAAGAGAAAAAACTGAAACCGAACTGAAACAAGAACTCATATTTCAGTTTTGTTCCAATTTGGTTCTGTTTTTTCCTATAACCAGTTTTGGTTTTGTAATTTCAAAACTAAAATTGACCGATTCGATTTAATTTTATATCAAAATCAAACTGAACTGAACCATCATGCCTACCTATAGGCAAGGATGAAGTATGTGACGAAGGGAGAGTTAAATTACTATGAAAATAAGCCCAAATAGCTTGGAATTTGATGATCCCAGTTGCATAGCCTGCGGAAAAGCTTAGAAAACACTCAAAAGCAAAGCCATTCTCTCTCTCTCTAGAATGTATATGTTCATCTGTCCTTCTTAACATCCTCTCCACAGTAAATAGAGATGGGTTCCTCCCTTCTCCATCATCGAAGCAACCCCGCTTCTGTCGAAATGTGACGGCGCTTCTTCCACAGCCATTTACTTATTTCTCTGTTTTTGTGATTTGCAAGACTTTTTGCAGCCTTCTCTGTTATTAGCGACAGTTGACTGTAGCTAGGGACAGAAGAGGTGAACCATTGCAATGACTTACTCAGTAGCTTCGCTCTTCCTTCCACGACTATGACTATAAAGCTCGCCCATGATATCTCTCCTGCCAACCATCTTAAATATTTGGTTGAAAAACTCTTATAATCTTTTCAAATAAATTAGTTAATTCATTGAATCTTTAAAAGTTATATTTTTCATTATATTTTAATTTTAAATATGATTTGTTTAAGTCAAATATCTTACTGTTTTTAAATTTGTAATTTCTCTATTAAATTACTTCAAATTCAAGTGAGAGATGATTACAGTGAAGATAAGGAAGCCTTTTCTTTTTTCTCTGCACTGCTCCCTTCTTGAAGGTAAGTGCTTGATCCTACGACTATGCGATCAGTATTGAGTGTTTGAGAAACCCTCCAAAACCTAAATACAACATATAAGTGATTAGAAATGCAGAGTTAAACAAGGGAATAAATGATTGGAGGGTATTTGGAAGATAAAAAGAAATTTATGAAAGACAATCAGATGAACAATAGATTCATTGTGGCCCACAACGCAATCAATCTTATGATCGTCTTGCTTAAAAATTTTTCTTCAAAAGACAAGTTATTTATTTATTTTTTGTTTGGATAAAAGTAAATGAAAGAAATGAAGTAGATGTGAAAGAAGTTCTCCAAAACAAGAGCAGACAGTCGGCAAAGTACTTCTTGAGAAATTGGATTACTACTGATAGAAAGAGCACAGAGAAAATTGCTAAGGAAAATGTGATCGGAATTCGGAGCAATAGAGATTCTGGCATTTGATTCAAAAATGCGTTTAGGGATTGGTATGAGAAAATCCATTGGTTGGGTGATTTGGCATCTGATCGAATTGTGAAGAAGGAAATCACAAGAGAGAAAAAATTAAGTTTTCAAAGGTACAGAAAAATTGTCGATTTAACACAAAAATTATATCAAAAACATGAAATTTTAGAACTTATGCATTGTATTGAAATGAATTATCTTCGTAATTATTCTGAATGTTTAAAGTTGGATTTTTAGGTTTACGTTTGAAAGGTTCTGGAGTTAGTTTCTAATAAATATACATGATGATAAGTTCAAAAATTTGACACAAAGTTTGAACTCTTTTAGATTTGGGCTTTTACATTGGTAAACTCATTTGAGATAGCAGTTTATTTCAAACATTTATTTTGATATGTGTTTTCATATAAATTAACATATCTGTTTTATGGTACATATATTTTTATATTATTATACATAGTTTTCATTAGATATATTTTATTTAAGTATGCACATTATTTCATTGATCATCTTAGTCAAGCAAAAAAAAGTTTGATAGACCCCTAAAGGGCTCTTGTTTTTCTTTATGCATATTTGTTCGTAAAATGATGTGTTTGTTTTTATTAACTAGAGTAATAAGAAAACTAACTGTGTCGTGACTCTAAGTGCAAAATCCTAAACCTGACTATAGTCTTATTTTCATGGCTTTAGCCATCATCGTGTATTGTCATTTTCATTATAGATATTTATAACATAGTGTGCTCGGAGTTCGTGAACGGTTCCATTTTCACTGAGACTTTTATATTATACAGTAGAGTTTATTTTATGTACTTCACTATAATGATAATATCTAATAGGCGTTCTCATAAATTTTCCTTTGTCGTAGTCCTCGCCTATTCCTTATTCGTATCCTCAATTTCCTCCTTTCAATTTTCTTTCTAATTTTTCTCCACAATTCCTCACATTTTTCTTTCTCTTTCCTTCCTCATTTTCTTCATCTCTTTCTCTCATTCCTTCTCTTTGCTGTGATTTCATCTTCATCTTCAATCCACTGCCCATTTATAGGCAAAGTGGATCTTCGCAGCAATAATTCATATAGGGGAAAGGGTTAGGTGTAGCAATTGGAACATGATTTTAGTCACCAAATCAAGGGGTGCCGATCGACCGGGAGCCTGCCTGTGAACGGGTGATCGAGCCTGGCAGTTGATACCGTCCCCTCCATTCTTCAATGTTTTATTCCTTTTATATTAATTTTAATTATTAATCTAAAATTTTTTATAAATAAACCATTACTCAATAAACCTTAACCAATATTCCACTTAATAACTTAATTATTTTCTTAATTCTAATAATTAATTCATAACCAATCATTCAACAATTTATAATTTACTTTATCATCGTATCATAAATCTTTAAGCTCGTTCCAATAATTAGTATACTATATACTCCATAAACCATAATATCTTATTACAGATTTTAGACGTAAATTAGAGTATAATATCCCCTGAAAAAATTGCTATTCAAAATATAATTTTAATTAAAATCTGAGATATCACAACTTTATTTGAAGAGAAAGAAGCAATAGAGAAACATTATGCAACTTTTATATCTTTTAGGTTATGTTTAATGTTTATGATTGTTTTTGAAGTGTTTAAAATAATTTATTTTATAATTTGAATTCTCCTTTATTATTTGATAATTTAAATTTTTTGATAATCTATAACTAATATGAGAATTGAAATTTTCTAACTTAGATCATACTTATGATAATGAGTTTATTTATTTTTAAATAAATAATATATTTTTCACCTCACTCTTATCTATTTAAATAAGTTATATTCAATTGAATATACATATATCTTTGTGGTTACAGCCTCAAGGTCCCATGATCTAGTGGCGAGGACATTGAACTCTGAGTCCAGTAACCCGAGTCAAATTTAGGTGGGATCTCTTTTCTTCTACATTATTTTTTCAAAATTAAGTTCCCTTTCTACCCCTCCATCCTTAGCCAATCAAATGGTAGAGGCATTTGCAGATGAGAGGGGCATAAAGCCTCTATCTGTCTCATACTTTCTTTAATGGCGCTTTCTTTATGCTCACCCTTTCTCCGTCTCCATCTCTCTTTCAGTCTCTGCAATTCGTTTACGCACCCATTTCTTGGAATCCTCTAATCGAATGCATAGTAAGTTATCAGTAGACCCAGCTTATTCGAGATTTCTCTGCGTTTCTACTAAGAACTTTGTATATTTTTGCTTTAATCTCTTACTTTTTCAATTACGTGGATTTTTATATTAGAGCTCAATAATTTTCATCCCTAAATTTTGTTGTAACATCTATTACCAATGTGGAAATTTATTTTCTACAGTAGCTACATTTTTCTTTTTTTCATTTTGGCTCGCTAGATTATCTATTTGTTTAACTATCTCTTTTAACTATTTACTTTGGTTTTGCTTTAGATTACTTTACTAAATTTGTTAGAACTTACTATTTTAGATAAGAATCTATGACGAGGATGTTAACGTCGTATATGAAAGCTCACAAGGTCTTAGTAGCTGTTAGATAAAAGCAAAGAGTTCGATTTTGAAAGCCATACAAAGTGATATGAAAGAAAAGGGTTTAAAGACCAAAACTTAGAGCTTTAATATGTCATGTGTCTTCTACAACAGAGTATGTTACACTATTAAATATCTACACCTCAAAAAATCATATTTAGTTTTGAGACTGATTGAGATATTTTAGTATAAACTGTATGATTCTTCTAATAAAACACTCTGAATTGAATCAATCCGTGCTATAAAATACAGGTTTGTAGACCTTAGATCTTGAAATAAAAACCTTAATGGAAAAGGGTTTTAACTTGTAAATTGTTGAAGTAATTGTCAGGGCTGTTTGAAAGCACTCCTCCAATTCATCAAGAATCAAGATCCTTACAAAGTATCTATATGTTTAACATCTTCATTGGATAGTGTTGCAGAGCTCGAATTACTTCAGGTTAAACGCAACTCTTTAGTGTGAAATAATATTGTTATCGTCATTTCGTTTCTTGAGCTCATCTCTCCAAATTGTTTTTAATGGCTCATGCTGCCTACTTTATGATGACTGAGACTTTGTTTTTGGTTTAAAATTGGCCTGTGTTTCGTTGACAACTGAATCTTGCATTTCTCATCACCAAGTTTTGCCCTTTTCTTTTTGCAGGCTCCAGGCCTTTCATTTCTGTTGCCAGGGCATTATAAAAATTATTCCAGGTTAGTGTTCATAAGGATTGTTTAGAGAAACAAATAGGTTTGGTTTATTGGTCTGACTATTTAAAGCGAAAACGGATGCTAAATGGTAAGAACGATGTGCAGATTGCTGGGATTTTTACTAAATTAGAAACATTACTTACCAATTCCAATTATACGCGGGTATATGAACTAGTTTCTGAGTGAGGTATGGTAGCTAAGAATGAAGTTTATATCAATTGTTCTAGACATCAAAATCAATATTTCATGATGATTTGTAGGCTAACAGGGAGAGGAATTGTTGAATATACCAAATCTTTGTTAAGCTAAAGTATAGTTTGAGTGATAATTCGGAGATATTAAGAGCTAAGTTAGACTGTTAGATGAATTTTACATTCAAAACTATACTTTAATTCCCAATTTAACGTAATAGATTCAACCAATAAATTTCTATAATTTAGGGATAAACAAAACAATAAATTATCAACCTTGATTCTTGCTTTTGATGTAGACGTAGATGCAGAATGATTTTATTGCCTTGATCCTTTTTCTTTTATTTTTCCCTTCGATGATCAAGAGACGAATGGTTACCTTTATTGAGAGAGATGGACGATTTTTTCCTTTCTTGTACCCTTTCTGAAAACCCTTCCTTTCTTCAAAAACCCTAATGTTTCAATCGCTTTAAGAGAATATAAAGAGAATTCTTAATGAGAATTTACAGATTTGCCCTTTCATCTTACATGGAAGATATGTAAATATCCTTTCATTCATATCTCTTTATTTATATCTCTTTAATTATATATCATATATACTTTAATAAGGTCAAGGAGAGGGAATTAAAACTCAATCAACTTAATTTCTTTTACGCTTAACAATCATCACATTAAGCACTTTAATAATAAGTCAATACACTTTAATTAACATGGATCACACAATAGATTATTAAAATAATCTAACAATCTCCCACTTGAGCCATGTTATAGTAACTTTAATAAAATCAATTTTCAGCTATTATTTTTTAACTGTCACAACTTGTAATTCACAATTCTTTTTATAGTGTACTATAATGTGAATTTATCAAGTGTTTTTTTCATAATGAATAGTATAATAGGATCATGGTAGTCACAAGTCTTCATTGACGACATGATTCTTTCCATGTATCACAATTAATACAATTCATCAATTCTTTAATCGAGGAACACTATATATATATATATATATATATACCTTTCAACTTTAACTTTTCATAAAGTTTACATATTATTCATAAACAACTTAATTGTATACACCATCATATGAATAATAAACATCCATATAAAAACATCTTCTTTAATTGAATTCAAAGATGTAATAAGATACAACTTATACTTTTACAATCACATAAACTAGGATTCGTCACCTAAACCCATCCTTACAACATGTTCTTTAAAGGTTTTGGGTGGTAATCCTTTCGTCAATGGATCCTCTATCATTAAACTTGTGCTTATATACTCAATGCACACATTTTGTTTTTGTATCTCTTCTTTGACTGCCAAGTACTTAATCCATATGTTTTGCTCATTTCGAGTACTTGTCATTCTTCAAGAAGAATACAGCTGCAGAAATATCACAATAAATATTCAGTGGTCTAACTATACTGTCGACCATTCCTAGACCTTGAATTAAGTTCTGCAACCACAATATTTTGAATTGTAGCCTCAAACATGCTACAAATTCTGCCTCTATAGTGGAAGTAGCAATCAGAGATTGTTTTCCACTTTTCTGTAGTACGACTCCTCTCGTTAATAGGAACACATAACCGAATGTAGATTTCCTTAAGTCTACACATCCAGCATATTCTGAATCCAAATATCCAATCACCTCAAGATGATTGAATTTTCTGTAAGTGAACATGTATTCCTTAGTTCATTGTAAATACCTAATGACTTTCTTTGCAGCTTTCTAGTGATCCATTCCAGGGTTACTTTGATATCGACCCAACATCCCTACTGAAAACTAATATCTGGCCGAGTACATGTCTGAGCATACATTAAGCTCCCTACAGCTGATGCATATGGAATAGATTCAATTTTTTTACGTTCCAAATCACTTTTCGGACATTGTATTTTACTAAATTTGTCCCCTTTCTGAATTGGAGCTACACCAACGGAACACTTATCCATTCGGATTCTCTCAAGAATTTTATTGATATAACCTTTCTGAGACAATCTCAATAATCTTTTTTGTCTATCACAGAATATTTCTATTCCAATTACATAGGATGTCTCACCCATATCTTTCATTTCAAAGTTCTTTGAGAGAAAATCTTTTATGTCATGTAACATGCCCTTATTATTTGCAACAAGAAGATTATCGTCAACATACAATACTAGGATACAAAACTTACTCCCACTGACTTTCATATAGATACACCGATCAACGGTGTTTTCTATAAAATTGTATGACGTAATGGTATCGTTAAACTTAATATACCATTGTCTGGAAGCTTGTTTTAATCCATAAATTGACTTATTCAATTTACAAACAAACTTTTCATTTCCAGGAAATGAAAACCCTTCTAGTTGATCCATGTACACTTCTTCCTCTAAGTCACCGTTAAGAAAGGCGGTCTTTACTTCTATTTGGCGAAACTCTAAATCATAATAAGCTACCAAAGCCATAACTATTCTTAAAGAATCCTTCTTTGAAACCAGAGAGAAGGTCTCTTTATAGTCAATGTCGTCTTTCTAAGTATAACCTTTGGCGACAAGTCTGCCTTATACCTTTCGATATTACCTTTTGAATCGCGTTTGGTTTTGAAAATCCATTTACAACCAACGCATTTCTTTCCTTTAGGTAACTCTACAAGTTTCTAAACTTTGTTGTCATCCATCGATTTCAAATCTTCTTTCATAGCATTTAACCACTTTTCAGAATCATTACATTCCATGACTTGATTAAATGAGTCTGGATCTTTGTCATTACTCAAGTCACATTCCTCTTCAAGTGAATAAATCACATAATCATCAGAAATAGCTGGTCTCCTTTGCCTTACAGAGCTTCGCAATTATGGTTCTTGTGATGGTTCACTTACGACTTGATCATCATTACTATGCTCTTCATTGGCACGTTCACTTTGATTGATTTGAATATTCATATATCGTTTCGGTATGTTGTTGGACTGTGATACAACAAAAGGAATGACAACTTGATGAGAAGTACTAGGTGTTATTTCTTCCACCCGATTCTCTTGAATATTCACATTTCGTGATTCATCACTCCCACTGAACTTACCATTCTCAATTAATCGAGCATTTCCAGATTCAACTAT
This sequence comes from Begonia loranthoides, assembly GCA_022433065.1. Lineage (NCBI taxonomy): Eukaryota > Viridiplantae > Streptophyta > Magnoliopsida > Cucurbitales > Begoniaceae > Begonia > Begonia loranthoides. The sequence goes on along the minus strand of CM039477.1, from coordinate 24,407,140 downwards.
TCCTGTACAATTATTTGGACAATAAAATATGTACCCTTTAGACTTTTCTGGATAGCCGATGAAATAACCACTGATGGTTCTTTCATCGAGCTTCTTTTCATGTGGATTATATATCCTTACTTCTGCTGGACAACTCCAAACATGGATATGTCTTAAACTAGGTTTCCTTCCCGTCCACAGTTCATAAGGTGTCTTAGGAACTGCCTTACTAGGAACTCTATTCAACAGATAAGCAGCAGTTTTCAAACCATGCATCCACAATGATAAAGGTACATCACTTTGATTCATCATACTCCTAACCATTTCGATAAGAGTACAATTCTGCCTTTCAGCTACACCATTTTGTTGTGGTGTTCCCTGTATTGTATACTGTGCACAAATGCCTCGACTTTTGAGAAACCTTGCAAATGGACCTTTGTTTTGTCCATTCTCATCGAATTTTCCTTAATATTCACCACCTTTGTCCGATCTCACCTCCTTTACTTTTCTAACTAACTGCCTTTCTACCTCATTGATGAATATTTCTAGAACATTCATCGCTTGAGACTTTTCATGCAGTAGATACAAATAACCATAACGTGAGAAATCATCTATAAAAGTGATAAAATACTTTTCACCACTCCATGAAGGAATGTCAAATGGACCACATATGTCGGTATGTATCAATTCTAAAAGTTCACTATTTCTTGTGGCGGGATACTTTGATGTGTGTTTAGTTTGCTTTCCTTTAATGCAATCTATACACACGTCCCAGTCATCAAAATCTAATTGAGGTAAAATATTACTTTTCATTAACCTCATCATCCTTTCTTTAGATATGTGACCTAGACGTTTATGCCATAATAAAGCAGAACTTTCATTTGTTGCATTACGTTTAGTTCCAATCACATGATCAACATTAAACAGAGATCCAATATATTTAGCATTGAGATAAAAATAGTATATGTAACGCCCCGATTCCCTTAAACCGGTTTAAAAGCTTAATAAAAAATTCATTTTTTGAGAAAAAGGATGATCAGAGTGCGTGAAAACCTGAGTCGTTAGTAAAATCATCCTTTCGCTTACCATTCGTAAAAGAAGTTACTTAGAAAGTTTCACGGAAGCATAAGAAACGAGAAAAACTAAACTTTTTGAATCAGGAAAAACAACTTGTAAAACGTTGTCCAAATTTAAAACTTACATAGTTCAAGTCTTCGATTTTAGGAAAACACAACTAAAATTACCAAATTAAGGAAACACATCCGGAGATAACATTCATTTTCATTTTTCCATATCGTACGATACTACTACTCCTCTGGCGCCGTTACTGGACCAACCGCAGGCTCTACCATAACGACCTCTTCTTTATGGTTGGCATAAGTCCTTCATTACCTACACCACAAGTAAGGACGTGAGCTTACGCTCAGTAAGGTTAGGGGAAAACACTTATGCATTCTCTCTTTAGTCTTTGTTGGATTGAGGGCCACTCAACCCAACTCTTTCATTTCATTACATTCGTTTTCTACGCTCATTTGTTAAAACTCGTACATCGAGTTTGGAGATTGGAGGTTTTCCTTTGAGATGGCATAGTTGTACGGAAACTAACCCCATGTGGGCTACTAGTCCCTTTCCCGTCTTGGTAGGGGTGTATCTTAGTAGCTAGGCTAGCTCCGGACTACCCATCTACTCTAACTCCCTAGTTCCGACATATACCCGCCTTTAGGGTTCTTCTTATTCTGGCATATACCCGCCTTTAGGGTTCTTCTTATTCTGGCATATACCCGCCTTTAGGGTTCTTTTCATTTTCATTTCCCGGCATATACCCGCCTTTAGGGTTCTTTTTATTTCCATTTCTCGGCATATACCCGCCTTTAGGGTTCTTTTCATTTTCATTTCCATTCATTCTTCCTCACTCATGCATGTGAGTACCACCTGAGCGGTTACTCCCTACTTGGTTTCTATTAATCATGGACTCAATCTAACTTTTCCTTAAACAATATTACACAATGACAAAACAAAGAGCATATATAAAAGAACTACAAAACAAGGAGTATATATATATATATATATTTAAGAACTAAGAACTCAATAATGCAATTCATGCTTTTCACTCAATTTCATTTGCATTAGTGATACAGCTCAAGCATGTTGATAAATTTTAAATCATCTCTACTTTCATTTTGTTATTAAGGCTAAACACATGTGTATGAAACAATTAACATTAGTATGTAACAACTATAACAATAACAATAAATAGAAACCCAGAAACAATGGAACCAATGATGGGAATCTAAATAGCCAAACCAGAACAATAAATAAAACCAACATTTTCTTTTCCCCATTACAAGTAATTTTGGTCATCATCATGCTACTCTTTTTGGTCACACTAAACATACTCACACTAACATACTAAAACATACAAAATTGGCAAGGCATAGGCATGGAATCTGTTCTCACATTACTTGGTGAGCAAAAGATGCATAATCTTACATTAGTAGTTTCACACTTCTCTTACTATTATTTCCCATTCCTATGTTTAACCCATGCATTACTTATCATGGAATGACTTCTTTTCTTTTCATGTAACATCATAAAACATATATCTTGAATCATTCTGTTATAGCATTTAGGAAACAAAACCAGAAACTGCATAATGCACCAAAAAAAATAAACCATACCTCATATCTTCCTTCCTCTTTTACACTTCCTTTACTTAAAATCCTATCTTTCCTTTCCTTAATCCTCATCTTAGTAGCTTTCACATTTTCAAGTCGTGTCATAAACATATGAATCATATAACATTTGTACAAGTTCAGCAAGGAAGCATAATTTATGCTACACCAGGAAAGCACAATTTTACACCAGAACATTTAGTCATAACAATTACTTGGTTTCACTTTCCATCATAACCACTATCTTCTTCTTTCTATCCTACTCATCCAGCATATCCTTGACTATTATCAAATCATTTCGTGTTATTGATTTCCACTAAAACAAGTGCAAGAAGTTATAAGAACTAAGAACACAAAAAATTGTCAAACCAAACACCAATGCAAAAATACTTGTGGGTAGGGCATAGGAAGCCAAGACACACTCATTCCTTACCAATATCATAGATGAAGGTCCTTCGTGCACTAAAGAAATGCAGCAATAGTTGTCCAAACCCAGTAAATTGCTCAGTTCAAACCCACCATCACAGCTCAGCCAACCTTCTCCCCTGGCAGAAGACCCATTCCCCTTTTTAACATGCAGGAACTAAGGGCAGCTGGCAGACAATCATCTAACCAGCATAATTGCCACCTATAACAAGTAATTGCTACCAATTTGTGTTGTTGATCCGCGGACAGGGCGAGGTCCACAGAAAACACACTACCCACTGTCCTTGCCAAAACATTAATCCATCCAGTAAATCGATCATAAGGGAGGCAAAAATTACAGACCAAGAAGACTAACCCTCCTAAGTACACCATTTTTTACCAAGCTTACCTGTGCCCTGCAAATCGGACAACACCGAGTGTCCCGATCCCGTCACACTCCGCACACCGCACCGCGTCGCGCCGCATCGCACCGCACTCACCTGCGTACCCCGCGCGCCGTCCAGCCGCCGCGGAGTCTGGCCATCGCGAGTCGTCGGCCGACGAGATTTGGCTGCTTCCTTCTCTTCTCCCCTATCTTCGTTTCTCCCTGCTTCGCTAAGGAATGTCCTCTCTTGGCCATTCCTTTTGTTTATATATATACAATTGTTTTTTTTTTTATTTATAAATCCTTTAATTTAATTGAATTCGTAAATTATTTTCGACTCGTTTTAAATCCTTGATTTATTCTAGAATTGGTTGATGATTATTATTATCGGTCCAATTCACTTTCGTCTATTTGCCTATTCTCAATAATCCAAATATACTCAATTAATTTCCAATTATCTTTATTTAATCCCATTATGGAAATCAGGATATTACAGTATAAACCATCTTTTAAAATACCAGAACCATAATAATATTTTTGTTTATACAATTTAAAAACACCATTACCAATCTCAATATTAAATCCTACATAATCCAACTTTGCAACAAAAATTAAATTCCTAGCACATTCAGGAACATAAAGACACTCTTCTAGATCTAGGTGGTATCTAGTATTCAGGATCAATCTATACGTCTCAATTCCTTGTATCTGTGCCTTCATTTTGTTTCCCATATATAGAAAATTTTCATCCTCGTTTATGGGTTGGATCGAAAGAAATCCCTGCGTAACATTAGACACATGAGTAGTAGCTCCAGAATCTAACCACCAAGCATTACTAGGCACTTCTATAATATTTGATTCAAAACATACTGAAACAAATAATGTACCTTTCTTTTCGAACCAAGTTTTTCTTTTCGGATAATCCTTTTTGATATGTCCAACTTTGTTGCAGAAGTAGCACTTAAGCTCTTTTCGGATTTGGTCATCTTTTATCTTTAATTGACCTTTTTCCTTCTATTTGTTCTTCTTACTTGGCTTTCCTTTGCTACTATTGGCTTCCTTCTGAAACGTCAAATTAACAGTATGATCCTTCATTTTCTTCAACCTCCCTTCTTCTTGAATTAACATGGCTTTAATTTCCTGAAAGTTCCATTTCTCTTTAATGGTGTTGTAATTCACTTGGAACTGGCCAAACGCAAGAGGAAGTGAGTTGATGATAAATTGAACTAAGAATGATTCACTCACATCCATACCTAACGTTTTCAGCCTTGCTGCCAAATTGGCCATGCTTGTTATATGATTATGAATGGGTTGAGACCAATCAAATTTTTTAGTCGTTAACTCACTCATTAGATTCCCTACAACAGACTTATCTGTAATGTCTGATTGAGAATATTCTTTGATTTTAGACATGAACTCTTTTGCTTCATTTGTCTTTGGCATTGATGACTTAACATTTTCAGCCATCGTCATCTTCATCAAACTCAAACTCAGCCTGTTAGACCGCTCTCAAGTCTCACTGTATAACTTGTTAGCTTCCGTACTAGTCTCATTAATAGCTGGTGGTCTATCACAAACTAATGTTAAGTCTAAATCCAATACACCCAGTTGAAACTGGATTTATTCAGACCAATCAGCATAGTTTAAACCATTGAACTTGAGTAAAGAATTTCCAGAAGCAAATAAATTAATAGTGGCTGCAAAAACAAAATACATGCTCATTCATTAACTAAATCAAATTCAGATAAATAACCATAATTTTATTTATTTAAGTTTACCTTTGGGTAATCCTTAAGTAAATAATCGATTATTGATGTTATTATATAAACTTTAATAGACTTATAAACATATTTAACATAACATGATCAATATCTTTGGATATTTAATCATATTAATTAAATATATAAATATGTCACTTTAATATTATTAATTATAAACATTGGTCCACCTTTTGGTGACCTACTAGTCTATAATTAATAATTTCCTATTAATAACATCACCATAATTTATTTCTTTAAGTTCACCTTTGGGTAATCCTTAAAGAAATAATCGATAATTGATGTTATTATATAAACTTTAATAGACTTGTAAACATATTTAATATAACATGATTAATATCTTTGGATATTTAATCATATTAATCAAATATGTAAATATGTCACTTTAATATTATTAATTATAAACATTTGTCTACCTTTGGGTGACCTACTAGTCTATAATTAATAGTTTCCTTTTGATCCCTCACAAGTATTAGATCAATCATTGCATTAATCAATACTCTTCATGCACAATTTTGATTGAAATTTTCTACCTTTATACAAAACAAAATTCATCTAATATGTATAAAATAATTATGCAGAAACCATAATTATAAAAACCATAATTTTTCATGCATAATTCTGATTAAAATTTTCTACCTTTACACAAAATAAATTTCATCCAATATGTAGAAAATAATTGTGCAGAAACCATAATCATAGAAACCCTAATTGTTCATACATAATTCTGATTAAAAATTTTCTACCTTGACATGAAATAAAATTCATCCACTAAGTAGAAAATAATTATGCAGAAATCCTAATTATAGAAACCCTAATTTTTCATGGCAAATCAATACGTTAATTACCGTGCTTTGATACCAATTGTTAGATGAATTTTACATTCAAAACAATACTTTAATTCTCAATTTAACATAATAGATTTAACCAAAAAATTTCTATAACTTAGGGACAAACAAAACAATAAATTACCAACCTTGATCAATGCTTTTGATGTAGACGTAGATGCAGAATGATTTTATTGCCTTGATCCTTTTTTCTTTACTTTTCTCTTCGATGATCAAGAGGCGAATGGTTACCTTTATTAAGAGAGATGGACGATTTCTTCCTTTCTTGTACCCCTTCTGAAAACCCTTCAGAAAACTCTTTCTTTAAAAACCCTAATGTTTCAATCTCTTTAAGAGAATATAAAGAGAATTTTTAATGAGAATTTACAGATTTGCCATTTCATCTTACAGGGAAGATATGTAAATACCCTTTCATTCATATCTCTTTATTTATATCTCTTTAACCATATATTATATATACTTTAATAAGGTCAAGGAGAGGGAATTAAAACCCAATCAACTTAATTTTTTTTACGCTTAACAATCATCACATTAAGCACTTTAATAATAAGTCAATACACTTTAATTAACATGGACCACACAATAGATTATTAAAATAATCTAACATAGACAAGTAAAGATATTGGTTAAAGAGAAATGTATTTGGAGTAAGTGAATGATGATACCCGTTATGTTTATTGTTATGTTCATTGATAGGTTATAAGAAGGATTTAAGTCAATTAATGAAATTTGTGGTGATTTTGGAGTTAGATTGGTTGATATCATTTTATTGGATAGTGAGTGGACATATTAAAAGAAAATATATTTAGACACATTTGAATGTTATAAGGAATGTTATATGGTTGAAAGTATAAGATTTTAGGTTATATTGGATGTAATGGAGGATAAAGTGATGAAGGAATAATGAAATATTTGGTGTAAGATGAAATTAGGGTGATTAATGACAAAGTTATGAAGGATATATATTTATATATTTATTATTACGATAATTTGCATGAAGTAATGAATTAATCTGGAGATTAAGTCGAAAGTAGTTGTTGGGAGTCAGCGGCCGATCGTGGCGGTCGATCGATAAAGTGTCAATTGATCAGCGACATCGACTAGCAAATTAAAAGACAATTTTGAATGATTTTTGATGGTCGATCGCTTGGAGAAGAGAACTGTCGCCATGATCACCCACATATTTAAAGCAATGTTTGGCGGATGATTTTCTAATTGGTGGTCGATCGTCCTTCATGAGATTCATCCGACTGCCATTTATGATGATTATTCTGGAGAGCCAGGAACGTCTGGTATACGAAAGGAAACGTCGTCTAAACGCTTGAGAATCGTAGGAGACGATGTTTAACACGTTTGAAGAGAAAAGATTTGGCGTTTTAGACGTTGGGACATCTAAAGGTTGCCTGTTAATGGCGTTGTATTGCATTTGAAGATGAAGGGGTTTGGCATTTTGGACGTTTGGTTTATGAAAGGTTATTGAGTATTGATGAGTACACCTCTTGGCTTTCTATTTTCCCTCTGAATATTTATGTTAGGCGTTAGAAGGATTTTGTCTATAAATAGGAGATGATGGACGAGAGTTTTTAAGATGAAAAACAGTGGGGAAACTCTGCCGATTTTTGGAGACGTGTGTGAGGTGCTTATGAAGCTTTGTTAGCGTGAGGTATATGAGTGTTCTGAAGGATTTAAAGAGAGAAATGAAGGGCCAGTGAGTGACTCTGTTGTGAGGCTTTGAGTGTTCATGGGAAAACCGTGAGGGTCTAATGGTGTGTGAGTATTTTTGTGAAGTTGTTACTGGATGTAGTTTTGATTCTATTTTTGGATGCTTTGGCTTGAGTTGAATGAACCGAGTGGATTGTGAGAGAGAGAGAGAGAGAGAGAGAGAGAGAGAGAGAGAGAGAGTCTGAAGAAGGAAATCTTTGATGAAAGTGGAATTTTACTCCTGTTTATAGTTTCAGTTCGCGGATGCTTCAGGTACAAAGGTTCTCTCATGAATATGTTATTCGTTTATAGTGAGTGATAAATTATTGGAATAAGAATATTTTTTGGAAAATAAATGATAAATGGGTATTCGAATATTATTTGGAAAATAATACTAGAGTTATGAATTAAATAGGCTTGTTAACAATAGGCGAAATGATAAGTTATTGGATTAAGGTTTATAGTTGTTAGATAAAGTGATAAATTGTTGGATAAAAGGATTGTTGGAAATATATGCATGTTAGTTGAAGCTAGAGGACTTTATTATTAAAGATTAATTATTAATAATTGTATGTGTTAATAATTATAGGTTTCGTGAAAGAATCTTAAAGTGTTAACTCGTTAAAGCTAAGGATTCTAGGTATGTGTTATTGCATGTGCTTTGTTCAAAAGGACCTACATCACGGGAATTATGGGTTATTTTATTGATTGTTTTTAATTCTATCTTTATAAATGTAAGTTCAGTTCCTTAAATATGACGGATTACATTTTAATGACATGATCAAGGAACACGTTAGATAGAATTGTATCTACACAACAACGTTAAGACATGGAATTATACATAAAGTACATGAAAATGGAATACAGGTAAATAGCTGTGGACCGGTATGAGAAGCTTGGCACAGAAATCAAGATAATAACTGTAAACCAGTTTGATAAGTCTGACATATATGTTTATATGGACCGGTATGATAAGTTTGGCATATAAACAATAAAAGACTGAAATAATATGAGACAACGGAATTAAACAGTAAGATACGTAAATAGCTGTTTTTGTGGACCAGTTGCTTAAGTCTGGCACAAGAACCAAAGATGAGTAATAACTGTGGACCGATATGATAAGTCTGGCATAGAAATCAAGATAATAACGATAAAAGACATGAACAGTAAAAGAGAAATGAAATAGAAAACTCTATGTTATGTTATAGAATTGTATGTAAATTCTATATTTTACGTTTATATCATGTACTGAGTGTTAGACTCATAGTTAGGTCTCGTTGATGTAGGTAAGGAGCATATAGATAGATAAAGCAACTGATAGACGTAGCTGATGAAGTATTGTTGTGTGGACGTTTGTGTTGTTGGCGATATTGACCTATGGTTATGCTCAAGGGAATGGAATAAATGTTTTAAAAGGTTTTTAAGTATTTTATGATTTTAAATAAATGTTTTAAATAAATATTTATTTAAACAATGGATTTATAGTATTAAATTGTAAAAGACTTTCACTGTTGATGACCACTATTTATTACTCTGATGATTTATAAAGTAATGGTTTTAAAGAAAAGAAAAATTTTTATACGGAAAAAGGTTACAAGACATTACACCATTGAAAAGGGAGATGGTTCAACATTTTCTCCTGCAGTAAGCTGTGTGTAACGACCCGGATTTTTGTAAATCCTTTTTAATGAGTTAAAATTTTGAATTTTCTTTTTAAAAGTAAATCAGAGCGCGTCTAAACCGGATCGCTACCAACCTTTCATAAAACTCATTATAAAATACCATTTTTTGTAAAACTTATGCGGAAGCGTTAAAATAAAAATAATTTGAAAACATAGCGGAAGCGTAAATAAAATCATCATTTAGAAACTTAGCGGAAACATTATTCACTTAAATGAAAGGACTAACCAAATTAAATACATTTTAAATAAAACTTATGTTAATTACAACTTAGACAACTTAATTAAAACCATTTCTCTTGTACTCTCTTTATGCCTAGCCAGCCGTGAGCATCTCTCAAGCGTGCAAACTCATCATCCCTGCTTGCTATTGTTTGTTCTTTATCTTCCGCTACTCCTAATTCATGCATTCTTCTACTTACAATACCTACATCTACACCACAAGCAACTATAAGCCCAAAGGGTTTAGGAAGGAAAAAAAGTTAATGCAATATGCTTATGACTCTCTTTAGTTCATTTGGAATAGGGGCCATCCAAACCAATTGTTTTCTTACGTTTCTTCTTTCTTTCTTTCTTTCTTTCTTTACTCATACTTCGAGCTGGAGATTGGAAGACTCGTATGGGATGATATAGTGGGTCGTACCTGACCTCCTATAGGCAACTAGGTCCCGTTCCCGATAAGGTAGGGGCATTTCCTAATTGCCAGGCTAAGACCACTACCAATCCGCCTCCCAACTCCCTTATTCCTTTCCTTGGTATTTTCTTAACATTTTCCTTTCCTTACCATGCATGTGAGTACCATCCCGAGGGGTACTCCCTTCTTTGTTTTTATTACATGATGCATGAACATACATTCTCAACCTAGTATGATGCATGATACTTTTAACATAACATTCATAGAAATTGAAGTGAACATAAAAGAAAATAACTGTAATTGAAATCGCATATAATGGAAGTAAAGCATATTAGAAAAGGAAATAACTGCTCATAATAGAAAACAATTACAACATTGAATTGAGCAGCGAATGCTTACATGTATGGTAAACATGCAAGTAATTTATCTAAGTTATCATGCTTAGGAAATAGTTACATTCATGTTCATTAGTTATCCTAATTAACTATCATGCTCACTTCGAGTTACGATTATTAGTTTAGTTGGTTATCCTAATTAATTTACGTGCTCATGGATTACTTTAATTACTAATTGATCTGTAGTCAATTACATATTCATGCTCATACAATTATTGTTATCCTAGTTGGTTACATACTCAACTAATTGGTTAATTAACATGCTTCAACTATTTATTGACATCAGAGCTAATTAATTAAGCCTACTTAACTAATCGATTAACATGCTAGAGTAGTTATTAACAACTTACGAAAATATAATTAACATGCTCAATAGTAATTTAATCAACCTAGTTAATTAACATGCTTGCATATTAACGAGTGATTGTTAACTAACACGCGAACATACTATTATCTAATTTAGTTAATTAGTTAATTAAGCACTAATAAATTGACATGCTTGGTTAATTACTTTTGGCCGGTTGCTTAGGGCTGATTAATTAACATGTTAAATTACTAAACATGCTTAATTCACATCGTTAGTTAAATTGCCCTAATCATGCTTGCTAGTTAGTTCATCAATAATCAAACATGCTAATTAGTTTGCTAATTGATTACCCTAATTGATTTCATGCTAAATAAGTAACCACAAGTGAGAGGCTAAGCATATGTGCATAAATGACGCCAACAGTGGAATTAAACAATGAAAACGTAGGTAAATAGTGGATAATTCTCGTTTCACGCTTCAATCTTCCATCGCTCCTTTTTCATTTCTCATTATTACTAAAAATTACTATTAACAATACATTTGCATCACTTTAGCAGACAATTAAACAGAGCATATAAACAAAGGAAATATCATAGGGCTTAATCGAAATTCAGAGAACACACTTCACAATTCACAAGTTAAACAACGAGAGAACATTCAAGGAATCATCAAGGAAACGCAGCATGAACCTTTATCATCTATCAAACAACTACTCAAGCTACTTAATTACTTTAATAATCAGCATACGGATAATCAAACATTCAAGCTAAGTTAAACATGTTATGGTCATCAAACTAATTGATTTCGCTAGACAGACTAACATGCTCAGTTGATTGCGTTAGTTAATTACACTAGTTAATTAACATACTTTAATTGATGATCCAGTCCTAATCAATTACATGCTTTAAGGTGAATTACATGCTTTTATCCTAGATAATTGACACATACTTTAATACTAGTTCGTAATTTGAACTGTTACCATTTACATGCTTCCTACATTTATTATTACTCTAGGTGATTTAAACATTTTTTTGTTGTTGATTGACTTATACATACTAGTCTTAGTTAATTAATCATACCAACAAATTATTATTTAATTAACTACATGCTTAGATTTGCTAATCACTTAATATGCTAAACTAATTATTCATTACACAACTAGCTAGCTAACCATGCTTAAGAGTCAATTACAGGCTTTCATCCTCATTACTAATCATGCATAGGTTTCATAAAAGTAGCATGCTGATATTTATCTTATAATTGACATTCTTAGGGATTAATTATTGTTTACAACTAATTAACATGCTTGAGAAGACAAATGATTAGCAGCTATTAGTTAGTGGAACTAGTTAATCTATTCAATTTAATGACATATATCCAGATTTTAGAATAGAATTTATAAGACCATACATACATTGAATCATGGAATAAAGTAACCAGCAACACTTAATAAGAAAACAGGATATATAAGGATACACTTTTCAGTTCTGTGCTCCATACCCATTCATTTTCTATTCTCCATTCTCATCACTAAACTAATCAATTGCACTAAAGGAAACAACCCACAATAAAAGAAATCTAACTAGTATCACAAGACTACATACAAATTAACATTTTTAGGACCTATGACAATAACTATAGCCAAGAATTCTATACTAACACCATCCAAGAAATCAACAATGAAGTAAAGACAGTAAATCATACGAGGAGCTATCATCTAAGCAGCTAACAGTAGGCATTTCAAGAGACTAACAATATACTTAACAACTAACAGCAAACATTTAAGAACATTAACACTAAACTCACACACCCATACTTGTGGTGTAGGGCCTCAGTGGCCAAAACACCCCTTAATCCTTACCTATTGAAGACTTCCCTTTCTCAGACAACTGCTCTCCAGTCCACTCCTCCATACAGACAACCCAATCTCTTCTAGGAAGAACCAGAGAAAAACTGGAGAAGGGGGAATAAGGACTGAATAAATAGGGTTCCTTTCTGGACACAACCCACAAGGTGTAGAAGTGGTGCAGGCGACATCCTCTGTGGTTGGAAATCGTGGGGAGAAAGACGTTGTGCTACGTCTCCCACGATTCCACACTTCTTCTTCCTCTGATTTAAGTTTATTATATAGCTAAACTGCTACGATTCGAACGAGTGCGGATGACTTCGTCACGTCCGTAATCGTCCTCAAGACCAAACATATGAAGGCTAAATTCTAACTTTGGATGGCAGACGGCGTCCGCAACTTCGTCCGTACCGTCCGCAGTCGCGATTCAGACGCTAGTCGGCTTCCGCGAGGGGAATTGAATAAGATAGAATCAATTGGTGTAACGACCCGGATTTCGTAAACCTTCTTAAAACTCGTTAACCTTAATTAAAACATTTCAATTAAACAAAGAGTTATCAGAGTGCATCAAATCCGAATCGTTAGAAAAATCTTTCATTTTTCTTCTTCTTCGATTAATCTTGAAAACAAATTTATTTATAAATTTTAGCGGAAGCATAAATTAAATAAGAAATCTAAGATATGTCTAAAAAGGGAATAGCAAACTGATATTATAAAAACCATTTAAGCAAATCCAAGGTTATAAATGTGACATAGTACCATTATTCAATAAAATACAAACCGAAATTTAGCATTCGTTCTTTCATATTTTCATATCATGCCATACCATATTGTACTACTACTCCATTTGCATCTTCGGACCAACCGCAGGCTCCACCGGAATGTCCTCTTCCTTAATTACTGGCATCACTCCCTCATTACCTACACCACAAGTAAGGATAGGGTAAAACAATTATGCATTTCACTCTTTAGTTCTCGTTGGAAAGGGGGCCACCCATCCAACTCTTTCATTACGTTCGTTTTTCTTTATTCATTCATCAAACTTGTACATCGAGCCCGAAGATTAAGGGTTTTCCTTTGAGATGGCCTAGCTGTACGGAAACTAACCACCTGTGGGCTACTAGTCCATTTCCCGTCTTGGTGGGGGTGTATCCTAGTAGCTAGACTAGATCCAGACTACCCATCTACCTCAACTCCCTAGTTCCGGCATATATCCGCCTTTAGGGTTTGTTCTTGTCTTTTTAGCTCGGCATATACCCGCCTTTAGGGTTCTTTCTATTCCGGCATATACCCGCCTTTAGGGTTCTTTCTATTCTGTCATATACCCGCCTTTAGGGTTCTTTCTTTTCATAGTCTTTTTCCTCACTTATGCATGTGAGTACCACTCAAGTGGTTACCCCCTACTTGGTTTCTATTAATCATGGACTCAATCTAACATTTTCCTTAACAACATCTTAACATAATACCAGGAACACATCTCATAACCACAAACAATGAGCATGTATATTTTGAAGAAGAAATGAACATACAACATACAACAAACTATGAACATATATATATATATGGAAGAATATCAAAGAAGAAATGAGCATATAACAATGAAATTCCTACTTTTCATTTCCTTTCATTTGCATCACTTTTCATCCTATTTCATCCTAATGTTACAATTCCAGCATATTTATAAGTCAATTCTAGCATGTTGATTAATTTTACACTTTCTCTAACCCGTCTCTACTTTCATTCTGTTATTAATACTAAACATAGCTTATAACAATGGAACACAACATAATTATGCATAAGAAGAAAATAACAAGTTGTGTATTTATGCTCCTTTCCATTACTTAATACTCATCACATCCTCAACATACTTATATGTGCTTCACATTTGCAAAAGGAATTCTAGTAAATGAACAGTTTTAAACATTGAGCATCTGAATCGTCTACTATCATGAAGAAAGTTATACTACTATCATGAAGAAAGTTATAAAAACCAGAAACAGAACAAGAACATGGCCAAAATATAACCACTAAAAATCCTCTGCTCTAGCTATAGCTTTTGTCGTTAGTTTTCACACTTAACAAATTATCATATTAACATGTTAAACGGGCTAAACTATGGAAGGCATGCACGTCAAAACCTTTGCTGCATAAAAACCAGAAATTATAAAACCAGAAACTATATTTCATAACTTTCTTCCTCTTTTACATTTCCCTTACTTAACATCTCATTCTTCCTTTCTTTAATCCGTATCTTAATGGCTTCCACATCTTCAATTCATATCATAAACACATGAGTCATGTAACATTCGTACAAGTTCAACAAGGAAACTACAATTTGTGATACACCATAAATTAGTTTTTACACCAGAACATTCATAAAAATCACTTGTTTTCTTTCCATCATAAACATCATCTCCTTCATTCCATCATATTCATCTAACATATTCTCCAATTATTTCGTGGTAACCTTTATCAAGTCATTTTCGTGCTATTAGTTCTTACTAAAACAAGTGCAGGAAATAAACACTAGAAGTTGCATAAAATTTTGTAGAACCAAAACCAAAACAACAATACTTGTGGGTAGGGCATAAAACGCCAAGACACACCCAATCCTTACCTTTGATGTCTAATCTCTTGTGCAAGGCTCTCCCCGTCTCCACACTTAGCAACAATTGCAACCCAACCTTCCCAGCACCCCAAAACGTCCAAGAGAAGAAGAGAAGAAAAGAAGAAATAGGAGAAGGCTTACCTAGACGACAAAGGAGACAAGGCATGCTAGGAGGAGGCTCCTTGTCTGGAGGAAGAAAATCGCGCCGAAAGGAAGAGAAGTAACTCGCAAAACGTCGAAACCGTCGTTGTTTTCTGACTTTTGCTTCTTTTAAAAATCGCAGATCTGGTGCATTGCGGATGCCGTACAGTCGTCCGCAGCGTCCGCGGTTTCCAAAATTACAGTGCAAATGGCGTCCTAAACAGGCGTCCTCTGCATCCGAAATGCCTTTGCGGATGCCATTTGGTCGTCCGCCTCGTCCGATCAGGTCGTCCGCATGAAATCTAAAATTGGACAAATTCAATGCGGACGCGAAATCCCTCGTCCGCATCGTCCGCATGATCCCTGTTCATACAGATTCAATGCGGACGCTAAATTTTTCGTCCGCATGTGTCGTCCGCGTGAATCAAAATTGGACAAATTCAATGCGGACTCCAATTCATGCATCCGCGGCGTCCGCATTTCCCCTGCCGTCGTCTGAAACCACACAATTCCATCATTCTTCACATTTTCTCTTAAATCTTTCCCCAATTAAACGTCTACGAGGTTATACCTCGCAACTTAACATTCATAATATTCATAATACGATGTAACTTAGGAACATCCACACTTTTATTTTTAAAACATTAACGATTACATCATTAATCGAGAAAATTGGAATCGGGTTATTACAATTGGGACTCCACATCTCGCATCCACACTGTCCGCATATATCGTCCGAATGTGTCCAGGAATTGGACAAATTCAATTCGAATGACTCTCATCCTTGTCCGCGATCGTCCTAAAGTTCCCAGACTTAAACATATTTATTGCGGACGTGTCCTGTATCGTCCGCATCCTGCGTTCGCAACATCTCAGCACAGTGAAGTTGGGACGCCAAAACGCGTCCCCAGCCGTCCCCAAGACCTGGGCGATGAGGCCGAGTACTTGCGGACGACACTTTACGTCCGCAAGTCAATAGTTGGCATCCGCAACTCCATAATTCCCACTTTCCTCCATCTTTTCACACTTAACTCCCATCCCACAATATTTCTTCATATATACCCATCACAAAAAGACATGTATAGATACGCGATGCAATATCCTCATGACTCCAACACTTCAATTATATCACGTATATGGGGAAAAACGTTACTGAAATCACTCATAGGCTTAATGCTCCAACGCCCTTGGTAATATCCCAATAATTATCCAACTTAAAATATCAAGATGTTACACTTTGAACTAAGAAAAACAGCTACAATTCAGGCAGCTTAATTTTGAGTTGGCTAGTTTCTTATTTTAAATTAGATTAAACTATAATCATAGGCTAATTTGACAATAATTTTAGTGCAGGCAATTATAGATGGATATTCTACGCCATTAACGTTTGGGAATTTTGCAAAACTGGTAAGAAATTTGACCAAGATGAAGTTTGAACAAAATTCAGTAGTTGTTTTGTTTTCATCCATTAGCTATTATTGTCAATATGTCTTGACTGTTCTTATTAGCTGCTAGAAATAAGATACCAACAAAAAAAGAAAAATACGAAAACATGATACCAATATTTATGCAGAATGACTCATTAAAAAAAACCATAGCATACAACTAGAATAATAAAATAAAAAACTAGAATTTAATAAGCTATAATAAGTTAAATAGTTCAAATACTAAATAAACGATAATTAGCACAAATAACCTTAATTATAGGGTCTGTGAGGAACTCAAACTTAAACTAAAAGTATTTTTGTTAATAAATCAAATCTCAAACTAGGTAAAGTTAACAAAATAAACTTTTTAGTCACTTTTTTAATTAAGAAAAAAATTCCAGATGACTTTATCAACACACGGATGTCTGCCACAAGCACCTTACTCAAAGAGCAAGCGCCCATGGAAGTTTTCCATAGCATAGGCCAAACGCTAGCTTTTCGGATGCCTAGGATTTATTACGAGGGTCTACAGTAGATGTCTATACTTTATTACAAAGTGACCGTGATATCTCGTATTTGACATAATAGAATCATTTTTGCGTGAACCCTTAACCCTCCAACGACACTTCTCTCTTCCAAGGATGAAATCAACCCCATTTGAGCATTTTTCTCAGTTTTCAACCTCAAACATGATTTTCCCTAAACAATTTGTTATTTTTCCTCTCAAATTTTTGGTTTAATAATCAAACATCAATTATTTAAGGTAAAATATGTTGGATGTGTGTGAATTTATATGTTGTCATGAAAATGAAGTTTAATTTGTTTTTTGTACATTTTTTTCTTATAATTAGAGTTTATTTGCATGTAAGTAAAAGAAAGAAATAGGAGAAATTAAAGTATTTAATTTTTGCATACGGAATGACGCTGAGGAGAGGTAATTTTTGTTAGAAATTATTTATAGCAATTGATTTAATAATGTAATTAGTGTGTGAATGTTTTGTTATTTCAAGCATAGAAGAAATTTTTAGTTCAATTTTGGTTCGATTTTTCACATTGAATGATTTGGTTTTGGTTTCATTTTTTAATAAACAAACAAAATCAGTTTAGTTCAGTTTGACTCTAAAACTAAATTGAATCGAATTGACTTTTAACACTCATAAATCTCATTAGAAAATATATTATTAAATTATATTAATTAGTGATTAAATTGATAGATTATAAACAAATTAATAATTTAATTGAAAAAATTAGTGATTAAATTATATTATTAAAATTGAATTGTCTTATAAATTGATTGAGTTATTTAATTAAATTGTATAAGTAATATTTAAATTATTTACTTATCTAATTTGATATTTTATTAGATTAATAATTTAATCTATGAATGTTGTTTCATTCTACCAACGATGAAATCAACCAATCAATGCAAGATATTATAGCAAATGAGTTGCAACAAATATTAAAAAATGTCAAGTTGATGCGAATTGTATAAACAATTTGAGAAAAGCTGCTTCTCACCGTCTTTAATTTTCTCCAATTAAAATATTGGTGATGGGTGTAAAGCAAGTTTCAGTCAAATAAATACAGCTAATAATTGAGTCTTGATTTTTTAAGTCCAAATCGTCTCATTTTTCTTTTCCTTGGTCGTCATCTTCTCTGAAAGTTTACAACGAGGATCCAACCCAGGTAACAGATTGTTGTTTCTTCTCCACTGATCTCAAATTTCTCCCTTCTTAAGATTACTTAATGTTTGTTTATAGTAATAATTATTAAGATTACTGCTTGTTCTTTGATATGTCATCTAACCACTGGGTTGCTATATTGATTTCAAAGAAAATGGATGGAGTATTATAAGATTGATGAGCATTAATCAAATTTAATTCTTTCAAATAAATTAATTTTTTGATCTTAGTGATCATTGTAATTTTTTGAGCATTTAGTTTGAGCACTTAGAAACCGAATTATTTTATTCAACTTTTAGATTCTGATTTTTCAAATACTTTGGTGGGCTCTATGTTCATTGTTTGTCTCTGTTTCAATATGAAGCAATCTCTTTTGATGAGATTAATTGAATAGGAAATGGAAGACATTTACAAGGCAATTTCAACACTGCAAGAACTGATCAGATGTAATAATATAGAAGACGAAGTGCTAAAGCTGATAAGAAAGTTTGAAGAATTGTACGAACAAACCAAGGCTTTGGTGCAAAAGGTGGAAAAGTTGTCTGGTCGTGGTATGTTTCCCGAAGGAATCGCTCTTGATGTGGTTGAGGAGATAAGAGGTGACATTCTTCCCACTTCAAAATTAGCAGGACTGACTACTGCCATTAAAAATATGGAGAAGATTTATGATTTCATAATTGGTGATATCAGAAAGATCGGAGTCTACGGAATGGGAGGAATTGGTAAAACTACTATTATGAAACATATTAATAATCGTATTTTAAAAGAACGAGACAAATTTGATTGTGTTATATGGGTAACTGTATCAAAGGAGTCAAGTGTTTTCAAATTACAAGATGATATTGCCTGTAAGTTAGAGGTAAACCTATCAAACTATAAAGATACAACGACAAGAGCTGGAGCATTATTCAAAGCCTTTCAGAAAAAAAGGAGATATTTGTTAATCCTTGATGATTTATGGAAAGAATATTCTCTTGAAGATGTAGGAATCCCTGATCCATACGATCCTGATTATGCCAATGGATGCAAACTAGCATTGACTACTCGGTCATTTGATGTATGTAAAAGTATGAAATGTGAAGCTATTCAAATGGATCTCCTTTCGGAAGAGGAAGCATGGAGTTTGTTCTGCCGTCACGTGGGACTTGATATATTGCAAGTCAAAGATTTGGAACCCATTGTGAGGGATGTTGCCTCAGAATGTGCTCGTTTACCTCTTGCGATTGCCACTATAGCCACAAGTATGGCAGGTAAAAAAGAAGTCTGTGATTGGAGAAACACCCGTTTGAAATTGAGGACGTTTTCAAAGGAGCCTGGTGATAAGGGGAAAAGAGTTACTGATCAGTTGAAATTCAGCTACGATCACTTGGAAAACAAAAAGCTGCAAAGGTGTCTGTTGCTTTGTGCATTGTATCCAGAAGACTTCTATATTAAGAGGAAAGAATTAGTAGAGTTACTAGCCCTAGAGGGCATAATAGAGGAAAAAGAATCTATGAGGGATGAAATTGATGAGGGAAATGCAATGTTGAATCATCTAATAAACCAATGTTTGCTGGAAGGTGAAATAACTTCCCGGGAGGATTCTTGGGTGAAGATGCATGATTTGGTGAGAGATATGGCACTTCAAATCGATGGTTTACATTCTCAATACTTAGCGGTATCTGGTATTGAATTGAGCGATATAAAATGGTCAAAAGATCTTTTGAAGATACATATATCAAATTGTTATTTTTCGAATGTATCACCGATGTGTCCTAGACTTACCACCTTCATTCTACGAGATGGTTCCTTAACAAATATTCCCGATTCATTTTTTCAACATTTCAAGGCCCTTAAAATCCTCAATTTATACGGTTGTGATCATTTGCAAGTGTTGCCAAATTCAATATCTGACTTGGTGAATCTTGTTGGCTTATTACTTAAAAATTGTCATAAGTTAAGATATGTGCCTCATGTGGCAAGACTCAAGGATTTGCGGACTCTGAACCTTTCTGTTACAATTGAGATATTCCTTTTCAAAGTGAACAACTTGATCAAATTACCAGAAGGTTTGGAAGAGTTAAGCAATTTGAGATATCTCAATCTTATGTCATTTCTAATAAAGGTGTTTCCGCTTGGGATTATACCAAAACTCTCCAATATTCGATATTTAGTTTGTTACCCTTTGACTAAAGTAAGTGCAAGCGAACTTATGGGATTGAAAAATTTGGAAATGTTTAAGGGAGCTTTTTATGACATCCATGAGTTACTTGTTTATGTTAAACAAATAGAACAAAAAAAATTACGACTTTCCTCTTATGCCTTTTTTGTGGGTTTAACACATCTAGATCGCTCTAATATTGCTGGAGTTTATAAGGATAATGCTTTTGACAAAGTCTTCATGTTAAAAAGTTGCAATTTAGATAAACTTGCGGCGGAAAATTATTTGAACTTCTTTCCAAAAGATGTTCAAATGCTATGCATAGAGAATGTTCCTGATTTAACTAGTTTATGTGCTTCGAATTCTACAAGAAATTTGCAGATCAGTAGAATTAGTAATTGCAATGGGGAAAGAGAGTTGGTTTCTACTTCATCTTCTTCTTCCTTTGTTCTTCCAAGCCTTGAAAGTATCAAACTTATCAATTTGAAGAATTTGGAATCTTTGATTGGTAGAAGGAAGAAAGCATGCAATGTCTTTTCTTGTCTTAGACACCTGGTGATCTTGAGGTGTCATAGAATGAAGGTAGTATTTAATATTGGATTGTTGTTCAACCTGGAAATACTTAAAGTTGGTTTGTGTGAAGAATTGGAAGAGATAATAGAAGAGTCGATGGATGATGAGAAAGATGTAAATGGGGGTATGATAGAAATCACTCTTCCCAAGTTAAGGCATCTAGGGTTGTTTGGCCTGCCACATCTAAGATCCATATGTCCAGCCTCAAGACCATTGATTTGCAAGTCTCTACAACATATTCTCATAGGAGATTGCCCAGAACTTGAGCAAAGTGTTTATGCAGCTTGGGACAAGAGATCTCCACTTCAACCAATTGAATTAAAGTCACCTCTGACGAAGTGGATTAATTAATTATTGATTTAATTTTATTTGGTAATTTGAATTACTTGTTACACTAATGTTCATAGTTAAAGTGAATGAAAAATGCATGATGTTATCCATGTGAAGACTATTTTGATTGTAAAATTGATGTTAGAGAAAGCATACTTTTGAACTCATATATGATCCACGCTCTAAATGTCTCATCAATATTTGTTAAAATGAGTCTTCAACTAAGCTGGAAGCTTAATTTTGAAGAAATTAATTGGCAAATACATAATGTTGGATAGCTAAACTTAAACCCTTTTCATATACTCCGAAAATAATGATTAAGGTTGATGAGTAGGAAACTACGTCACCCCATTACTAAACTACTTTGACTTTCACTTATTTCCCCCTCAATCAATACACACCCCTTGAGCATACAAATGCAACAATGATTATGAAATCCAAAAAGAATGATTGTGATAATTAAGTCGAAAAACGCACTCCAGTCTTACCAAAACAAAAGAATTAGACAAGTATTTGGAGCAAGAAAGATAATTGAATTTAAGCGTAAAAGAATGGATAAATACCCATGTTCTAATTGTAATGGCCGCTGCTCTAAATTTGAGACAATTAATTTTAGTTAAATAATTAATTTAATTAATGGTTATTACTAAACTTAATTCCTTCAATTTGTGCCATTAAATAAAAATTCCCCCTTAAGGTTTGCACCCTTCAGTAGCCTAGGGAAACTTTCTAGAGAGAATTTATCATCAGAAGACGGAATCCTTGCCGAAGGTAAGAATTGTGTGTGGTAACTTTTAAGGTAAGTAAAACATTTCCTCTATGATGAAAATTTCTCAGGTAATTTCTCAAAGTTTTAACAACCAATTGGATTTAGATTGTATGTTACGTAAATCGGGTTGAACAGTTACGATTTGGAACTTGAAAACTTGGAAAATCGGTATATCTTTAAGAAGGAAATTTCATTTCCTTTTCACCTATTGTATGTCAATTTGGATTTGAGTTTGATTGAAAAATTGAAACTATGTAGAGTTTAAAGTTTAAATTTTGGGCTTAAGATTGTTAATTAATGAACCGAAATTATGGTTTGATTTGACACTATGAATTATTAATCGTTTGGATCTTGAATTCGTTAGAATTAAGTTTATCTTACTTCCAAAAGCTCTTTAATCTTCTCACTTATCAAAGTCCAACACAAGCAATCCAACACTCAAGTTTCGATTATTTTAAAAAATCTCATATAAAATTTCCAAAAATTCATCAAAACGGAAAGAAAAATATAGAATTTTGGTTTACATTCACTGATGGGAAGACAATTTTATTAACAACAGAAATATTAAGAAACATTTCACTGTCATTGATGCTGTCATTGATGCCTATGTGTTATACTCCCCCCCTCTTGCATAAGACAACAAACCAGGAAAGAAAGTCATGTTGAAGGGATAATATTAAATACATTACGTTCAATAACACGTCTCCTTAACTCTATGTATTGGTCTCTAGGAAAAGTAGAATTCTTTTCATATAGAAGAAGCATGACAACAATAAGTTCTTCTTCAATCTGTATGGTTAGCAATCAACATCTATTACATTGTTGATTTTCAATTGCTTTTAGACCTAATATTAGGTATTATAGAATATAGATATCATTATATTAAGTTCATTAAAAATGGTTAAATACATATATGCTGATAATACATTAATTGATATGCAGAATAGTAGGCTCACACATATGTTTATAGATAAAATTATAATTATCCCATGAAGAAAATAGTTAATTATTATAAGATTGATACTCGAAGAGCAATAATTAAATGTAATTTTTAAATATAAATTAATTTTTTTGTCTTAGGGATGGTTGTAATTTTTTGAGCATTCAGTTTGAACACTTAGAAATCGAATTATTCTATTCAACTTTTGACTTCTGATTTTGAAAATACTTTGATGGCCTCTATGTTCTTTGTTAATCTTTGTTTGAATCTAAGGCAATCTCTTTTGATGCGATTAATTACATAGGAAATGGAGGACATTGACAAGGCAATTTCGACATTGCAAGAACCGATCAGATGCAATGATATAGAAGATGAAGTGCAAAAGCTGATAGGAAAGTTTGAAGAATTGTATGAACAAATCAAGGCTTT
Source organism: Begonia loranthoides (assembly GCA_022433065.1). Taxonomy (NCBI): domain Eukaryota; kingdom Viridiplantae; phylum Streptophyta; class Magnoliopsida; order Cucurbitales; family Begoniaceae; genus Begonia; species Begonia loranthoides. The sequence goes on along the minus strand of CM039477.1, from coordinate 24,383,472 downwards.
GGTGCAAAGGGTGGAAAAGTTGTCTGGTATTGGTATATTTTGCAAAGAAATTGCTATTGATGTGTTTGAGGAGAAAAGAGATGACATTCTTCCCACTTCAAAATTAGCAGGAGAGACTACTGCCAAAAGAAATATAGAGAAGATTTATGATTTCATAGTTGGTGATGTCAGAAAGATCGGAGTCTATGGAATGGGAGGAATTGGTAAAACTACTGTTATGAAACATATCAATAATCGTATTTTAGAAGAATGAAAGGACAAATTCGAATGCGTAATTTGGGTGACTGTATCAAAAGAGTCGAGTGTTTTCAAACTACAGGAGGATATTAGCTACAAATTAAATGTAAACCTGTCAAACTATAAAGATACAACAACAAGAGCTGGAGCATTATTCAATGCCTTTCAGAAAAAAAAAAAAAAAAAAAAAAAAAAAAAAAAAAAAAAAAAAAAAAAATTTGCTATTCCTTGATGATATATGGGAAGAATATCCTCTTGAAGATGTAGGAATCTCTGATCCCGATTGTGCCAATGGATGCAAACTAGCATTGACTACTCGATCATTAAACGTCTGTCAAAGTATGAAATATGAAGCTATTAAAATGGATCTCCTTTCGGAAGAGGAAGCATGGAGTTTGTTCTGTCATCATGTGGGACTTGATATATTGTAAGTTAAAGATTTGGAACCCATTGTGAGGGATGTTGCCTTAGAATGTGCTCGTTTACCTCTTGCGATTGCCACTATAGCCACAAGTATGGCAGGTAAAAAAGAAGTTTGTGATTGGAGAAATGCTCGTTCGAAATTGAGGGCTTTTTCAAAGGAGCCTGGTGATAAGGGAAGAAGAGTTATTGAGCAGTTGAAATTCAGCTATGATCGATTGGAAAATAAAAAATTACAAAAATGTCTGTAACTTTGTGCATTGTATCCAGAAGACAAACAAATTGAGAGGAGAGAATTAGTAGAGCTACTAGCCTTAGAGGGAATAATAGAGGAAAATGAATCTATGAGGGATAAAATTGATGAGGCAATGCACTGTTGAATAATTTAATAAACTAATGTTTGCTGGAAGGTGGAAAAACTTCCAGAGGCAATCCTGGGGTGAAGATGCATGATTTAGTGAGAGATATGACACTTCAAATCGATAGTTTATATTCTCAATACTTAACGGTATCTGGTACTGAAATGAGAAAACGAAGTCATTTAAAATGCTCGGAGAAGCTTTTGAAGATATATATATCAAATTGTTATTCTTTGAATATATCACCCATGTGCCCTAGACTTACCACCCTCATTCTAAAAGATGATTCCTTAACAAATATTCCTGATTCATTTTTCTAGTATTTCAATGCCCTTAAGGTTCTCAATTTATCTGGCTGTGGTAGTTTGCAAGTGTTGCCGAACTCCATAGCAAGACTCAAAGATTTGCAGACTCTGGACATTTCTATGACGATTATATGTTATGACTCATTTCTTCTTGAAGGAGTGAAAAACTCGTTACCAGAAGGTTTGGAAGAGTTGAGCAACCTCAGATATCTCAATCTTATTTTATTTCCAATTAAGGTATTTCCGCCTGATATTATACTACCTGATATTATACTAAGACTCTCCAATCTTCGATGTTTAGTATGTAGCCTTTTTACTAAAGTAAGTGTAAGCGAACTTATGGGCTTGAAAAATTTGGAAATGTTTAAGGGAGCTTTTTATGACATTCATGATCTACGTGTTTATGTTAAACACAAAAAACAAAGAGATTACAACTTACCTCTTATGCCTTCTTAGTGGGTTTAACATTTAAAAATCTTTTATTTCACATTGTTTATGGGGATAATTCTGTTGACAAAGTTGTGATATTAGAAAATTTCAATTTAGGTAACCTTGAAACAGAAAACAATGAGTACCTGCTTCCAAAAGATGTTCAAAGGTTAGAGATAGAGGGTGTTCCGGATTTAACTAGTTTATGTGTTTTAGCATTTTTGAATTCTACAATGGATTTGCGGATCAGTCGAATTAGTGATTGCAAAGAGGTGAGATGTAACGACCCGGATTTTTGTAAATCATTAAAATGCGTAAAAATTTAAAATTTTCTTTTAAGACAAATTAGAGTGCATAAATCCGAATCACTACTAATTCTTTCTTAAAACTTGTTGTGAAATGAATACATATGCGGAAACGTTATTAAATAACCATTTGTAAATCATTTCAGAAGCGTAAGAAATCTTAAAAGGAAATACGTCATTTAAACATTTCATCTATAAAATAAAAGCATTTCGTCTAATAAATCTTGACCACTACTTCATGGATTCATAACCGTTTACTTTCATTTTTTCATCATTGTTTACTTTCCTTTACCTTTGCCTTGCTAGCCCGAATCTCATGTGTGTGGAATCTTCCATCCCTGCTCCGTTACGTGTTCATCATTTTCTTCTTATCTGTCTGTCGTTCTACCTACACCACAAGTAAGGACGTGAGCTTACGCTCAGTAAGGAGATGGGGAAAAACAATATGCATTTCTCTCTTTAGTTCTTGTTGGAATGAGGGCCACCCAAACCAACTCTTTCATTACGTTCGTTTTGTTCGTTCGTTAAAAACTCGTACATCGAGTCTGGAGATTGAGGGTTTTCCTTTGAGATGGCATAGCTGTACGGAATCTAACCTCCTGTGTGCATACTAGTCCCTTTCCCGACTTGGTAAGGGTGTATCCTAGCAACTAGGCTAGATCCGAACTACCCATCTACCTCAACTCCCTTTTCCGGCATATACCCGCCTTTAGGGTTCTTTCTTTCTGTCCCGGCATATACCCGCCTTTAGGGTTCTTTCTTTCTTTTCCAGCATATACCCACCTTTAGGATTCTTTCTTTCTGTTCCGGCATATACCCGCCTTTAGGGTTCTTTCTTTCTTTTCCTCACTCATGCATGTGGGTACCATCCGAAGGTTACCCCCTATTTGGTTTCTATTATCATGAAATATATATATATTATAAAGTACATTAACAGAAATTGAAACTGAAATGAACATCGAAGTAAACATATATTAAACTTGCGCATACAAAGGATTACAATAATTAAAACGACATGAATACAATAAGACAATAAAATAACGCGTGGCACTAACATGTTCATCAAAATCTAAACTAACACACAAACATGCTTGAATTGATTTCCATGAGGAATTACTCAACTATTTCATTACTACCATGCTCATTAGACTAAGCTAATGTTATATTTAGTCCATACTATAATTTCATACTTAAATCTCTTAACATATGCATAAGAGTCTAGTGAAAGAGTTCAACATACTTCTCCTATGTAAACAAAGTTTATCACCATTTTGCTTCACACCAATTTAATAAAATCATGCTCGTTAAGATTGCATTTAACTAAAATCAGAGGGTTCCTAAAGAAAACAATAAGAATCGGAAATGACTTACACTATTCATGCATTTTAAAACCCTTGTTCTTTCGTTCATTCAATCTTATCATAGCAGTTTTCATCTTCTATTTTCGTTCATTCTCATCATACATTCCTCTTTCATTTCATCATTCATGAAACCCGTAAAGAGTTCATTCGTAGTTTTCTCTATTCTTCTCTAACTTAATTCATTTTCTTTTTCATTTCATTATTCATCATAACAAGAATAAATTAGACACGAAACTACTCACACACACTTTACTTGGGTGTAGGGCACGAGGCCAAGACAACTCATTCCTTACCTTAGTTCTTTATGGCGCTCAAACACTTAGCCGCTATCCTTTTTCCTAGTTTCAATACCTTTCCGATGTTCTTTCCTGTTGAGCGGAGCAACCGTTTACTTGAGAATTCATATCATACTCACTGAAGTCGTCCAAGCCTGACAAATGTATCAAATGCGAGTATTCATAAATTTATTCTTGACAATAAGCGAAAGTCCCTATACCAATAAATGACTCATTCAATGATCCCAACAAAATTTTCCCAAAATGCATCTAACAACATTCCTTAACCCAAAATCCAATTATGAACATCTACACAAATTTCAGAAATCCAAATATCATTTCTTTATCGTCAATAGATCTCACTTCGACCAACATAGAGATTAAGACCAAAATTCAACTAATGCTTCTCGAATTACAAATTCCCAATTTCAATTGAATCCATAATTCAAAATAACAATCCAAGTTAGGATCTCCAAATCCTTAATCGGCAAATAACAACTATAACAAACAAGGTAATTTTTCTCTACTCTTTCAACTTCAACATTTAATATATTCCAAATAC